>OY744522.1:64629087-64921587 GCA_963556195.1 Sepiola atlantica
ACAACCGAATAGAAATCATCAATTTCGTTCACGATGTTCGGACTGTGGAAAATTGTTCAAACCGTGAACAAGACCTGATGACTCTGATTCGGTCATTGTAACCCTGAATTTTTCTTAATTTTTGGATGATCAGACAGACAGAACCTGGGTATCTCCAGCGGATGCAGTAATGTATAGTATTTAAATAAAATAATAAATATTTGGCTCTTATGACTTACGATTAAGCAGTTTGATAGTTTTGTTTCTGCCAGCACAAGACACATACTAATATATATTAACTATATATATATATATATATAATTAATTAAGTTCAAATATTAACTAAATTAACAAAACCATTACTTTACAAAAGTGCTCAATATATATTAGAGCTTTTATATCAAAATAAACATAGTTTGAGTATCCGACAATTGTTTCAGAACCTTCTCGGCTCCTCCTATGTGTTTGTGAGTATATAAATGTGTACGTATAAGCGTGGGTGTGTGTGCGTGTGGTTAAGGAAGAGGAGACGGTCGAGTCTAGTCGGTCCTGCCAAAAGTTTGAGCATGACCGAATTTCTTATGCGTAGATAGGTAGGTGTCAAAGTTGTCATCTTGTGGAAAAGGGTTCTCGTCTGAAGATTTTTGAAATGTAATTTGTCTGCTTGTTTTTTCTTTTTTTTCTTTCTTATGATTGTGTATTGGCGGGTATAATCTTTGCTCATCAGTATATCCCTGAGGAGGAGTCGAGAAGGTTCTGAAACAATTGTCGGATACTCAAACTATGTTTATTTTAATATATATATATATATATATATATAATTTTTATAACTTTTGTTCATAGGAGTTAATCCAGAGAATCCTTACTGTGTTTATAATGCTCAATAATAAGTAGAGCTATATTTAGTATAAAATTTTATTCATGCAAACATTCATAAATCAAATATGAAACATTTAAAAATTTTTATGTGAAATTTTAATTTTCAAGTATTTTTCCAATATGACGACTTGTTTAGATTCATCTCCGTTATTTCTTTCAATAATGGTCTAACAAGTAGTTTATCATCAGCAAATCGTTCTATTTCTGCATTTATATAATTGAGTAACTCTTTTATACTGAATATTGAGGAACATCAGAGGATATTGACTGTGATTCGAAATAATTGTTGCCAATTTTTACTTCCATAATTCTATCTGTTAAAATCGCTCTTACAATATTTACTATTTTGTTAGAAATATCATTTTTCATTTTCACTAGTAAACGATAATGAAATACCATATCAAATGCCTTGATAAAATCTAAATATATAATATCCGCACTGCTCCCCCCTTTATCAAATATTCATTTATAATATAAACATTTTGAAAAATATGAAATAATGTTGATTATAATTTATCTCATCCCTTATGAAATTTAATATCTGATTTCTAAATATGTTTTTCAAAACCTTTACACAAAATACATGTTAAGAAAACTGATCTGTAATTACTTTTTTTTTTAATGTATCAATCCTTTTTATGTAATAACATTACAAGTGATGTTTTCTAAGCATATGAAACCTTCTCATATAAAGTTTTTAAACAATTTAATTATGCCATTTAGTTGATATGTATTTCAGGATGTATTTTATCGGATCCCATACGTTTACTAACATCCATAATTTTTATTGTACCCTCCTACATAAAGAACTTTTTTTGTGGCAGACCAAACCCTTAAAAAGAACGAACAGATGAAAAAGATTTGCGAGTACTCCAGATGTTTCAATTGGTATGTCTGTTAATTCATCTGTTTTATCAGTTTTTACTGTACTAACGCTGGGGTCGCTGGAAGCGGTCTAAAGTCATTAGTTTCGCTGTTGTGAACAGGTACTTATGGAGGAGGCCACAAAAAGGCTGACTTTATCTCGCCACTACTGATGAGAACCACCTTCTCCACAAGCTCACCACAGAGACCCCTCCACGAGCTCGCCTGATGTCACGGCGCCCATTCTCGGAGCATGCCCACCAGCTCATGCTTTCAACACCCGGTGACGTCACAAAACGAATCTGGCTGAAACGTTGCTGGACGGAGGAATGGCAGGCAGCAGATAAATCAAGGTTGCACAGATTTGTGGAGGACCCGGATAACCTACCAGCCATGGACCTCCCTCGCCGGCAGTGGACAATGCTCAACCGCCTGAGGACAGGTGTCGGTCGCTTTGCCGCGACCATGAAAGGATGGGGACTCAGGGACTCGGCTGTCTGCAACTGTGGTTACTCTGAACAGACAGTAGACCACATCATCGAGTCATGCCTTAAATATCGACCACCCAACGGCGAAGCCGGCATAGTTGCGCTAGACAACAAAACATTAGCATGACTTTTCTCAACCGAGCTGGTGATCTAACAGTGAGATGCTGTGAAGCAAACGAAAGAAGAAGACTGTACTAACATTTTGGCATTTCAGTTTTTGATTTTACATATTTGAATAATGTGTTTAATATTCTTATCAATTATATTTTCATGTTTCATACTCATTTTGAAATGTTACAGCATTTTGATAATTTTCCATACGTGGTACAATTCAAAAAAATGTTTACCTCCAGACTTTATCTGTTTTCTTTTTACAGGATAACGGATTAGGATTATTCTTCCAAAGTAATTTTTCTGTGCCATGTTCCAGTTGTGCTAGAATTATTGTATAACTTTCATTAATACTTTTTGGAAATATGAATCCATCTCTCTTCTCTTCCAACTATGGATGAAATAGGAGGATAAACTAGACTACCAAGCCTTAGTAACTAGTTTAAGAGAAGAAGAACCCTGAAATGACACCTGCCTCACCACATACATATATCACTTGCCTGATGGAGAGGGTGGGTCTTACTCTCCATAATACAAGATCGATTATAAGCAAATTCGACTGAGTTTAATGTTTCTTTATCTTTTCTGTTAATATCCATTTACATAAGAGATAATTTTTCTATGCAAAAGATTAAAAAAACGAAACAAAGTTTGCTCTAAAATACATATATAAGCATTTATATCAAGTTTCAGAAGTAAGTTTCCCCAAAATTGAATTTTTTATGCACGTTTCGGAAAGGTCTTTATAAGAATTTTAATTAATTAAATTATTATATTTATATATAGTTTATATTTTTTCATTTTGTAGAAAAAATCCACCTGAATGCTCGATTATTTAATAATAAGAGCATAATATTTATTTATACTATTACAGAAGTTCAGCTGTGAAAGAAATACTGTGTTTTCTGTATTTTTAATTATAATTATAAACCGCTCCTTGGCTTTTTTCTGCCACATATATATTTTTTTTATTTTAAATATATAGTCTGTTTGTTTTATTTCTCTCTTCTACACCTTGTTGAGTGAGGGCGAAACTGGTCAGCTGGCTTTTCTTTTTACTTTTAATCATGAATGATAAAAGATGTCTTACCTTTCTGCATGCGATAGTTAAATTCTGTACTCCCCCCAAAATCAGGAAATTATATATATATATATATATATATATATATATATATAATCATCAGATTTAGCCAGTTTTTCTTGGGTATCAAATATGTTGACCATAACTAATAAAGCTTTAAAACGTATGAACCCCCTCATTCCATCTATTTAGGGGTTAACTTGTACAACTACAGTTCTACTAACAATTCTTATTGAAAAGAAAAAATTCCTTTATCAAAATGGTTTCCAACATTATTTGATTGTAAAAGTTGATATACTGTTAAACAAAATAACCAAACACTTTATTAAACATTATGCGCAGTTAAATAAAGCTGTAGTTTATCAGCTTTATTGGAGAATATTTGTTAAAGTTTTTTTGTTGAATATCCATTTCCAATCTATACTCTAATCGTACTTTCAAATAAGAAAAACATTTAATAACTTTTGCATTAAATAAACACAAAACTTCATGCCAGTGAACTAACCAAGAATATTATCAGTACGAATAACATTGGAGATTTTCTTTAAGTAATAATAGAATGTAACATTATATTAATAAAGGAAGGGCATAGAATTAAATATTTGCAGGGCAATAATATAGAAGTGAAGAAACTCATTAGCTTGTTAAATAAAACTGTAAATTAGAATAGCAAACTATTAAAACAGTAAAAAAAATAATAACGTCAAAATAATGTGTCATAGCAAAATATTGAAAATTATTAATGGAGTCGTTTGCTATGTGCCCTTTGATTGGATGAAAACCAACCAACCAACCAATCACAGATCATTTTTAAGAACCTCTACTGAGCCCATGCGAGCGGATTTTTCAAGACTTTTTTCCACTTTTACATGAATCCCAGAGACGTGAAGTTCGGCTGCTACTATCTCCCCTGACAACACAGCAAGACATATGTGGTGGTATTTATCTGCATTAGTAGCACAGACAGGCAAAGCTCCTTGCTTCTAGAACCCACAAACTCAGAACAAGAAAACTAAAGACTGTTATAAGGACGAATCCCGTGAGATATGTCCTGGCAGATACCAGTTATTTGCAAGACACTTTTTTTCCTATCTTTTTCTTTTTCGAAATTCAAGCTTTTATTACATCTGTGCTGTGTTCCTTTCGCCGATATCACAATATATTTCATACCACATACCTAATTGGGAGAATCCTAATAAAACAAGACAAATTTAGAGAATTTTAGCATTATATAAATTTACTTACCCTTGGGCACTGTTGTCTATGTCATCATAAAGTTTAACTTCTTCCTGTAAGTTAAATGAAGAAAAAAAAATCAGATTTAGCCAAATGTTATAAACAGAACTGACTTGAACAGTTAAGCATATTTCATAATCAAAACGATTATTTTATGTACGTTTTATTTACTAATGAACAGTTAATCATATTTTCTAATTAAAACTAATGAGTCACTATTTATCAATGCTAAAAATCCACTTTAGACTGAGGGTTAATGGATGAATTGACAGTTGAATGATGACGAATATTATGAGAGGATTCAAAATCTCCACACACCACCCACTCAAAACAACAGCCAACCCTGAAACAGTAATTCTTCCCCCTTTGTCAGAAACATCACTCATGGAATAAAATAGGGGAAATCAAGAATTACATCTGTCGAAAATAAACCCATGGTCCACTGTCTACTCTCCATTTTAATTGCCATAACTTTTGCGATGTGAAATGGTTACAATTAAGTTTCAATTTCTTGTTCTGTGCATGCTTTCTTCATTTTCAAAAATGCAAAACTTTAATTACCCCTCTACCACAATCTAGTAATGAGGCTGAAAATTTAAATTTCACATGTTTTTGCAAAATTTATTTTAAAAAATCGAATTCTGATTAGATTTTAGTCAATAAGAATTTCTTTTTAACGTTTTTTTGATTATTTATATCAACTTTCTAAAGTTTAACATTAATATTGGTTTTTACAACAAAAAAATCAGATTATAGTTCTTGAAAACATTTTTTTTTTTTTTTAACTTTAGTTCACTCCAAACAAGGTACATTGCAACTGAGACACATTATGACTGGATTAGGGGGCCAAACTTAACGTTAAGAACTGAGATGTAAGGGACTACTGAGAATTAGGGGCCAGATTTATAGGAGGCATCCTAAGTGAGGAGTTGAGCAGCGAGATGTTTGTTTACATTACATTAAAATTTATGCATGTTAGTAAAGTCAGGGAGCAAGGAGGGAATTCCAAAGGCTAGCAGTTCGAGGAAAGAAGGTATTAGAGCAGAAAGTCCTCCGGCATCTGGGAACCTCCACAGTGAATGGATGGGAATTAGCTGATTGTCAGGTTTGTCGGGTGTATTTATGTTGAGGGGACACCAGAGCAGCAAGTTCGTCAGAACGCGTACTTGTAAAACAAGCAGAGACGCGACAATAGGACAGGGACTGGAGCTGGGTAGATAGTGTAGGGCCTATTAGATTACAGACTCTTTTTTGGACCCTGTCTAGGAGGGAGAGACTAGTTGATGGTGTGCCAGCCCAGATGTGACAGCAATACTCCATGCATGGGCTGATGGTGGTTTTGTAGAGATATAGGATACTGACAGGTGTGAGAAGTTTTCTAGCACGGTAGAGGGAGCTCACTTTCTTTGCAACAGCTATGGCAGTATCTTCTATGTATTTGTCCCAATTCATGTTACCTGTGAATGTTAGGCCGAGGAGTTTAAATGTTGGACTTTCAGGTAGGGTGCTATTTGCTATCGCAAGCGGTGGTTGAAGAGGTTTCTTACAATTGTTAAAAGAAAGATGGGTCATTACTGTTGTGTCCTCATTTTAAAACTTACTGACCAATTAATATAGAAATTAATATAGACAGGAAAATAAATACGAGAATGCTGTGCTTAATTTGCTGATATCTAAAGATTTTCTCTTTTAAATAAGCAAACATCTATACAACAGGAATGTAAATGGCCAGTTGCAAAAGAAAAACAATACTGAAGTCACTGTAGGTTTCCCAAAATGGGAGCCATGCTTTTCAACCACATTGCTAGAAAAAATTCTTGATAGCTGAATTATAATAAGTAATAATTTGTTTCAATAAAATAATCTAAATACTTTTAATGTTGTTAGTAAAATATTAATTCAGTAATTAAAAATTAAGAGAAAATGCTATTAGTGAGTGGGAAGGAAAGGAATAGGCGCATTTTATTTGAAACAGCTAAAGTTGTGTAACACCTACTTTTTACCGAAAGCTGTCTACATTGGTTTCTAAGAAAATTAGTTCACTAAGTTATGTTGATCTTGTGACAACTCATCATGATTCCAGTGAATACTGTTCATTCATCAGATGTTACTGTTAAAACGGAATTAGTTTCAGTCAATTTTATAAGGCAATAAGAATTAGATGAAAGGAAATTAACAAGTAGAAAGAAATCGGACAAACACTCTTTGATGAAACCACTGCAGCCGTCCTGGACAACCTTTTACCTTCAACCTGTCTACATTAGTTTCCGAGAAAACATAGAAAATAGTTTGTAATCAAAGAACTAACAATATATAACTCGCTCATTCTCATTGCAAAGTTATTTAGTAATAAGTAGTAAAAAATAAATTTTGTATGAAATAATGATGAAAGTACATTGAAAAAAAATTAATTATTTAAATATCAGTTCAGTAAGTTATGTGACAGTTTACCGTGTGACAAGTCTACTTTGATTCGTCATGCTTCCAGTGAATACCATTCACATGCACTAGATAAAACGAAACCAATTTCAGTTTTATTGGTTTCATAAGGAGGCAAACTTTTTTTTTTATGAAACAGCTAAAACCTGTCTACATTTGTTTCTTAGAAAACATTGAAATCAAAGTGATAGCAACATAATTCACTCACCTTTTACTTACGGATTTTGCCAATTAGCAAATATGAAAACGAATACTTACGCTATCTGAATCTTCCAGGTCTTGTGAACCTGGATTGGCTAGGGACCGAGCAAGTGCCCTTTGGAATGCAGCAAAATCTGATGTCTGAGTAGCCACTTCTGTCTCATGACCTTGAACGGGGGCGGAGTTGTATTTCTTTGCTGCGGAAACGATTTAAAAGACAAAGAAAAACCTCTTAACCAATGAAATGTGTTTTTGCAATTGTATACTTACAAATAGTATCCGCTATTTGCCTCCTTTATGGCACATCAAACTTTTTCTTTGGTTACTTTAATGCTGAACTATACCCTTCACAACGATTAAATTTTATGTAAATACTTTAACACAATTTGTTATTTTATCGGGGGGGGGGGGAATAGTGCATAAATCCAAAATAGCCGATTCCATAGTCTATAACAGTATCCATAATACGAATCAAAAAAGAAAAGGAGAAAACATTTGTGATCATGCAAAAAATTATGAAAAATATTGCTGTATTATTTTTGTACTGGCCGGACACTTATATTGATTACAAGCTTAAGTATGATCCCATAGTCTGTAGTGATATCAATTAAACCAATGATGCACTCCCCAAAACACATGCTAAAGTTACTCCATTTTCTGACAACTAGTAGGGCTACCGGATGTTGCTAGGGGATGAATTATTTGAATTGGTTGGACTACTATTTTCGTCTTGGTTATTTTCACAATGTTTCAACCAATGTTAGTTAATAAATTAAAAAGAACGAAAAGAATGCTTTGTTTATGCAATATCTGTAAAATGTAATATAGGAGAGTTAACTCATATTTTTTTAGCCTCCCTTGGCTTCGGAAAATGGCAGTGTTTATCTGGAAGTTTCTTTTAACAAAGTATATGTGGGAAGTATATGTGGGAAGATATAGTATGTAATCGATGAAATAGATTGGAATTCCGTACTTCACTCGTCGACAAACATCAATTTAGGTCTGTTGGCCAGAAATTCACAAGATAACTCTATATGTTAGATTTTAATTTTGATTACAAAAATAGACACAAACTCTCTATTATGATAAAAAAGACAGTTTTAATGGGATCCATAGATTTAGAAGTCAATGACTAAAAAGGCTTAAGAACCACTGTTATACGAGTCATCAAGAAGATGGCTATATTATAAGTACCATGTAACTAAATGTAGACCTCAAAAGTACAAGATGGTCCAAAAGTCTTGTTACACATGCCAAAAAGTAACAACAATAGAATAACAAGTAGTACAGCAATATAGAACACATGTTCTAAATTCAGTTTATTAACTTTAATAACAGAAAAAGAAAATAAGAACACTAGAACGATACAAGAACAAGTAATACGGCAATAGAAAATAACATTTAATTCATTCAGTTTATTCACTTTCATTGACATTGTCACATATCGAAAAAGTCTGTATGAAAACCACCATTTTTGTGGCACAAAATAATGCACTGTCATTACCTGTGTGACATTTTACGAAACTGTACTTTGGTGATTGTTCTTAGAATAAGTAGACAAATGCATGCTAACATTTTATAACAAGACTTTCAGATCATTCTGTAGAATTTTGCAAAGGAATGTTGATTCACTTTTTTACTAAAACATAAATTTGATTTGATTGAGATTTACTCCGAAATTTGCAAGATGCACACAATATTGGCAGGAAATATTTGAGAAAAATGGCAAGGATTTGTTTTAAAAAGTAACCATCTCTATATAAGCGTAAATTTATATTTTAAAAAAATATCCAAATAGACATTTTGTGTTTTTATTGTATCTATTTGCTATTTTGGGTTGATAGGCATTTGAAATATCCCCCACCCCAAAAAAAAACAAAAAACAAATGCTAGATTCTGCTTAGCATCAACACTTTATTGCCCAATGTAATGTAACTGGCTTTCCTAAGTGTTTTTGTTTATTTTTTTTATAAAAAGCTGACATTTTTTTAAAAAAGTGGCCTGGCAAGAAGCTAAGCCAGAAGCCATGCAAATGGAGCAGGAGGCTGATGCGAAGATATACAGTGCTTGTTTCTTGTATTTTTTTTTTTCGTTTTTTTTCTAAAAAATCTTTTATTTATATAAATTTATTGCATCATTGTTTAGTCAAACACATTTTTCTTCCATTTTATTTATTCTAAATGCTTTGCTTTTTATTATTTTCTTTATTTTTATTTTCCGCCTTTTCCTCTTTCATTGTTTTCTCTTTTTTTATTCTCTCCCCTTTTTATCTTTCATTTTGTTTTTTTTTCTTTTTTTCTTTCTCTCCATTTTCTTTCATTCTATTTCATTCTTAATTCTATTTTTTCTTTTCCTCTATTTTCTTTCCATTTATATCCTTTCCTTTTATGCATTTTTTCTTTTTCTCCTTCCTTTTCTGTCAGTTTACAACCCTTTTCTTCTTTGTTTTCCTTTTTAGTTTACACTATAGTGTAAACAAATCTAACAGATTGTTAAAACATATTCTGAGTCTCTTCAAAGGATATAATATTACTCAAAACGAATATTTTGAATCTAAAAATAAAAATAACTTTCAAAAGAATAACAAAATCATTTATAAAAATAATTTAATAATTTACAAAACAAATAATAAATACCTAATCAAATCATTTATGTAAAGAAAATGATACTAACTAAATAAAACAACAATAAAAACATTTCACATGGAATTTTTTTTAATCGAAATATAAAATTGTACGAATAAATAAAAGAAGCAAATATTTAATCAAAATTGAATCAATAATCTTTATTCTAATGATCTGCAACCAAATTTTATCTATACTGTCTCAAGAGAAGTGCATTTGGAGATTGTGCAACTTTTGCTTCACTATAACCTCCTCATTGTGTTGGAGGCACTAATCTCTCAAGACCGATCGAACCGTAAATATAATGTATTTAAAAGATATTAATTTAGAATATAATGCAATTTATTAGGCTGTTACCTGTGAAATGTCTTTTTTCGATCAAGATAAAATGTTGTAGTTTAATGGCAGAAGTGATCTCCCTTAGACCATATCCAAGTAAGAAGTGATATCTTCTTACTAGCCAAGGAGAGAATGCACTCTTTTATTTCTGGAAAACAGAAATATGAAATTTCCACAAACAGGCAAACTTCAGTCTGTGTATCAAATATTGCAGAAAGGATTGTGAATTTTATTAACTATTACATGGATCACATTCTTAGGCGTTAGATTTGGGTGTGTCACCCTGCAATACAAAGTTCAATATTGTTACTTTTTTTTTGTTTCGAACATCTTAAAAATGTATTTTTATAAAGCATAATCTTCTAGACTCACTTCAACTAATTTAATAGACATGGTTCTGGTTTCATGGTATTAAATATTTTAGTTGTTGGTGCATTCGTCCCTTGAACAATATTCCAGTTATCTTCTCGTTATTATACTGACAACAAGAGAATGAACTCTAATTCCGAAAACTAAAAAATATGAAATATATCTAAATATAACCGGATATTGGATCTCTTTTTGGCGTTAGGCTTCAAGCTAACCAGTCTGGTCCAGGCTAGCTTTACATTTTCACATTTTTTTTACTCCACTGACACCTGGCATCAAATCTCACTTTTGATGGCAGTTTAGATGAGACATCACAGACAGTTAGCCATCTCAGCATAATACATTTTACTGGTCGTAAGATTCTTGTTCAAAATTGTTCTTTGACATTATAAGAGTAAGTCGTATTTACTTTGTATAACCAATGCATACTCTACAATCTTTTTGACCCTGGCATTACATGCATTTGTCCTTGAAATGAAGGTAAAGCAATTTAAGTTACCTAAATAATCTATAAGTCTTTTATTTATAAAATAAATACTTCATGTTAACATTCATTTTTTAATTAATGAATACTGAAAATTTCATTAAGATCGGATAATTCTTTGAGTTTCGGTGTATATCTTTTTCAATCAGGGGTAAAATTCACTTTAAAAAAAAAATACTTTCACTTTCACAATTCTAATGTATATTAAATAATGGTGGATTCACAGATGATTGGAATGAAAATCACTTTTATTACACTAATATCTAATATACCAGTCATTGGATATCCATTTAAAATAGCTTTCTTCTTTTGTCTATAAGCATAAGCTGTGACTCTAATCTATTGTGAATGGAGATTTTGAATCTGCCTGAAGTGAACAATATACTATTACGTCCATTAATGTACTTTTGTACTATGTTTTAATGCTGAATTAAGTTTACTATTTTAGAATAATGTACTATGTTCCAAGGCTCAATTCAGGGGGAGGGGTAGTGTAGTATCTGTTTTGTTGTAATGAAACCATCCTCCAAGGCAGTAACTCCTCCTTTGGGGATAGTGTAATATATATTCGTTCGATATGATACTCAGGCTAGCAAATATATGCTCCCTCCCAGGCTAGTAAAAATATTTGCTAGTCTATATAATGATACAACTGTTAATTTTGCTTGTTTTCACACTGAATCTTTTTAACGATGGGAGGAAGGGCGAATGAAACGGAAAGAGGGAATAGAGGAGATTTTGTCTAGTAAGTCTATTCTTTTACACCCACTTAAAACATTGGTACTAGGTGCTTGTCTGACAATTTTTTTCTGTCGTTTTCATTTATTTCATGTACAATGTACCAACGTTGGCCCAAAGTGCATGGGTATCTAGTTTAAGTATAAAAATAATAAAGAAACACAGTTCATTATCAATTGTTAGATGTGTGAGTGTCTATGTATCTATCTAATTACTACTGAACATGATTTAACAGGTGCCAATGAAGGATCAAATGGGATGAGAAGTGGTGGGAGGAGATGGAAAATGGGTGTATTAAACACTAAAATTTAATATTCTGAAGGTTGTGAGTTCAATCCTAATTCATTTTCGTTTCGGTCTACCGACGAATAAATTTCATTAAACAACATCCAAGAAGCAACTAGCGATTTTAATAGCTTGTTTAAATGATGAAACACTTTTTGTGATATAAAAATGTTGCCTATTTGTTTAATGATTAATTTCATTTGAAAAAAATGTAACATCTCTCTCCGTCATTTTTGACTAAAACGGCTACTGTAGTCTTTTAAAATAATGTATATACATTTATATTTTGTCTGTAACATCTGAATGGTTTCAGAGTTTCTGAGATGAGGCTTGATAATTTGTATTATTTGAACTACTATTCTCATCGTGGTTGTTATTCTCACAACGTTTCGGCCGATGTAGCCCCCCGACCATCAATCAGCTTTAAGATAGACTGACTTTCACACCTGATCAAAAATGGGAGACGTATATCCAGTTTGTTACTAAGGTTGCTGGAAAAATATAAGTCAGATATGTTCGAAGATGGAGGATTGCTGCCATATCAGGGGAGGTATCACTCACTCTTTCTTTCCTTGACAAACTACAAAATCGACTTCAAAATTTAGTGGAGATGATGTCTTCTCTTCTGTACAGCTCCTTTCTCACAGAAGAGACGTTGCTAGCCTCTCTCTACTTTGTCGTTGTTTTAATAGAAGGTGCTCGCCTGAGGTACACTCTCTGGTTCCTCCTTGTAAAACATTCACAGCAAGAACTAATCTTGCTACCACAACGGAAAAAGACTTTCCCTTCTTCCTCCATATGCCTAGCCTCAGGCAGAATTTCCATGGAAAGCTTCTTTGAGGAACACATTACCGCAAAATTACTTCTCTGCTGATTACAGCATTATCTTAAAATTCAATGTCAACAAATACTTGTCATAAACCGTCCCATAAGTAATCAAACTTAATTTATGACATTAATCAATTTGAGTACTTCTATAGTGTTCTTCATCTTTCGGCTGACAATCATTCCATCTTATTAACCCTTATCCTCGAGTGGCTCTCAATCTTGCTAAGTGGCGACTTTATAGTAAATAAAAAAGTTTTTAAATCCTTTTAGGCGATAATAGCTAAGAATAACATAATCATTAATACTTTAACCCGGTCATGGCTGACGGAGCGAGAACAATCTACCCTCTGTAGATTAAATAGTTTGACATTCAGTATAGGTTCCCAAGTTCGAAGAGATGCACCTGAAGAAGGTCGGAGCTTACATCGTCCGAAACATTGTGAAAATAACTACCAATAATCCAAATAATATGCATCTGAATGAAGAAATGCTCATATTCCGAGCTGTGATTTGAAATCTAGACTACCGTGCCATGAAGCTGGTACGTTATCTTTATCCATTCCACCATGAGAATTAATAAGGAAAACTGAAAATGGTGAACATATTTTAAAAAGTAACATCTTTTTTTCTATTTTTTTTGGAAGTTTAATAGAATATTTTTGAAAAGTCGATATAGTCTTGTCATATCGTAAGCCACATTAAAAGTTTTATGCAACATATTCCTCATTGTTTTAAAATATCACTTTTTCTTTGTTTTATAGATAATCATTTTATGACGTAATGCTTTTTCTTCTGAAGGTACACAACGCCGTATGTGGCTACTACACCTATTTATCTACTTCCCACAAAGTAGAATGTGACACAAGGTAGGAAAGTGGGATTTGCGCACTCTAGAGGAAGAGTACTTGTTGTCTTTAAAAATTGCCTGGGCAGCCCTGTCGGCATACCCTCAGGCGATTAGCAATACACTAACCCCTTCTCAAAGGGTGAGAAGGAACTGCACAGGACAGACCCATAGACCGGCGTAAATCAAGCCCGAAGGCCAAGACAATACCGGTCTATAGGGTGTAGTATCCATCGAAACAGATACTACACTTTGATCCTGGCCAAAAGGCCAAGAACGAAACACGTACTAAATGAAGGTGTCCTTTCTACAACTCTTTCTAGCTGATGTTTGAAATTAACTAACACACTAGTCATGGAACGTGTTTGGTTTATCTGTTTTACGGCATATCAACCCTCTTGGATTTTTTTTTCTCATATCATAATTTCACAGGTATATTATATTAAGGCTGATAATAGCTCTTGGACTGTTGAGGATGAGGGATTTTGATGCATATGAATATTGTTGTCAATTCAATATACTTATAAAATATGCAAATTAGTTCAGTTCAATTTGCATAAGTGATGACGGCCATCTTAAATGCATGATGTGGTTACTCGATCATTTTTTTATCAATTATGATAATAGTAAATACTTATTTGTAAAATCTAATTAATTTTTCTCAAATGTTTGTCGCTAAAGTCGTATTGAAACATATGCTATATTAGCTATAAAACACTTATGATAGCATGATTGGCAGACAATTTGTACGTGCTAAATTCGAATAACGATCGTCAGAATAGGGGGATGTGTCTGGTTACAGTTCAGCAACATGTGTGCTTAAAATGTTATGATCTAAACACAATATCTATTGTAAATAATTCATTGAACCCAATCAGCAGGACTGATGGGTGTGTCAAACGTGGTCCCTTATGTTATCGCTATATGATTTGATAGAACAGCCTTTTATCTGGAACTAAAACCCCGTCACAAAAGACTTCAGCCAATCAAGTAACCCACTTAACTTAACAAAGGGTTAAAGTCCATGTTTGTCGCACAAAAGGATATCAAATCTTTCATCACACAAAGGACATTTCATACCTTTCCAGTGTCCTGTTCCTTTACCCATATTAGATTCATTTAACTATTGGTATATCTATCTATGTCTACTAATGACCTTTTCACAATGATGAAAAAGAGACAACTGCAATGATATGACCATGTCATAAGATCCAACAGCCTTATCAAAATTATAAAACGAACTGTGAAAGGAAAAATTGTTTGTTTTATGGCATATCAACCTTTTTTATGTTATTTATAACACAATATCTATTATATAAACGAAAGTCGTATTTCTATGTTTTTGTCTGTGTGTCCGACTAAAACTTTGAAACTACTAAAGATACACTTACACATATTAAATATTCCTACTCAGTTCCAAGACGATCATGGCAAAAAATGTTCGTTTGATTGAGATCACCAGGGACCAAATTAGTGCAGTAGATGGGTAAAATAAAATTACTTTCATTCTTACTCATAGTTGTTCGAAACACAGTACTGAAACAAGGTCAACTAATCGACTGCTGATTACTTTTTCTTGCTTTCTTTTTTCGTTCTTTCTATTATATTGAATCAGTTGCTAGAGAAAGAGAGACGCAGACGTGTTCAAAAAGTAACATGACTGAGGATGCATAAAGTGAGAGGGATATAAAGTTTAAAAGAAAGGTGCTACACACTTTATGTTTAACCCTTTCATTTTCTTATTCATGTTCACGGGTAACGCCGGGTATCCCTGCTAGTTATAAATAGTTCATTGAAAAGAATCGGCTAGCAAAACTAATGGGTCTTTCAAACTTGGACGTTTACAGCATCTATAAGGTTTTATAGAAAACCCCTTCATTTGGAATTAAAGACCCATCACAAAACCCCTTATCGTTATTATATTTGAGAATTGATAATCTGCATTGTTTGGATTGTTCGGACTGATAATTCTTTTATTGGTTATCATATTCACAACGTTTCAGCCGATGTAACCTCACACTTTCGTTCAAATTGCGAACCAAGTTTTACTACAGGCGATAATAACTAAGAATAACATAAACCAACCTAATTATACCCCAAACATGGCTGACAGAATGAGAAAAATCTACTCTCATGGATCAAATTAAACATTCAGTTCAAAATTCTGTATAGGTTCCCAAAGTTCGACATGAAGATCGCCAAGTTCGGCTAGAAGGTTTCCAAGTTCTAAAATATGCACACGAAAAAGGTCAGGTTACATTGGCCAACATGTTGTGAACAGACTAACATGAGAAAAGTTCTGACTCATCTAATGAATGCACACATATTGTTATGATTGCCTCAATTATTTTGTAAACCAACGTAATTCCTTATTATACATGTGTATCTAAACAATTAGAGGTGATAATTGAAAATGGATATTGCATCTGAAATCAGCACCCCCAACTTAGGTTAGAACACCCACTTTTATGCTTACGTCTGTTATTTTGTAAACACATTTTGTATTTGCTTCAGAAAAGGCATATTACCACTGAAGCATAAGTGATAACTGTGGTAGAGGTCAGATTAATAGGTGGGGGATACCTAGATAGGGAGTTGGGCAGCAAGATGTTTGCTCACATTAGATTTAAATTTCTGCATGTTGGTACAGGGCAGAAAAAGAAATTCCAAAGGTCCGATGAAAGAAGCTCTTAGAGCATAGAATCTTCCGGCATCTAGAGACCCCTACAGTGAACAAGTGGGATTTTGCAGCTAGTTAGTGGGTCGGGGGTATTTATGTTGGGCAGGTACAAGTGAAGTTCATCAGAGCAAATTCCATGGAAGTACTTGTAAAACAAGCACAGGGATGAAACAGGGGCTGGAGCTTGGCAGACAGTGCTGAACCAATTAGATTAAAAATTCCTTTTTGCACCCTGTCCAAGGGGGAGAGGTTAGTGGTTGGTGCACCAGCCCAGGTGTGACAACAATACTCCATGTATGGGTGAATGGTGGCCTGATATAGATATAAGATACTGGCAGGTGGGAGAAGTTTTCTAATCTGGTAGAGGAAGCCTAACTTCTTTGCGGCAGACTTGGCAGCATCTTCTATGTAATTATCCCACTTCATGTAGCCTGAGAATGTCAGGCCAAAGAATTTAAGTGTAATTAGCCAATAGCAGATGGAGAGCAGGATTATAAGAATGATGTTTCATCAGAACTTGTCTGCCAATGCTTATGCTGGGACAAAGCAGGTTTAGCTAAAGAAGCAGGACAGAAAAGAAACAAAAAATCGTGTTGACTTTGCCCAAAGTGTGAACGTAAACATTTATTGCTGTTGCCCAAACTGTCAGCATATGGAGGGTGGTGTGCACAGCCGCATTTGAGCGGCACAGTGTCCAAAGTTACCTTCTTTTAACTCCTTATCACGGGGAGGAAGAGGAGGTTTTTCATCTGAGGGATTTCCCTTGGGTTTTCGAACCCGTATGGGAAGCAAAACACCTGAAATCATGAAGAAAACAAAAAATAAAGAGGAAAAGAAACACCTAACCGAGTAGGAACCCAGGTAAACCCAAAATCTGGCGATGAAGAGCAAAACAAAAACCCTTAAGGAATTTAAAAAGGAGTGAGAATTGTTTTCTTAACATTTTTTTATGTTTAATAAACTAGTAAATTTAAAAATTAATTTCAGAATTCAATGGTTCAAAAAATTAAAATTATCACATGTCAAATAGACATTTGAGAACATGTTGTTGCAAAGAAAGATATATAAAATGATATATTTGAATTCGTTTGTACTGGGGAAATAGGGATATAAGCATATCTATATTAAAGTAACCCTAACCCTAACCTGGCGATGAAAGTGAAATTGGTTTTGTGTTGATTCGGTTTCAAGCAGACAAAATATGTGTACTTTTGTGGTCTGTGTTAAATTAATGATTAAATGATAGTCGATGTTGCAATTAATCCAGAAATGTAAGTAAAATTAATTTTGAGTTGATTCGGTCACATGTTATTGGTACTTCAAGGGTCTGTGTGGAAAATTAACGATACTATAATAGTTAAAATTTCAATTTATTCAGCAATCAAAATAAAACTGGTTTTGAGTTGATAAACTCACTAGGAGATTAGATATGGGTACTTTTTGTACCCCCATAGCAAATTAATGATTCAATCATAGTACCAACAGGTTTGTGGTTGATTTGGTCGTCAGAAGATGAGTTATGGGTATTTTAAAGCTATTAGTACAGAACTTAGTCCATGCTAGTTGTTTGACCTATCTATCCACCTATAAATACCTATCTGGTGTGAATAAAGATAGTGAGATCGCATGAGAGTCACGAAGATCTGTGACACTAGTACAAATGGGTTATGATGATTATTGAAGTATCTGGTAATTCAGTAGTCATTACATGACTATAAATTATTATACAGTATTATAAATTTATTACTAAAATTTTAAGTACAAATCAAAAATAGATAAATGAATTTAGAAGAAATTTTATTTCTCTAAATATCTTAACTTTAACTCAAGTAAAATCGATATTTCTATTTGCTATTGATTAACCCCAAATATTGATTGAAGAAAAAAGATCATGAATTTACCGTTTGGTCTGATCTTGTCTCCTTTTGAGGTGACAGCAGGGATTGTAGCACTAGGGGTCACCTCTGAAAGAAAGAAAACAAATAAAGTATAACAAGATATGGTATAATTCGGTTAGCAGTAATCATTTTTACATGGTATTAACATTTTATAAAAATATTTATTAATAAATTACTTGAGTGATTAATTATCTCTAGACATATTTATTGGCAGTGTTGTACTCATTGTAACAACATAGAAGCAGTCCAGGGTGAAGTTTTAACGAGAGACTAATATTTTCTATGAAATTAAGTATTTTTGAGGAAGAAAATTATTTAGGAAAGAATACCTCATTTTATTTATGGAGAACTAGTTAGTTTTCTTTTAACTTTGCATCAATTTCTGATTATAATAAACTTTGAAATTTATCAGGTCTTAAACAAAAATACTACAAATAACTTTTTGCAGATTGATGCCACCTCCATTTGAAAATGGGCATTGTTAACAAAACTTGCAACCAGGATGCACAGCAATTTCTTAACATAATCAAAAAACATTATTTGCAGTTTCTATAAAATTTTGTAATTGTATAAATGACTGCTAAATTGCATTGTGGGATTAATTGTTATCAAAGAGAATTCAAACATAATTAAAAATTACTGTTTAATTTAGTACTTGTGATAAAATGGTAAACTTGTTTGCATCTGCAAAAGTTCACCTAAACATTTACTGAATTTATTGCCTTGAAATTAAGTTTTTTTTATAACTGGATTACAATATTTATATATGCTATCAACGTTTTCATGGTATAACTTCAAAAATACTTCATACAATATGGAGAAGTAAGAGCCAGTCACTTATCCTTATGTTGTCAGGCAGAGGTATGTAGTCTCATGACTAACTTATGTCATTGTTAAGGAGAATAGGTGTTATTTCATCATTTATTATATAAAGTTATCAGATTTTGTCACCGATAGCAATTAATCTGATGAATCAATATTTGATTCTGACTAGCCAATTTTTATTTTTTCCATATTCGATTTTACAAAACTGTATTTAAATTCAGTTTCTTTCAAATAACACTTAATCAGGTTCGTAACATTTTTTTCATATGTAGCAATTTATCACTAATCACCTTCATATCTTCAGGTGCTTACATTCTAACTCGTAATTAAATTCTACATTTGTCTAACTGGGTTGGTTAGTTACTTTAACAGATGTTGTTCTTTTTATTTTAAAAGGGGAAACTTTTCTTAATTTGATGTTAAACCATTTTTTAATTTGATTTTGAACTGTTTTTTTTATTATTATTTGATATTAAGCCTTTTTTAATTTGAAATTGGTCCCTTTTTAGTTTGAGGGCTAAATAATTTTTCTTAATTTGCTGTTGGATAATTTTAACATGTGATGTTGAGCCTCTTTGTAATTCGACAGTCAGCTTTTTTAATTTGACACTAAAAAGGTGTAATACTGTACTAAAATGGAATCTCGAAATGTTTGCTAAAAATGATGTCTGTATTTTATCAAATAAAGATATCATTTTTACCAAACATTTGGATTTCATGAGAAACTGGATTTTTATTGATTTGGTCTATCAACTCCAATGGCTTTATTACCGTGTGATTATGAAGTGCAAAAGTAGTTCTGTCATTTTATTTTGCTGTGTCATGTTAAGCAATCGAACAGCTTCATTATTAAACAACATTTTCTAACTTGTAAAACTTGTTTTTAGCAATCCTGATCGCTTGTTAAATTTTCAACATCAGTTTAAAAAAGACTCAATAAACAAAATGGAGCTTTATTTTATAAGTTAAGCAAACACATAATTTCTAATTGTTTGACAGAGCTGGGTATTATGAAACAAAAATGTGTTTTATAGCAACTTTTACTTCAGTTGTGTCAAATATTAGTATTGTACCAGGCGAGACTAAACCGGACTTTTTTAGAGGAAGTCACGTGACTTTGGGAACAAACAGTTGATTCTAAGGATGTGTATCGTTTCAGAAGACATCCAAGATCATTCTTGTCCTGGATATTAAAAATTAAGACATTCAACTACATTGTGAGTTCCTGATTTGGAAGCTTTGAGAGTGTGGAGTTACTCCTTACCTACCATTACTCCTAGATCTTCTCTGATCTGAATTAGTAGTACCTGTCAGGGTCTTCTCTATGACTTGAATAGAATCTACCGCTAAGAGACCATTTATTTACAAGATATATGTCTAAAAACATGTAAATCTATAAATAGTTGAATATATTAAAAACTTGAAGTATAAAATCTTTTATCAAACTCACAATTTTGCATGAAATAACCCAAAAAGTGATGATGTGCCGTAGAAAGTAAACAATGTCATGAAATTAATTAAAATAATCAAAAGAAACTAAAATTTGCATGAATAAAATTTTTAAAGATATAAAGAACTTTAAGCATAAACCTTCATGACATCATAATGGCTGGATTTGGTATTAAATAACCCAAAAAGGGTTGATATGCCATAAAACAAAACTACCAACCAAAATAATGATAGGTCATATTTAGAAAAATAAGAAATGACATATCATGAGCAGACAACACCACAATGTGAAAAGCGAAAGGATACATCCAGTACAAAAATGTAAATTTCTAGCTTTGAAAGTATTGGATGTAAAGTTTCATGAGGATTTAATTTTGTAATTAAAGTATTTTTTTTATAAATTTCGTCTTCTTTAATGATGTGGAACGAGCAGTAATAACAACAACAGCACCAGAAAAACGATTTCTGAAATATTCGATGTTTATTTGGTGGTAATACTGATTGGTCAATTCTATGAAAATACTCGATCTCGGTTGGTCGCCTATACCGGATTTATTGGAAAGAGTCGCCTCTGGAAGCCGAGCACTTGTTCGCATTGAATATATAAGCAAGAAACCAAACGTTGTCGCCAGCGAGATCTCTAAGTTGCCACAGGAACCTATGTCATTCACAACATGGTATTACTTGCTACACATACTCTTAGCAAGCAGACGAACTCTGGTCGTAGCCCTTTACTACTGGCATCTCGACAAACAACACAAGCCACAGTCATAGACTAGTAAAATATAGTGACAGCTTATACAGTCTCACAAACTCATTCACCTGCAAGTCTGCACACATACGGACAAAACAACACTTTCTTCGTCCCGACCCTTTGAACTCTTCTTGTTTCTTTTCTTCATAATTCTTTACTTTTCGTTGTTTCAACAAGACGTAAATAAAGTTGATAGATTTTGTATGGATAAACTTTGTCATTGTAATTACTATTGTCTTTTCCTCTACAATGCTGTTGAAATTTTTTACAATAAATCATCGCATAATGATAATAACAAGCCGCACATGCGTGGTCCTCCTCTGTATGTGACTCGATGTGGCGAGTGTAAAATGCAATAAATTTGGGCAATTTGGGGCATTTTTGACCCCCCCCCCTTTGACCCCCTGGGGGCGCGAAGCAGAATTTTTCTGAGGTCAAGGATGCTCATTTTATATCCAGAACAATTGCCTCTACATTTTGGCCAAGTTTCAGAAAAATTGAAGGGATGGATCAAACGTTATGGGAGAAAAGGGTCATTTTTTTGCCATTTTGGGAGCTTTTGACCTCCTGGGGGCGCAAACCAGATTTTTCCAATGTCAGCGATACTTATTTTCTATTAGGAACAATTGTCTCCACATTTTGGCCAAGTTTCAGAGAAATTGAATGGATGGATGAAAAGTTATGGGACAAAAAATGTCATTTTTTGCCATTTCGGGGCCTTTGAACCCCCTGGGGGGCTAGCCAGATTTTCTTTAAAAAATCGGAGAATGTCACTTTCTAACCTGACCAAAGTTACAACTTCATGCAAAATTTCAGAGAAATTCAATGGATGGTTGCGGAGAAAAATCCGGACGGACGGACGGACGGACATGCCTCAAAACATAAGCCCCCCCCCCCCCCCGATTTTATAAATAATAATAATAATACACAAGTCACGTAGAAGCTTTCACAATTCTTATTAATATTGAGATCGTCATTATTCACTGTAGATAGAAATAGAATTTATCTAGATTGAAAAGGAAAAAATGTTCTTTCTCTGAATTGACCTGAAGTTGATGCTCATAATCTCATGGCGGACAGGTGTTCTCTCACGTTAAAAACTAAACCATAAATAAGACACCCTTTTTTCTAAGATCAAACAATTTCACGTTGTCACGCTGTTGCAAGTTTATTCAATAAATAATCGCTTAATATTAATAATAATTCGCAAGTCATCTTTTTCTAAAACGAGAAAGGACACAATCGGACAATTTCGTTTTTTTTATATAAAAAAAAAACGCAGAAGATGAAAGGACACCCGATTTCATCTCGCGAGCAGGTGCTATCTGAGTTCTTGTAAATAACGCTATGAAATTAAAAACTTGTAGAAATAGGCATAGGCAAAAGTAATGACGACAAAATCTATCCATACATAATATATCAACTTTATTTACGAATACAGAAGAAAGAAGTTAAGACATCTTCAAAGGTCTAGACCAAGAAAATGTTATGTTCGTATGTGTGCGGACTTGTGTGCGAGTTCCTGAGATTGACAAGCTGTTGCTGTATATAGAAGAAAGTCCATGGATGTGACTTGTGTTGTTTGCCGAGAGGCCGAGGCTATGGCCAGAGTGTGTTTGTCAGCCAATAATATGTGTAATAGTGTCATGACTGACAAGGGTTCCTGTGGCAAGCTGAGGTACTTACTGAACTTTCTTGTTGACAGCACGTGAGCACTTGCTTATATAAATAGCGTGAACAGGTGCCTGGGTCCAAAAGGCGACAGTTTCCGATTGGTTGAAGTCCGATATAGATAACCAATTGAGAGCTTTTTGATTTAACAAATACTCAGTTTTTAAACCAAGTAAACATCGAATATTTTAGAGATGGTTTCTATGGCACTGTTGTTGTTGTTGTTGTTGTTGTTGTTACTGCTGGAACAGTGATCCCATAAACTAATCAATAAAATAAGCCACCCCGTTTTAGAGATCAAAATGATTTTTTTTTTTTCAATGTTTGTTTTTTGACTGTTTCTGACCGGGTTTTATTTTTATCCTTTGTTTTATGTTAAATAATAAATTTTTTGAATTTTAACAAAATTTCTTTGAAACCTCTCAACAATACAAAATGAAACAAGTGACAGAAAATTGGATGTGTTTAAAATCCGTGCCCAATCACATTTCACTTTGGACTTTAAGATTCTTCAATTTATGTGTTCGCACCCTTCAGGCTGGCTCAAGGTGTAATATCTGTTCTGTCCTCTGTGAGTGAAGGAGAAATCCTTCTAGACTGAGGCAATTCTAATTTTTATCCTAATCCAGAGTACAACTTTTGAGAGAGCTGGATTTTCCTCACATTAAAAACCGACCTTGTGTCTGACCCTGCCCTCGTGAGGAGACAAGTCAAGAAAAACTCTCTACATTTATTATCTCGCTCTCTATAGGCATACTACCCGCTTCCTAATGTCTTTAAACTGTGCAAAATAAATGAAAAATCTGACGGTCAAAACTGACTCGTTCACAAAAGATGTCGTTATTGAAGACGAAATGTAATGTCACGTGATGTGAGAACAAAATTTCAAAGAATCCGGGGATTTCGAAATTATTTCAACCTGTTTTTCACATACGAAAAAATATGATAACATTTAACTGTTATAATTGAAAGAATGTACTATTATTAGTGTTTGGATTTTTTATGTCCATAATTACCCACCCAAGATCCACAACTAAATCCATGATCCGCTACATCTTGAATAGAATAGGATATCTTCAAAGGGCATTTTCAACCAAAATGCAAGCTTCTATAACAATGCTTTCAGTAATTAAAGATACAGTGATAAAATTAAATTACAGAACGATGCTAACTAATAATAATAATATTAATGTTATTTATCTACCTCCCACAAGGTAAGATGTGACACAAGGTCGGGAAAGTGGGATTAGATAATCCAGCGCTCGCGAGGTGAGCACTCTGGCCATTTAAAAATTGCCTGGGCAGCCCCGTCAGCATTCCCCGGTAGGGGCGCCTCAGACAGTAAGCAATAAACTTATTCCTCCCCAAAGAGGGGAGGCAAAACCTGGGAGGGTGCACCTCCTAGAACTGCACAGGACCAGCAACCCCCAATAGACCGGCGTAAATCCAGACCCAAAAGCCCGAACAATACCAGTTTATTAGGCGGGTAAAAAAACCCTGGTTGAACTAATAATAATATTAATAATAACGATTCTAACTAATAATAATAGTAATATGTTTGTACATACGTTATCACATTCTACCCTTATTTTAATATCGATTGATCGCCAATGATGCAATACAAAAAAAGTAATAATTTTTAATTTCATCTGATGTCGTAGGTGTGTCGAACGTGAAACTCTAGATAAACTTTTATGCGTTTAGTTTAGGATCAAAGTGTAGTATCTGTTTTGTTAAAAGACGGTACAATAATATAGTGGGGTCTACATTCCATAGAATGGAAATATTTTTCTAATTACAGCAACAAGATACAACATGTGTTTCGCTAATAATTATAGAAAAATCAATACACTGATAGTACCTAAATTTAAAGGTGCAATAAATAATAACCGCTGAAATCTAAACAAATTTAATAAACACTACGATAATCATTTTAAACAACAACACAGAGAATAAGCAAAATAAAAATAAGAGACTGATATCATCTGCCGTTTTTCCTCCAAACAAATAGAAACAAACTAAAAGTATCTTACTTAACTGTGCCAAACTTAGCACTAAATGTAACTGCATTATAAAAAATAATTGCCCATTGGCTAATGACTGAATGCACGACAATGTAGTATACAAATGCATAATAAAATCAGTAGAAAACGGTGAAAGCGATAATACCAACTCCTTTAATACAATAACAATTATGTACCAACAAAGAGAGATAATGGCTATAATCAATGTAACACAAATAATGTGTACACTTACATTGGGTACGCTGCAAACATGATTAAATTTAGACTATCGACTCATAAAAATTCGTTCTTTAATCTAAATCTTTTGAAGTGAACATCATTATCAAAGCACATATGGGAAATTAAGAAAAAAACAAATCCCAAATAGCAGTAAAAGATTCATACTAAAAAGGTTGACACTTGAGTTGATTGTATTCTGAATGTATTCTGAAAGACTTACAAGCGTCCTTTATATGTCCTCCTATTCTGCTCTACTTAGAGCTATCTCATCCCAGTTGTTCATATAAATCCTCAGGAATTTGAGATTCTTCTTAATGCTGTTCTCGTACCTTTTTTTTCGGATTGTGTTGAAAACACTTTCAAAGATATATATTCACCATAAGAACCACGTGCCCCGTCTTGTGTGGAGAGTAGAAAGTGAACCTTAGGTTTACTTTCGCCAGCCTCGTAACTCTTGCTTATGTAAACAGACATCTCGCTGCACAGCTCCCAACTTAGGATGACACCCAAAACTTCCACCCTAATTTTCAGTAGCCCCTTATGTCTACAGTGGTGGCCTGCCTTGTTTGGGGTGAACTATGTTAAAAAAATAAATAGCATAAGTTGGCTGTTGTGAGTTTTATTTGATATTACTATCATTGTGTCATTGTACACCAATACTCTTTTGTATACGATTGGTTTATAGATTAAATTGTAGAGGGAATATTTTTGTAGACTAATAGTTTGTAAATCTTAGATTCTATTTAATGCGGAGATGCAACCCAGACAGTTATTACCACTTCGAGTCAGTGTTGATCAGAGAATAGCAGCAAATACACACCTCTCAAACTCCCAAATTGGAGCCTCACCACTGGATGCGGTTTTGTGTCATACCAGGGACGGTTGAGTGGAGATGGAGGAGTAGTTGATAGTTTTGGAAAATTATATAGGCAGGAAAAAAGGTAGAAAAAGTTGGGAATGATGGATTTGGGGTGTGGGTTGGATAGAAGCGAATACCTTTTTGGTGTGGAATAGCATCAGAGAACAGACTGATTTTATACTTAAAATCTAACATTTTTGCTCATCAATTTTCAACACTTTCATTTATGGATGTTGGCAACCTTCACATGGTTCCTACTGTAAGTACCTGAAAGAATCTGGGGAAACCAATGCCAACAATAGAATCAAGCCGATCCATACAAATTTACTTTTTTCACCTAGATAAAGCCTGACAAAAAATAAGAGATAAACTAATTGTTATTATGTAACTGGTCGTTCACTATGATACGCACATATCAGTTGTACCAGAATTAACACTGTTATATGAAGCGTTTAAAGATACACAACTGCTGAAACTACTCTGAACTTTATAGACGACCAAACATATTTAATTTCAGTTTTGTAAGACTGTTTCTACCTCCACAAAATAAAAGTAAAAATAAAATCTGAAATGTTAGACTGTCATAGATACTGCTATTAGCAGTGTCACAAAAATAGACTTTTCTCGATCCAGAGATAGATATATTTTTACAATGACGAAAATGGCCTCTTTCTTTTTTCTCTTTCTCTCTCTTTTGTCATGAATAGATTGTTATCTTTCAGGCAATCAATTGGTCAAGCTATTCTCGTATTTCTTTCTATCGACTCGTCAGTTGCAGACTCATATCCAGTCACAAATTTGTAGGCATATCTTTCTAATAAATAAGATAGAGCGTCTGAAATAAAATCAGGAAGTAATGGTTAGATTTCAACCAAATTTGGCATGTAAGGTTCAGGGTGTGGTATGGGTTAGGTAAACTTAGTGTATCCAATTAGTTTCATAAAATATCTAGAACAACCCTAAAAATGGGGATGGGAACAGATGGGATCTGAATCGACTTCAGTTTTATAATACATTACCCTCTCTCCAGAGAAGGATGTAATACCTGGGAGGGTTCCTCCACACTCTTAAAAAAGAGAAGGTAATTTCTGGGAGGACGGTATTATAGCAACAGAATGGATACTACACTACCCACTCTGATAAAAGATAATACAATAAAGGAGGATGTAATCCTTAGGGGATTTCCCCACCCCCTAAAAAATGAAGAGGTAATTCTTATGACAACAGAACCAATACTACTCTCAGTAAATGATATTCCGATCAAACTATGTGTTTTTCATTCATTTAAAAGTGCCTACTCACAAAAACATTGTCTTATGGTTCTTAGTCTTTTAGCTAAGATCAAAGCGTAGTATATGTTATCAGCTTCTCAGAGACATCAGTTTAATAAAAATATGTAGAACAAAGAACCCTAAAAATGGGGGTGGGACTAGACGAGATGTGAATCGACTTCAGTTTTATGATAATAATGTGGAGTCTGCATGTGAAAAAGACATATTTTCAACATCTATGCTTATACCGTGAACTATTTCTGAGAAAAATGTCTGTTTCTACATAAGAACATTGCTGAGTTGTGGAAAAATAATTGCATAATGTATTAAGTAATTACGCATTATAAAAAGGCAAAAGTGATTTTTAATGAATATGGATTAAATAATTCGAACAGTTTTACAAAATAAAGTGTATAGATACATAAGATATGGCATATGGCATTTGAACTCACTGGTTGCTTACATGCTTTTTAATGAGCGTCGTTTCGATACACAAATAGCCGTAACCAACAAACATGCACATGACACAAAGTTAAGACGCTTGATTGAATCTTGTCTGATTTCACGATCCAAAATTAATATTCCTCAGCAGCCTACATTTTTTAAACATTTCTAAAAGGATCCGCATGAGGCAAAAAATTGATTAGATTCGATAATGGATGAATTTAACTGTCTCCCACATGATGTTATTTTTCCCACATGGTTTTCCCCCCATCCAGCACCTCTCATTGTGTCTTCCTCTTCTTCTTGTATACTCAACCCACACCCTCTCTCATACACATGGCTCACACTAACACTCATCTACCTGCCTCACACTCTTTCTCTCCCTTACATCTTCTCTCCACCTTTTCCTTTTCAAACATACTCAATACACTACTCCTCCCACATACGGCTCAAACAAGACAACACAATATATTTCCTTCACTCCCCTCTCCCCCCGAATCACCTTTTTCTTTTCACTAAAGCTTCTATATATTTTATACACCAAATGATTATCGTCGTTTGAATCGACCGAAATATCGGTTCTGCCTTATACAGGGTGGGCAAAAATAAGGGTCCTATTTTTAAAAATTCATAACTTTTTTATTTATTGATTTTTTTTTTAATTTTTTTTTTTAGAATAAGTAAAGGACCCCTTCCGAAGCAAGCATGAGCCGTATTAGCCCTAAGGAACGTACCCTCATTTAGAAAACATTATTTTTGCTTAAAAAACTCAAAACAGTGTAAAAAACAATACTTTAGTTTTTGTAAGTTTTAAGAAGTGTTTTTTCGGCTAAAATTTGTTTTGTTTATTTCAAAAAATCTCGGAAGGGTCAGTCTACACACACATTAAGTTTGGTGAGTTTAACTTTTATTTTTGGAAGTTATTCAAATTCAAGTTATTCAAATTTAAAGATAGAACCCTTATTTTGGCCCACCCTATAGATGTGTTTGTATTTTTATTTCTACTATTCTGTTGTTATACTTATCTATTATTCCATATAATAAAAATTCCACAAATGCCCCAGTAATAGTCTATGAATGTTTTGTTTACAAAACTTTTGCATTAATCCAAGATCCTGAAAAATCAATGTTAACCTGTGAAAATAAAAAGCTTTGCGGCATTAACTTTTTAGAAATTTAAGTTTCCCCTTTTTCACTTACAAGCAGCATTGCACTGCAAACATAGGAGCTATAAGGATGGCCACAAGTCTTATGTGAGGTGACACGAGGTACTTCATGCAAGTGAGACTTGACCTTTTGCCAAAGCAGACCTGCAACGATTGCAACACAACGACAGAGCAATGATTAGACGGATTTGCAATGTGAAGTCAGAAAATATTGCAGCTGTAGGGTAACAAGATCTGTTGAAACAGCTTGACCCCATGGACATTGATATCATTAATAGAGAATATTGACATGTGGAATACTCAATACCCATCGAGATAGCTTGAGATTTGGCAGTCCCTGGTAGACAGAGAAGAGGTAACCTAAATTGTTTTGGAGTAAACTGCTGTAGAGAGATCGCGTAGCATGGAAGCTCTCTGCAGTGGATCCTCAGGATAGCTTCTTGAAGGTGTGGACTGAGATCAGCCATGCATGTAGCTAGCCAGCTACTTGGACAGGTGCCGACCAGTGTAGATGATGCCCCTCAACCTGCACGCTAATAAGAACAGATGATGATATTAAATGTAATTGTATCTACTCCTTCAACTTTACAACCTGCCACATTGTTTGTTAAATATTCCCAAATATTTGAAAACAATTTTTCAACCTTTTATTGTTTATTTATCTTTTAAAATATGGTGGCTCTTACCTGGTTCTGGCTGAGATCCAGGCACCTCTTCATGTCGCGGTCTGGGGGGAATGGTTGGTGGAAGTTTCAAGATCTCCAATCTTTCCATATAATACTTGCATTGTTCTTTGGCATCGCTCGATAGTTTTTCCTTGGCCAAAACATCGCATAAGAAGTTTTCAATTCCTGGTAACAACTCTGCAAAACAAAAGGAAAGCAATGTAAGTTAGTAGTAAAAATAGGTAAGTAGTAAAAATAGGTAAGTAGTAAAAATAGGTAAGTAGTAAAAATAGGTAAGTAGTAAAAATAGGTAAGTAGTAAAAAAAATTAGTAAAATCAAAAAATACATTTTCTAGATGCGTCAAGTGTGATCATCAGTGATGCACTGCCCTCATTGCCGATTTCAGGCACTTTCACATCATAATAGCTCAGACAGCTACCCCGACCTGAAACTGACAGATTCAGGGAGCCTCCTTGAAAGCAAAGTGCTTCATCTTAACATAACCAAACTTTTCAAGTGCAAAAAACTGTACCTCTTAAATTGACCTGAGCTCTCCTGCCTCAGCCAATCAGAATACTCCATATATAACTGAGCCCTTTATAACCAGGCATAAGGATTCCTGTTTTGAGGAGCTTTTATACCGTTTTCCATGGCTCTGTTCTTTTCAGACAATTCCATTTGGAAGCAGTTAATGCTGTGTTTGTAGAATTTTCATTGCTTTTGCTCTTTCTATTCTCACTTTGCTTATTTTTGCAAGAACTCTTCACAAGAACTGTCCCGCAAAGCCTCTGCAACCAACTTCTATTGGATCATATTGGATATTCCATGTTTTCCACTGACATTTTTCTACTAAACAATATATAAGTGAGAATGTATATATTAATCAAATATTTGAGTAAAAAAAAACATAAAAGCAAGAAAAACAAACAAAAACATACATCTACATCAGAAGTTGGAGTGCTTTTGGGGAGTATTACCCAAAGATTGCTTTGGGTGAAATAAAATGACACCAAGGTTGCATTGTATTAATTGTGGTTGTTTAGCTCACCATACATTTAAAAAAACAACTAAAATTTCTCCCAAAATTGTATCAGGATGATGGTACAAATAGTTGAATGACCTTTACACCTGAATTTCATTTGTTTACACTGTAGAGGACATGATCCACTCTTTGCATTGATCAGGTAATGATTGTACAAGAGTCATATACAGCATATGACCGAGACCTACTGAGTCACAAGAGTTATTTAAACGTGTTTCCTTCCCATACACTCGTTGTGCTCTCTAGCCTTTAATGTCTTGTAGAAATTCTATTTCATCAATAGATATGTAAAAGCCAAGAGAAAAATATATTATTACTAAAAGAATAGCTATTCATGGAAGGCTACATACTATGTTTATTTGTTGTATTCATTTATTGACATCTAGTCAAACAGATGATAAGCGAATAATCTTAGCTAAAATCGAGAGTCGGTCCAGAATAGTGGAATTCATAAATTTTAAGCACTAACATATTTATTTATTTTTGTTATCTTATTTAATTTTTTATTTTTTTTATTTTTTTTATTTTTAGAAAAAAGAAGTAGGAACACGGGGAACTTCAAAAGAAAGTTAAAAAATAGAAATGGATTATACAACTTTTTATCTTATATATACAGTATTTATATAATGTCAGGAACATAATTAAAAGTATATTATAATCTCTCAAAATAAGTTTGAATTCAAAAGAACTTATTCTGCTTTTCCCGTTTTTTGATTTGATAAATACTTTCTTTACAAATAGATAAGCTACATCATTTTGAATAATAAAAAATACTTCTTTCAAATACGAATATGCTTACTTAACCACTAATAGTGCTTATATATATATATATATTGAAAAATAGAAAAGGTATAATTACAGAAGAATTATTGTTTAAAAATGTTTGCATAAATGAAAGAATGCTACCTAAATACACAATTTATTTATAGCCTGTGTTACCTACTGTTATACATAGAATCTGGTTCCCAAATTTTAGAAAAATAAATGCAGGAGTTTTGGAATACACTTTATACACACACATCTATATATATATATATATATATATATATAGATATATAGATATATATATAGATATAACATTTTAGACAAAATACTAAAAATAAAACGAATGAATAGTATGCTGCAAAAATAAGAAATATCTAAAAGTGCTCAATACATTTAAAAAATAAAAAATAAAGAGGGCCGATATGAATTCAAATAAATTAGAAATTTACTCATATGTTTCACCAAACCAAATCAGGATCGTTAGTTTACGTGATGATTCGTGTTTGATGAAACCCGGGTTATAAAATTTTGCTTATTTATTTTAATTATGTATATTATTATTCTAAAGCTGAGTTAATCAACGTTTGTTTTCTTAAGGCCTATTTATCTATATATCTTAATCACACAAAATGCATTTCAAAATATTCCTTAGTTTTGGCATTGAGTTAAGTCTGAAAAATAATCCATGCTAATTGCTTTAATTAGCCACGCATATCGTAATAAATTTCTATCTATTACTCTCACCCTCCCTTATTTTATACACTCTCTATCACTCTCGCCGCTATCACTTTCACTCTCTGTTTATAAACAATCAAAGATAATAAAAACTAACTATAGAACAGAAGATTGGAATAGCTCATATAAACAATAGAGAATATCACCACAGTATTAATACTATTTAATTAGGCTGGAGAGAAAAAGAAAGAGGGGGGGAGATATTGCGAGAAAAATGAATGATTTTGAATTTTTGTCGTATTTAAAAAAAATATAACTGGCTTTGCAAACTCACGCTTTCCTGATTCAAAAATCTAACTTGAGCTCAATGGGTAATCCAACGGGTCACATTTTTTCTAATATATATATATATATATATATTCCATGATAAATGCCAGTATACTGAAATAATGTGTCCTTAATAGGGTTAAGATGAAAATTCATATACACTAAATGTACAAAGCAAGGAAATTCCCAAATTTTAACACTTTTATTGTCATTAATTAAGGGTATGACTACATATCAACCAAACCATTTCATTATCACATCACTACAGTATAAATCTCTATGCATGAGTGGATGAAGTGTGTGAGGTGCACTGAAGAAAAATACATAGCCCTGTTGTGCTCGAACCCTTAATGACAATAAAAGTGTAAAAATTTGGGAATTTCCTTGCTTTTGTACATTTAGTGTATATGAATTTTCATCTTAACCCTATTAAGGGCATATGATTTCAGTATACTGGCATTTATCATGGAATGTCACTACTTTTGTAAAGGCTATGCCTAAATACAATGGTCATTTTTAAGGTTTTTTTGAATTTTCTGGAAAACTAAGGTATATGGTAAACTGAAATTAAAATGCCATCAACTAGACCCTGGAACCTCTATCTCTACAAAAAATCAGCTGAATCCATCAAATAGTTGATGAGATACAGGGTGGCACACACGTGCATACGTACACACGGATAACATAAAATCATGCCTGACCTTTCTGGATCTCTGGGTTGCCTTTACTAATGATGCTGAAATTCTACACACTTATAGAACCTATCAAAAAAAAAAATTTGTGCAAAGTTTTAACTAATTTGGTTTATTGTATTTTGAGTTATGATTGATAAAAAAAAATGAGATTTCTAGCATAGGCCGTTTTTGAAGTCTATTAAGGGATAGAGCGCTATCGCGCCTCTCTTGATGTATATATATATATATATATAGTATTATGTTTTCAAAAGGCTGAGGGCAATGCAAAATGCCGGGTAAGTTGTGAGCTGGAAGGAACAAAAATAATAAATCGAAATGGGACTTACTATTTATTTTTTCTTAAAATCTTACATAACAGCAAGTATGGTGCTAGCTGTTTGTGTGTTGTCTGGATGATTATTAGAAATCATTTATTTAATATTTCGGGAAAAAGAAACTTCCCTTTGTCAAGAATAATAAACAGTAAAGGAAAACTCCATCTGTGTAGAGAATCGATGGTCTTGATTAATGACTCACCACCCATTCTCGAATGTTTGGATAGAATATTGTCAATCCTAGGCTTTTACCCATTTTAAGGTGTTTTTATTGCATTTGTTGTTAATATTCGATGAAGTTTTTCAGTTGTCTATTGCACAATCATTTTTTCTGCTATCCTCACAATCTTTCATAAAAATTCGCACAGCGTTGGAGAATGCCTTCTTTATCTGCAATTATTGTTCCATGAACAATATTTTTTTATATGAAGACGAAATATAAAATCTCGTTATTGTATTGTTTGGTCAATTTCACTTATCTCTATCATATATATATATATATAATTTATTTAGATACTGTATATTACATATTTCAGCAATGTACCGCAGTTTCATCCAAAAGGGCAGATTTAGACATCTTTAGTAAATCTCCGTGCCCAGTGGAATCATCGGCAAGCTGAAATGATTGTAGTCCCGTCTTAGTTAATCACTATCCCACACCAGATTTTTTCGGGGAGCCCCTCAGAGATACACCGTTTTCTGTCATTGTTGACTTCATTCCCTATCGGGACGGGACTACAATCATTTCAGCTTGTCGATGATTCCACTGGGCACGGAGATTTACTAAAGATGTCTAAATCTGCCCGCGGTACATTGCTGAAATATGTACTATACAGTATCTAAATAAATTATATTAGCTCTCTTATATGATCGAGCACTTTATTTGATTTCTTTTCATATACAACCTGACACACTATATATATATATATATATATATATATATATATATATATATACATACACTAAAATTTTCATAATCTTGCTTGTTCATACATTGCTCTTATGGCTTCTCATAAAGTCGGTTCACTCTATCGCTCCAAACACTTTCTCACACCTGACGCTATTCTCTATCTCTACAAATCTACTATCAGATCTTGTATGAAGGAGTGTTATCATATTTGGGCTGGTGAATCTGTCCTATTTGAGGGTTCTTGATAAGGTTCAAAATCATATCTGTAATTTGATTGGCCCCACAATTCCTTCTTCTCTGCACTCTTTCTTTCACAGGTGATATTGCTAGTCTCAGTCTCTTCTATGAGTACTATTAGGGCATGTGTTCTTCAGAATTGTCTGCTTTATTCCCTGACTCCTTTGTTTCAGCTCGTTTGACTCGTTAGTCTAGTGGTCTTCATCAATTCACTGTTCAAATAACTCGTTATAATACATCTTCCTATTTCAGCATTTTTTCCAAGAACTGCAGGATTGTGGAACTCTCTTCCTGCTGACTGTTTCCTCCTACTTAAAACTTTCAAGACAAAGGTCAATAGACATCTTCTGTCTTTGTGTTGATCATCTTTCATTCTTTTTAGCTCTTTACATCAAGTGGCTTCATCCCTTGTCTGGAGCAACTTCCATTAAAATTAAAAATGAGTATCCTGAATTCCCAAATTATTTTTAGAATATGCCGTTTATTTATTTAATGATGTACATTATTAGGATGGAATAATGACTCTCCAATTGATCCCAGCCAATACCAAGTGATATTTACTGTTAGAAATAATTATCTAACATGAAAATCACCTTCGTATTTTTTTCTCTGCCATCTAGAATTTCAAACCAAAATAGATCATATTCATTATACCATCTCCATAGACACTTAATGAACCTCTCAATTCACAATGACTCCAAGCGAACAAATTAAATGTAATTAAAACAAAATAGAAGGGATGGGCAAATACTATTAATTCTATGCTTCCTGTAACAATATGTAACCAGATGCTGTGGTGGTATATGCCACAGGTCTGTGTGATATGTAAAGTGGTGTTGCAGTGTGTAGATGTGGTGCATATGCTTCCCACTTATCGCTTTCCGTCTCATCCACTCACTAGTCCTTGGACGAAAAAGAAGCCGAGTGTATAACTCTTCCTTGCTGGTATATAACCTCTCCACCGACAAGACTCTGGCTAAACCTCCCCGTGGATACTGGGATTCTTTTGACCTCAGGCTAATTGGATTTTGGAGTAGATTGGAGCCCTAGAGGTGCAGTGTGCAGGGCCCACTGGTATGTGGACACATCCTGACACTTACCAATCCAATCCCTGGACACATGGTATTTGGCAAATGCTATTTTTGGATGGCCTGTCACAACCTGGGTGACAGTAGTGTATGCGGCAACTCACAAATAATATGTGACATGGGTGCATGCTTGAGTATAATCCACATCAGCTCTAGTTAGATGAGAACGGTGGACGTCTTGGACTGCCAAAAGTGTTCAAGTTGGTGAAGGATAGACATCCAGCCATAAAACTGCCTTAAAATCTATGTCTAGTCGAAATGAGACTAGACAATCAGGCCCCATCCTCATCAGAAGATTAATTGTGGCCTACTTCAACAAATAAACTGGATGCTGATGATGATGATGCTCAATTGCACGTTCTGCCCAACATTTTAGAATGAAATTAAAACCAATGAGCAAGACGTTTGATACATTTTTTTACTGAGATGCATTAGATTTCACAGTAAGGTATTTTGTTAAACAATTAGTACTTGTAGCATAGTTGGAATGTGAATCTTTGGCACTTAAACAGATGATGACCGATGTGCATTGTCTCCAATATGTTACATCTCATAATAGTAGTTGTATGTAGAAGTGGTCTGTCTTTCATTTATGTGACGTTTGTCTGTTGATTGTAGCAGTAATAGAAACAGTTTCATTTTATCTTTCTCCTCGTAGTAGTTGTGTGTGTAGAGTTTTCTGCAACTCCCTTTCTCTCCTGTAATAATAAAAACAATAACACACATGATTCGTTCTTGGGTTTCATAATTTCTTTTAGTTTTATCTATTTTTTTATTACTACATTATATTTTTCTTTACAGTACTATTACTCAGTATTCATCTTCCTTCCCCTGTAAGGGAGTGAAAGGAGACTTTCAAAAATATGTTTGCTGTCTTCACAGACCAACAACCAAAGAGAATGTATCTAGCTTTCCATTTGCCATGTATCATTATCTCGACTTCCTGCTTGCAACGTCACTTCCTTGACACGTTTGCTAACCCACTTTCGTCAAAGTGGAAATTTTATTTTTACGGTAACCTTTTTATCTATGATTCAATCTTGCTGCAATATTTGTAATCTACATTGCTTCAGAATACCAATAGGGGCTCCAAAAAATGGGGAGGAGAAGAAAAACCCGACAGCACAACTTAGAAAATCCAGATGTAACCATTACCAGCCTCTGAACCATGAGAAAATTATGAAAAAGCCTAAAAATGCACTAAGGGCACATGAGATGTCTGATTAGAAAATTGCAGTGGACATGTAAGACGCAAGAGATACAAGCTTACAGAGTTGTGATTTTCATGTAAATGTTACTAGCTGGGAATTGATCCTTCCCAGTTATGTCACTGAAAGAGGAATCTATTTGTATTATTTCCATTTTTCGTCGTCTTGTCTGTGGTTAAATCTATATATCAAAAAGTAAATTCTTTTTAATATATCAAAAAACTAGCATAGTTTTAAAAAAGTAAATAAATTTTACTTTTTTTATTAAAATTATTTGTTTCCTTTTATTTATCGAATTAAATTAAAATGTTGATCTGTATTAGATCAATTGAATTAAAACAGTAAATAATGTTAAGCTTTTTTGTTTAAATTATTTTTAAATGTAAAAAATATTTAAATTTTCCCGCTTTAATTATCCATACTTATTATTGGCATATCTAATTGATATTTTTCGAAAAATCGGATACATTTCTTAGTGTGTATAATTTGGATTATTCGGACTACTGTTCTCATCTGGAGTGTTATTCTCCCAACGTTTCGGCCAATGCAAACCTCTGACCTTCTTCAGGCGTATCTTGTCGAACTCGGGGAATCTTTCTGTCGAACTTTCTTAGTGTATTAAGTTTTAAATAAATAAAACTAATAAAATATATAATAGGTAAATAAAATAGAATTGAAGCATATTTTGATAATTAATCATGGAATTTGTTTAAATGCGTTTGAAAGATGGACACTGCTTAATGATATTGACTTGAACAAATGCCACGATTTAGGCTAATTAAAAAGGATTTTCAAGACATAATTTGATATAAGATAAAAAAAAAATGGCGCCACTAATATATTTATTTATTCTGCCTTTTTGCACACTTGTTGTTTTAATCAATAATCTCATGTCAACTTAAAAAATAACAAAAACAAAAAAAACTTTTGAGTCCCACAGAATATATGTGAATACACAGATCAAACTCTTCTAAATATTTTAATGCCCCTTCCCTGTAAAACAGTCACAAAAAAGCTTGTCTAGCTATAACCACTGTCAATAATTCCCCTTTCTCTCTCTATGTGCCTAAAACTAAACGAAACTTCCATGAGCAAAGTTTCTTTCCTAGAACTACCCGTCTGTGGAACACAATACCGTGGGGCTGCTTCCCGGCTGACTATAACATGGTCGTTTTCAAGTCCAATGTAAACAAGTTCTTATTGAGCCGTCCTCTTAAATAATCAAATTCCACCATTACCAATCATCAGGGTATTGTCTCACCGACCACGTGACACGCATTAACCCTTATCCTCGAGTGGCTTTTGGCTTTCATAAGTGGTGACTCTTTAGTAAAATAAAAAGAAAGACTCCAGAAATGTTCCCGCAGATTCATTGTTTAGCATTATTTCTGAATTCATCCAGTTCATTCTTAAAATAATTTGAATTAGAGATGTTTTTAACCTGATTAGATAATTTGTTTCAAAAGTATATTCATCTATATTTAATTGTGTGGTTGATTTAATCCTTCTTGCCAATATATTGCAAATTTCCAGTGAGAATTGGCATATAATATTAAAATTACAAGGCGTACAAAGAAAAGTCGCTAAACTAATAAAAAGAATAAGGGATCTCATTTATAAAAAAGTAAGTTGGAATCCATAGGTTTAACTACATTACTAGAAAGAAGAATTAGAGGTATTTAATTGAGAACTGATTAATTGGCATAATATTAAGAGTGTTCACTAATAGGCCGGGAGATCAGTGTTCAATCCTAATTCGAGTCATACCAAATATCTCAATTATGTAACTCTTCATGTCTAGCTACTGATGTCCAGGATTAAGTACAATATTCTAATAATAACATGTTTCCCTTGAAACAAAATTTTTAATTATCCAACCAATCAGTTTATTTGGATTTGAGACAAAATATGATTGAGATTTAAATCTAACATTAAAATTTACTCACAAACATTATTCTTCAAATATTTTTTTGATTCGTATCTTATACTTTTTGTTCCAATATGTAAAACTTTACACTTTTCCGCATTAAATTTCAATTTCCACACATTTTCTCATTTCAATAAACTATCGACATCATTTTTGTGATAATGTTCTAACAAGTAAATAAATCTGTTTATCTTACACTATCAGGTAAATCATTTATCAAAAATAAAAAGATTCAAATACCAAACCCTCAAGAACATCGGAGGATACATTGTATATGTACAAAACTAACTGTCTCTACCAAGTATAGCCTGGGGTTGAGTTAATGTTATTTTAATAATACATGAGGAATAGCTAAGTAATTGAAAACTAGATAAATAGAATTTCACAGAGTAATTAATAGTTAATAGTAATAATAATAATAATAATTAATTTATACTAGTTGATTTTTTTTCTAAGAAACGGAAAAGCATCCTAGTTAATATAATTTAATCAGTAAATTATTATTTGTAAATAATTTTTATAAGTAGGATTCTTGTTTCAAAAAGTAATTCAATAAGACTGTTGGATTGTTTTCTACGAAACAGAAAGGCATTCTAGTGGATTCAATTTCATCAATAAAGTAATTATTGTAAATAAATGATTTTTTCTTAATAGAACTTTTATTTAACAAATTCATTAAAATAGCTTATGTTTTCAAAGAAACCGCAATGCATTATAAAATAAACGAGGATGGAAAAGGTACACTTTGATCCCGGCGCGAAAGGCCTTGAATCGCTTTCTTGAACAATATGCTCTTTCCATGTGCTAAGAAATAAATCGAAAGTTTACACGTATCTCTCTAAAAAAAAAAAGACCATATTCTTAACAATTGTATTTTTGATTTGATATTACATAACTAGATGATTTTGATTCTAGAAAAATGTCTCAAATTTAAGGCTTAAACTTAAGGAGTCTTCAGAAGAAATTGAAATTCAGGGAATCTTGCTTAATTGGTGTCTAATTACTATGGATCAAATTCAATGCAAATCTAAAATATTGGAATTTTCAAATAAGAGGTTGTACCCATATTATGCCCCCTAGAAATCTTTTAAGATGCTTCAAAGCAACTGAAATTTGTGGAATATTTATTAATTGATGTCTAATACCTATTATTAAAATTTCACAAAAATCAGAAGTATCTGAAATTTCACGAAAGGCTTTCACTCGCTCTTTGCTCCTTTGCATATAATTAAATTAAACTAAATATAACCCACATTACCCAGCCTTAAGCCTAGCAATTGTGCTCCAAAATTTATAATGATCAGTTCATTAGTGAATCCTCTACACGCAAATATATAAACATATACACATACCTAACTTTGATATAAATGGAGATATTTTCATCATGTATAGATTTATTAAATAATTTCAAAAGAGACTTGATGAAACACTAATAAAAACCTCGATATTTTTGGGGTGTATTTTATTATGTCTAATACTGTTACTAATATCTAACGTGGACAATAATATTCTTACATCTGTTATCACGCATACAGCTACTATTTACATTTTCCATCTATAAGAGTCCTCAGATTGCAGACCAAATGCCTCCAAGGTATGGACAGATCGAAAGCATTTTGCCAACAACTTAACTGTTTCAGTTGGTGAATCTGTCAATTGACCTTTCTTATATTGTGTATTGAAACAGTAAGATTTCCGTTTCTTGTGCTGATGGCACAGTGGATAAAAATCTGTTTGAAACCCAGTTGTTTATTTTCTTTTGACAATCTCAACCTGAAGAACTTCAATGTCTATCCACGTAGAAGAGCTGTGATACAGCGAAACTGTCTGTCTGTGGTTGACTATGCTCCCAATTCCTTTGTCGGTTGAGCACTGTGAGAAGTAAAATAACCAGTAATTATTAATTCTTAATAAAAACGAATAGAGCACTCTTTCACTGCTGGTGTTGTTTATCTAAACAGTAAGATTACCATTTCTCGCTTGTGCTGAAACTCTGTGATACAGCGACACGGTCTGTGGATGACATTATATATCTACTCTGAAAATCCAACTGACTTAATTTTATAAAGTCAGACCTGAATAGCAATGAATCAGCCAAATCGATGTTTGATTCTGACAAGGCAGTCATGTTTCACATTTATCACTGTCATTTGCTAGAAAAAATGAAATTCTAATCGCTTTCATTGTTTACATATTCTGTCTGGTCGAATGACTTTTTCAGTAAAAGAAAACTACAGAGATTCACCGTCTGTGACAAGGAATAACTTCAAAATTGCGACTCCATTTCATGGGAACTTAGCAAAAATGTAGCATCGCTAAACGGTATTAAAATAGCGTAAAAGTTCAATCTCAGCTCTAAATAATTACATTTAATTTTTAATTCTTACAGTTATTCCCCAACAAATAAAAAGAAGTCGATCATTTCTTGATTGCACATTTTTCCATACATAATTTCAAAAGAAAACCTTCACAGATAAATCTGTACGATATGAAAAGAGAGATAACTCTTCCTTTTAAAGGTTAACAGGTTGTAACTCTTACTTTATTTGCATTCACTGCACCTATCAATACCATGTGTGTGTTCTAATATATTAATGATGCAACTATTACTACTACTAATAATAATTATTATACTCCGAATTATAGTAATAATAATACTATAATAAAAATTATTAAAATAATAACAATTTCTTTCCATTTAATCACTATCTTAAACTATTTAAATTCATAACAATTCCATTTTGTCAGTTTTCCAATTGCGTTCAATTTTTTGTAAATAATAATATTAAGAATAACATTTATAACAATACGAAAATTATTGATAATAATCAAAGTAATGATTCATTCAAATAATAATAATATTACCAATAATAGTAATTCTCTTACAAATAATAATCATATTCGTGATGATGATACTATTAATAATACTAAATATAGTAACAATAATAAGTATACTAATAAGAAACATAATTTCTTCCGCAATCATACTTGAAACTTTTGTATTATTTGGATTATTCGGACTACTGTTCTCATCTTGAGTGTTATTCTCACAACGTTTCGGCCAATGTAACCTCCGACTTTCTTCAGGTATATCTTGTCGAACTCGGGAATCTGTACAGAATTTCTAATGAAGCCCTTTATTTAATTCACAGGGGTAGTTTGTTTTCGTTCTGTCAGCCATGACAAGATACACCTGAAGAAGGTCGGAGGTTATATTGGCCGAAACGTTGTGAGAATAACATCCAAGATGAGAACAGTCGTCCGACTAATCAAAATAATACAATTTATCAATCCTCATCTAAAAAATTTAGAAACATTATACTTGCCACATTTCGTAATACGTCACACATAGTTAAACTTATATGGTAGGCAATTTAAAATAGTTTATTCTTCATGCAGACACGCGCAGGGAATAATAATACATTTTCTTCTGATGTCCGAGACAGAAATAAATCAAGCGATGAAAACAAATAATGTATCAAATGTACAGGAGAGGGGATAGACTCACAGGAATTTCTTGGTTCCGACTTAAAAACTACCATTACTTCTATTACCCAACAAGATTATGCGATTTGCTAATTTTATACTTAAAGGTTTTTTTTTTACTTTTCCACTTGCCGTCTTACATTTAAATTGTAGGGTCGTCATTTACATTGGACAACCGTAAAAAGGAAATAATTCAAGACTGGTGCCAGGAGTGTTTTTAGGTACTCTACCTCCCCAAGCAATGTCAGAACGTTGGTTACCTAGTGTATGTATGTATGTATGTATGTATATATGGGAAATGAAAAAGGAAACACCAAAAGATGTTTTTTGTTTTTTTATGTATTCATCAACGTTTCGTCTTTATTTGAAGACTTCCCCAGGATGATAATTTTAAGAAAAATGTCATGCAAGTACATAGAAATATTGGGTTGACATGATGGGTTAATGAGAAGAAGTAGTAGCCACTACTAGGAGCGCAGAACCATGGTCCGGGCTGAGAGAAGTCGGTGGCAGGGAGTGAAATGAATGTGGATGGCTGTGAGTGAAAAAGGAGGGGTGGAAGTGTTAGTGAATTTGTCTTAGGGTGGGAGAGAGGGGAGGGGGGTGCTAAGGTTTTTGTTGTGGTGAAGTGTAGCATGGATTTTGAGGGGCTGGGGAAAGAGATGGGGAGGGGAGAAGCTCTGTGTTTTTGGTGTGTAGGTAGTGTCATAGTTTTAGAAAAAGATTTGAAGAAATGAAGATGATTTGAAAGTGATATATATATATATATATATATAAGTTGTAGTTCTTGTCTGTTTGTTTGATTTTGTTCATGAACACCTAGGATTTGAGAGATAGAACCACCCACCCTAATCATATATATTCTGAAACTACATTAAACAGAGTACTTGGATAAGTGTATTTCTTTTTGATCAAGGATGGTACAATAATATTGTAAGGCATCTGTTTTTGCTGGGCATCGATAAAAAAGAAATATTTTACTTTATTTGATTTGATTTATAACTTGCAAATTATAGAAATTAAAAATAAGAATAGAAATGCTAATATAGGGTTTGGGGTTTTGGAGCATATGTACATGCGGGCTCTCATTCATTCCCATCAAATGCATGGTGTACATATAGGCGATTACAGACTATACATTTACCAATGATTATTTCAATAAATGCCAACCCCCACTTCTTTCATCCAATCAATGTTGAGCACATTCTTCAACCCGACCCAAAAGCTGAATATTATGAACAATAACAAAAAAATGCGAAAAACTCTGAAACCTGTACGGAATTTCAAACTGAACCTTTTATTTAATCATGAATAAATTGTTTTCATTCTGTCAGCGATGACCGCATAGAAGTCTAAATTTTATGTTATTTTTAGTTATTACTGCCTGAAGTAAGAATTAGACCTTCAACCATTAGAAGACTGTCACTTAGAACTGGTTGTTAACCAATGTCCTAACCTGTTATGCCACTTGTTGTTAATCAATGTCCTAACCTGTTATGCCACTTGTCCATGTGGACAATTCTAGCATGAATTTTGGGAGATTTCTTTTTCATAATTGTTGTGGACTGATCCGGATTCACCCATAGTGACAGGATGGATTCGTCAGGTCACTATGAAGTCAACACCTTTTCCCTCACCAAGGAGAACTGCATAGCCAACCACTTAGCACGTCTGCCTAGAGCCGGTAATGGCGACCAACTTATTGTAATCAAGTATTCTTAATACAATTCCTATTCCTTTCAATTCCTGTCTTGGGTTCATTATTTACTTATTGTTATTCTTACAGTATAACAATAATGTCTTCTATATATCTATTACTAATGAAGATTTGGTATCTCTCTGAAACCGAAACTAGCCTGTTAATTCTACATCAAAGCCGAAATTATTCCTACTATGATTAGCTTTTAATATTTAATTCGACAGGAGGTAGTGTAGTATCTGTTCTGTTGTCATGATACTATTCTCCCAGACATTAGCTCCTCCTTTTTGGGGGATGGATAGTTTAGTATCTGTTCTGTGGTCATGATACCATCCTCCCAGTTGTTGCCTTCTCGTTTTGGGGGAGGGGTAACACAGTATCTGTTCTGTTGTCATAATACCATCTTCCAAGGCATTAACTCCTCCCTAGGGGATAGTGCAATATCTCTTCTGTTTTCATGTGACTATCCTCTTAGGAATTACTTTCTCCCTTGGGATACTATACGTCAATAAAAAATTGTCACAATCGGCTGTCCATTAGCAAAAATATGCAACCAGAGGGAGTCATATGAGTAGAACCCTGTAGTATTTCCAGGACTGTCTACATCATCATTATAATCATCATCATCATCATGTTCGCTTTAATGACCGTTTTAGATGTTGGCCTGCATTGGACGGCTTTTAGAAATTGACTTCCAAACTAACCTATACCTCGCCAAGACTGTATTTATCCCTCTTTCTCTCGTCCATTCTTATCACTTCCTCCCATGATTTTTTTGGCTTTCCCCTGTGAATAAACTTGCTACCTCAACTGTTCTACATATAATAACCCAAGAACTCATCCATTCTTTTAATGTCCATACCATCAAAGTTTCCTGTTAACACATCTCCCTATACTGTTCAGTTTTAATCTTCTTATGAGGTCATCAAATCGATGCATGTCTTTAAGACTCAGATTGCACATACATCATGTAATTCTCATATCATTTTTCTCAATGCAACGTATGCCCTCTACCATTACTGGCCAGGTTTCACTTCCATACAGGATGGTCTCATGACAACAGAACAGATACTATACTACCCCTTGCCTTAATTGAGCATTGAAAGTAAAATTTAATAGAAGTAATAGTATAGTTTCGAACAGACCAATATCAACTCTCCATTAGTAATAGATTATCAGTAGTAATAGTATTTGAATATTTTTATACTCACTGACACACCCGGCATACCAAATTTGGTGCAATTCTGCTCAATAGTTTCGTTTGTTTTTAGTAGTATTCACAGTTTTAACCTATCTATGAGACATTTACTATCTTAAGGATAATTGCACCAGATCTGATGTGAAATCTACAATAATTTTTAAGCTTGTATGTGATGAACAGACAGACAAAAACTGCTCAATTATTATAATTTCCATCCAGTTTAGGCTGTTACTTCAGCTAGTATGATATAAAATAACCTTTTTGTGAATTAACATAATGAGTTCGACTCTTATCTGGGTCAAATGGCAATTAGTCTTTGGTTAAAGGTCAGAGACAAGGGATGTTTTAGTTTTATACCTTGACCTTTCTTGTTCCTGTAAAAGTAGATATAGGATGTGGCCAGTATTGGCAATTCTATAAGCGGGAGCCAAAGGGGGCCCACATGCATACTTATCCGGAATTTCGTCTGACCTCCCATCCACTTTTATATGTGACCAGCTGAACCTTGAAAATTCGAGGTTTAACTTTTTTTTTAGATATACTAATAGTTCACCACTTACGAAGGCAAAAAGTCACTCGAGGATAAAGGTTAGTGAGGTTTTCAGTTGAATGATGGAACAGTACTATAAAAGGATTGAGAACAATGATTAACTCACAGGACAACTCAACAGATATTTGCTGACATCAGACTTGAAAACGACCATGTTGTATTCTGTAGGGAAACATTCCTGCAGTAACGCGTTCAACAGGTGAGAAGTTCTTAAGAAACCTTGCTCATTGAAATTCTGTTTGATGTTTAGGTATACAGAGGAAAAAGGAGAGTTCTTTGCATTGTTGGAAGAAAGATGAGTTTTTGCTGAGGTCTTACCAGACCAAAGCTTGAAGCTCAGTCGAACACCTACCCTGGAAATAACGATAGAGTAGAGAGAGATTAGCAACGTCTCTTCTGTGAGAAAGGGGCTGCAAGGAAGAGAAGAGATAATCTCCCACTAGATTGCAAAGTCGATTTTGTACTCTCTCAAGGCAAGTGAAATGTAAGAGACTACTGTGATAGGGGTCAGATCTATAAGGGGGGGGGGAACCTTGGTGGGGAGTTTTGCAACAAGATGTGTGTTCACATTACACTCAAATTTCTGCATGTTGGTAAAGTCTGGGAGATGAAGCTATTAGAGGAGAAACTTTCCAGCATCTAAGAACCTCTACAGTGAAAGGGTGTGATTTTGCTGCTCGTCGGGTGGGAGTACAAGTGCTGTAAGTTCACTGGAGCACAATCTATGAAAGTATTTCTAAAACAAGAATAAGGATACAACAGGGGCTGGAGATTGGCAGACAGTGTAGGACCTATTAGGTTAGAAACTTTTTTTTGCACCTTTTCCAAGATGGAGAGACTAGTGGCTGGTGCACCGAACCAGATTTGACAACAATACTCTATGCACGGGTGAATAGTGACTTTAATTTTATTGGTTTTATTTATTTCGATGTAAATATCAGGTGTTAATGAAAATGTAGTGCGTTGTACGGGAATAAAACAATACAAAGCAAATAATAAATATCAATTTTATTTAATCGTTAAGGTAATTCCTTTTCTTCTGTATGACAGCTTTCCATCTGTAAATAACCCTTTTAATGGCTTATTCATATTTTCTTTTAGCTCTTTAACTGAAAAAAAAAGAACTAATTAATTTTAGGCTTGTTCTCTTGAGAGACAGTAATCTGCTGGTTGGAGATCAAAGGAATATGGTGGGTGATGCATCATTTCCCATTCATATTTTTCTCGGGGATCTTTGGCTTTTTGTGCAGGTCTAACGTTACCATCTCTAAATTTTGAAAGAACATTTTAATGGATTAATACTTAGTTCAAGAGAATAAGTCGAAAATTACTCAGTTTTCTTTGATTCTAAGATTTTTAACTGACCAAGGAAATTATGCATCACTCACCATATTCTCTTAACCTAGCACCAACAGATTACAATCTATCAAGAGAAGTTTAAATTTGTATTATTTGGATTATTCAGACTACTTTTCTCATTTTAGATGTTATTCTCACAACGTTTCAGCCGATGTAACTAACGACCTTGTTTAGGTGCGCCTTGTTGTACTCAGGAATCTAAAGAATTTTGAATGGAACCGTTTATTTGAATCCACGAGGGTAACTTGTTCTCTTTCTGTCAGCCATGACCGGATAGAAGTCGTAAGTAATTCATAATTGTATTCATAGTATTGCCTGTACTGAGGGTTGAACCTCCAGGAGTCTGTCACTTCGAACTGATTATTACTTAGCACTTTTATCCGTTGCGCCATTCTAGTATGAATTTTATTCTTGTTTTAAGTAGGAATAAGTAGTAAAACTACACATCTAAAACAAGAATAGAATAATACGAATTATCAATCTTCCATCTAAAACAATGTTCCATCTTCCAAAACAAAGTTGAAATTTCTTCGGTTTTGAATTGAAAAAGTAAATTAAGAAATTTTATAAAAGGAAACATAGCATCGTCTCTGTCTCAGTTCATTATTCTTACTGTGAAAACCAAGGTATTTTTTGTAGTTTTAGTTACAGACAGAGACCAAATCTCTAATATAATAAGGTGATCGATTTGTTAACTAATAAATGCCTTTTCATTGTATCTTCCTCTTAATAAATACATGTTTTAAGAAGGTCACTAGAAAACCTAATTGGCGTTATCTTATTCATTTGCAGAACAATTGTAAGTAACAATATTTTGATTTGTTCGATTCTGTCTTTTAGCATTAGTTCCCCCTCCCTATAGATATACTTGCAGGAGGGACCACATGAAGGTTGCCAACATTTCTAGTGAAAGTGTTACTATGGATCTGATAAGACTTGAACACTGCAGGTAGAGTAGGCAATCCGCTCCAATATCCACTTAATTACCGCCATCTCCTATAGACATAGTTAGACTGGTGGATTACCAATCATAAACATTTTAATGGGAGTGCCACATATTTATATATAATGTTATAGTTCTTATCTGCCTGTTTGTTTGGTTGCTCAAAAACTCCTCCAAAAATTTTGGAGATAGATCCCCTTAACCATCTCTCTCTCTTATATATATATATATATATATATATATATACAATAATATTTTAATAAATAAATATTAAATATTTAAATACCTAGAGACATTGATGTTTCATGCTAACGCAATCTTCAGTCTAGGAACTAATTCCCGACGGTCGGTGGGCGCGAACCCCGAACACAAATCGCCACTGATTCGTAGTCGGTGATCTTAACCAAAGGGCCATCGTCAATTAGTTAGTAAATATAGAGTAACTTTAACTGTAAATAGCGACACGTGGCCGCCATCTACCAGGCAGCAAGAGTGATCTTACGAAACGGTGTTCGGATCGCGCATATAGCTATTAGTACTGCTTGTTATTAAAGCTACTCGAAAGTGCTTAGCCCTTGTGGGAGGGGGGGGGCTGATAAACAATAATATTTTAATAAATAAATATTAAATATTTAAATACCTAGAGACATCGATGTTTCATGCTAACGCAATCTTCAGTCTAGGAACTAATTCCCGACGGTCGGTGGGTGCGAACCCCGAACACAAATCGCCACTGATTCGTAGTCGGTGATCTTAACCAAAGGGCCATCGTCAATTAGTTAGTAAATATAGAGTAACTTTAACTGTAAATAGCGACACGTGGCCGCCATCTACCAGGCAGCAAGAAAAGTTCATTCTTTTAAGCATCTTTAAAATTTAAATCTTAAAGAAAGAGGCAAAATGCCTTCAAAAAACCATGTGTTAGATGCAGATATTTTTTATTAAAATCAAAATAAAAATTTTTTTTTTATCTTGAACTGAACCTACATTCTCTCCTACCCAATCAATACTGAGTAGATTTGTGAGCCCTACCCCAAGAACTGAATATTATAAAATGTACACAATAATAATAATAATAAAAGGTGATATGTTATGGGATGAGCATAAAAAAACATAGGATTTCTCATTCAATCCCGAGCAACGCCAGGTTTTATTGTCAATTAATTTTACAAAACGTAGTTGTCTGTTTTTTGTGTGTATGTTTGTGTGTCCATCTTAAAGTCAGAAACTACACAAGATACACCCACAAAGCTGATATATATTATTTCTCAGCATTGCTTCGGACACAATATATATATACATTTATTTTGTAATATTCATTCTTTTGGAGGTCAACATTAACAATATTAGTCGGAGGGAAGGGGGGAGGGGAAGGGCAACCGTTTGTGTAAAATGATACTTTTGTCCGGACATTTGAAAATGAAATCTTCTATATAAAGTAGACTGTTTTTCCCCTCTAACTTTGACGACACGAGCCAAATAATCAACTGCATTACAGACTAAACTGATTTGCTCAGTAAACTACCTGGTCCCCCGCTGTGTGTTCCTACAAAATATAAAGTTACTACAAATCCATTCTCTAATTATTACATTTAATTCGGGAAAATTTACTCAAAAATTAACACAACAATAACTTACAACTCGCCCCTTTTGCCCACTCTAATGTTTCTACTAATCCTTCCACCCACAACACCGTGTGATTTCTTTACATAAGCAAAACTTTGTTAAATCACCGGTAAATTACAGAATAACAGAATAGTATTCTTTAATTCCCTCTCCATTCCATTACTACATAATAATACAAAGAAATAGTTTAAAAACGAACACACAGACAAGCATAATCCATCCTGATAAGATGGTGACAATAATAAATAGATCATAAGTTTTTTTCCACGTTTTTAAAAGATAAATTTAGACTAATGATTATCAAATCCGTCCAAATACTTATTCTAATGCTTTCTTCTTTCATCACAGAAAATACTAACAGAAGACTTTCATTCTTTTTTTCTTTTTCCAATCCGCGCACATAATGACTTCTTCATCTTTTAACGATTTCAAAACATTGAATGGGGTACTTTGTATCACTTAGAGTAAGACTACTCAAAATTTTATATAGACAATTTACACATTCAGTCTAATTTCTGGTGGGGGGGGGGATATTACTGTTTTCGCTTTCTTCAGATTTTGGCGAATTTATTTTCGTAAAACTTGAAATTATGCTTATATAGGCGATTACATGTGAACATTCAAAATATTTCAGAAGACTGAAATACCATTTATTTAAATACATTTACAGTAAATCTTTGAAATCACACCGTCATAGTTAAAAATTTGACACTACTGCAGTTTAGCAATTCCTTTTGTTAAATCCTATTTCAGTCAAATGTTATATTTAAATAAATGCTATAATAATAAAAACTTTTCTAGCGATTTTATTTTTCATTTTTGAACAATTACATTTGCGACAAGGTCAGACAATCACGAACTTCTCAATATGAATGGGGATAAAAAATGCCCATTTAGTTTAATAGCAAAGAAACAATCGTTTCGTTAAATCCTATTTCAGTCACGTAAATTATCCACAATTAAGTAGATTTCAGCATTATTTTTCAAACTTTTTTTAATCGAAAAAACTGTCAGCGGTATTTTTTGAGTTTTCACTTTTTTTAATGTTATAACAAATAAGTGCTACCAAACGCAATATAATTTACTTCTACTGACCTGCATAGTTTTAAACTTTTGAAATTGTGTTATAGATTTTTTATTTCGATATAAGATTTTGTTGATATCCACTCCTTCGGAGACAGTAACAAAATATAAAATGACCAACCCATCAGTTGGTACTTGTGTTTCATTCATTAAATGCAGTTAATAAATAACTTACCAATAACCCTAAGTCCGGCTGGCAACAACCACTGTATTTAGAGTTATTGGTAGGGTAGTAACGTTAACATGTAGTATGGTTAACAGAATATACAAACAAATAGAAATACTGTTTCCACACATTACTTAAGAATTTAGTGTGAGGGATCAGTTTCGCACAGAAATTAAATATAAAAGACATTCTAGCGTTTTAGGGCACTTAATCAAAAAAATTTATTTTTCTCTGGAGGATAAATTCTGTGCATTTTTTTTTGGGGGGGGGGTCTACTTTTTTAAGCGATAATGCATGGTTTTATGACCTTGCCAGTCGAACTTAGGGTTAATGGTAAAAAAATTTAGTAAAACTCTCTAAAAAATTAGAATGGCACGGAAATGATGATCATTTTTTTATTAAATTTATAGACGAAAGTGATCTCCAAATCTAAATTCTAAAATAATTGTTTGTTTTTCTTTCTGCCAAGTTATTCAAGGTATTCACACGTAATCACTTAAAAAAAAGTAGAATCTAATTTTTTTTTTTGGGGGGGGGGGTGATTTAGCTAAGGGTGTTAATCTAAAAATTTGCCATTATTGTTATTAGTAGTATTACTATTATATGTATCTTGTTTATCTTTTACAGTAAAACCAATCTAATAACCGACTAAATCTTTATAATCAAGATAAAAAATATGAACCTTTTTTGATAGAGGGAAGGCACAGAATAGTTAACAACCCCCGCCATTCTCATGTCAAGAATGGTTTTCTAAATAGTAACATTATTATTTAGAAACTCATTCTTAACATGGGGAGGAGCTTTGTTAACCATTCTGTTCCTACAGCCTCTTCTTACTTTGCATACTAATCTTCAATTGTTTATGAAAAAATTCAAATAGCATTTTGTCAACTAACGACGAACTAATGCAAATTGGCTTTGTTTTAAAGGAAAAATAAATCTTTAGTTGTCTCACAATTTTCAATCAATTACAAGGAAAACATTTGAGAAAAAATATTTAGAAAGATCTACTCGTGTAATATACCCTCCTCCTCAATGTATTTTTTTATGTTTGCAGAAATATATGCTGACATTACACGGGGGTTTAACAGTAATTAAAAAATTTTAAAAAGCAACAAATCTCTAATTAAATATTTAGAAATGTAAAAAGAATCGGAATCGGTAAGTGTATCGGAATCGTCCCATCACTAATATATACATATATATAATATACAGCTGATGATATATATATATATTATTTATATATATATATATATATATATAGCTGATGATCCCCGTTTTAATATTTCATGCTTAAGTTAAGATCCCCTGTTTTTGTTTCATTGTTAGATACTTGAATCCCCTTTTTTTATTCATGAATTTTCCAACGAATGCTAAGTCTGCGATATCTTGGATTTAGTTAGTTTCTCTGGGAATTTAAACTGCATTTTCCTTTTTTTTCTTTTAATTAAAATGACTCAAAGCTTCTTTAGACTATATATAAGATTCAGATTGAAAAAAATACAGGAATAATGAGCTGCAGATTTGTACGCCTGTAATGCTTTTAACACATTGGATACTGGAGAACTAACTTCGACAATATTAATGCTATGGAATTCCCACGAAGTCATCTGTCTTTATAAATATCAATGAAAAAACTGGGTTTAAACCTATTGTAATCTGATGACCTGAAGGCAACCTCTGACATTATGGGATGCAAATTGGTATGATGCAGGTGTTATCAGGAGCAGCAGGCAGGAAGTGGACTATGAACAATGTGTTCGCCTACCGGAAACAGAGCAGATATAAGCATAGTCCCACGTGTGAAATTATAAGAAAAATACACAGTACATGGTTCTTGAGAGGGTAATATATAAATGTTGGCCTCCCAGAAAAGGATAAATAAATCAAAGAAATAAGTTCTACCACCAGGTGTTAGAACATGGAGTCTGTATTTTTTTTACACTGATTTGAAAGGCTGATGACTTGTATATCGAACCAGCTTGGAGAATATATATATCTTTGCGGAAGTGTAGATCGGGGGGGGGGGGAGATATATCACATTGGTGGAGCGTGGGAATATATGTTAGTGATGTTTAGAGCTTAAGTATATTTTACAGGACTAGTTTTATTGTTTGTTTATTTATTTTTTTATTTTTTGCAAAGTATGTGTATGCATATTTTTGTGTGTATGTGTGATAGGTCTAGTGGATACAATTACGGTCTATCGGCCTTTGCTCCCTCTTGTTGCCATCTCTATTCACTGCCCCTCATTACTTGGTTTATGTCGTAGAACATTTAGGTACACATATCATCTCTACACACGTGCTGATTCACTGTTTTTCTAAATTTCATTTTTTTTTTTTTGTAGGGAATCCTGTAGAACATGTTAGGGTGAAAGTTGGTTAACTTTATTAAGATCTGGTGTCATAAGACCGAAAACTTCTGAGGAATTAATGAAGACGCCACTAAACACTCACAATATGTATCATGCAAAAATGACTTGTATATTGAACTACACTGGAAAAGACAGTCTTGTGATAGTGTAGCATAGGTGAATTTTTATTTTTTATTTTTATTTTTAACATAGTTTACCCCAAACAAGGCAGGCCGCCACTGTAGACGTAAGGGGCTACTGAGAAAAAAAAGGGAGAAGGTGGGGGGGGGGGTCAACCTAAATTGGGATCTATGCAGCGAGATGTCTGTTTACATTAGTTTTAAATTTCTGCATGTCAGTACTGTCGGGGAAACAGGGAGCAGGGAGGTAGTTCCAGAGGCCAGCAGCATGAGGAAAGAAGCTATTTGAGTAGAAAGCTCTCCGGCATATGAGGACCTCCACAGTGAATGGATGGGATTCAGTTGATTGTCGAGTTGGTCTAGTGAATTTTTGTTGAGGGGGCACCAGAGTAGCCAATTCATCAGAGCATAATCCATTGAAGTATTTGTAAAACAAGCACAAGGATGCTACATTGTGGCGATGGGACAGGGACTGGAGCTTGGTTGAATATACTGATGGGGTTAGGGAATATATTTTTGTGGTCTTCAAGCACCAGTTATTGTTTAGTCCAATGTGATAGCTACTGCTAAATGTTTTTTTTTTTATCAGAGTATGTCTGTCTTTGAATATTCTTTTGTTTATAACTCCTCCCCCTCCCTGAAAATTATGAAAGCTTGGAAAATAAAGTTTCAATAAAAAAGCATCACTGCCATCAACAATACATTCATCAGGATAATGTCAGATATAATTTCAAGGGAAAAAGGTCATTAAAAAAAGAGTACTTCACCAGTACCTTATAAAACGATTAGGGTTTGTAGATGTGGGGATGCAACAACCTAGTTTTGCTGGTCTCTGAAAGTAACAGGTTTAGCATTACACCGTATCTGATGTCACTCAAACTGCCATGCTTTCTCAAATGTAAAAGAAACAATCAAATAAACTTGCTTTCGCAATAACATTTTTTTCCATTAAAGAAATCCACTTAAAAAAAAAAATTGTGTTCTAATATATCATGTGTCTAAACACTTAGAACTGATTAAAGAGGCCAAATATGGTTGAAGTTATCTCATCATCATTATCATCATCATCATTATCATCATATTCGTTTTAACGCACGTTTCATATGCCATCATGTGTTGGATGGCTTTTAGAAATTGACTTACAAACTAATCTATCTTTGGTCAGGTCTTTATTTATCCATCTTTTGCTCAATTTATACCCTTATTATTTCTTTGGCCTTCCCCTGCCAACTAATCCTGCTACTTCAACTGTTCTACATCTACTAACCCAAAAATTCTCATCCATTCTTTCAACATGACCATACCAACGAAGTCTCCTGTTTTGCTCACATCTCCCTATACTGTCTCGATTTATTCTATCTCTGATGTTATCAGAGCTAAGGCTGTCTTTAAGACTCGTATTACACATCCATCATGTCATTCTCATAATTTCCCTTCGTGCAACGCATGTCCTCCACCATCACCAGCTAGATTTCACTTCCATACATTATCACACTGCATGCACATACCTGATAGACTCTTCCTTTAGTCGACAGTGGTAATGCCCTGCAGGTTAGCAATGGCAGAAGTTTCCTGAACTTAATCCATCCACTTCTAATTCTTGGAATCACACTGCACCAGTTCTTCTCGGTGCTCCAATAATATCACCAAGGTCAAAAAACTTCTGAACAACCTCAACAGCCTCACCATCCAAATGTCCTTACTGTCTTACACTTCTTGTTCACAAATTGATTATAATCACCTCTCAACCTGTAATTCCTGTGAACCAACAAATAATGAATACATTAAATAATCTATCTATATACTACTAAAACTTTGTTGATCTTAGTTGTTTGCCCTCGTGCACATTGGATGACGTCATCGTTTTGGGATATCATCCATTCAAACAGAGATGGAGATAACCATCCACAATGTATAACTTCACAAAATGATGACGTTATCCATTTTGAGTCACGGGTCGTCTACTAGACGGACTACTAGTATGTTATTACAACCCTGTGGATCTTGTTATCTTATTTGTTATCATGTACACTAGATGAAGTCACACAAAGCGAATGACGTAAATATCGGGCAAATAAGAGAAATAGTGGGATGAAGCGAATGACATGAATAATTAAGAGAGGGGGAGGAAAGATTAGAGAGAGGGGAAGATAGAGACTGGAAAGAGCGGATGAAAAATAAATGATTATTACCAAATTTGAAATATACAGTATAGTTCTGAATTTTTGGAGAAATAAAAAAAAGAGTGCTCAATTACGTTTGTAAGAGCATAATTTATTTATTACATATGATAGAGTAATATTTTGATTACAACTGACTTATGATTGGAGCAGATGTGGTATTCTGTAACCCAACGGGCAAGATTTCCCATACCTCCTGAAACTGCAGGTATCAATGTCTAGAATCGTTATTCCAATTTTGATTTAAATGTAAAACTAATGCTATATTTATTGTTGACAGGTATTCTTCTAGTGACAGGTATTCTTCTAGTATATATATATATATATATATATATATAAGAAAAAAATTGGCTTTTTTTTGATTGAGAAATACATATTAAAGATTCTTCGAGGTGTGACATCAGTAGCTAGCTGGTTCTATCCAGTTTTTCAACATCATACAAACTCTACCAGGAACCCAGTCTTGCTTTGATCAAAAACAAGTCCCTGTTCCTGAATAGGAAAACAAAAAAGGATTTGGCACAAAGAAAAATAAATTAAAAGAAAAAGACTCCCAAGTGACGCAGCGTAGCCTTGCTATTAGTAAATGAACCACTAATGTGTAGGCGTAGAGGTTAGATAGACCTATATACACAGATTTCATCTTTTTCCTCTCTATGTATGTGTACATATAATATATAATATATATATATATATATATATATATATATATATATATATAATGTTTCCTTTCATAACTCATTATCACCTCTATTTTTCATACTGTGTACAAACACAAGTATGTAAGAATGTTTGAATGACTACTAGACACCATCCTCCTTTGGCCCTTTTGGCTAGGAAGAAAGTGTAGTATCTGTTCTGATGGATACTACACCTTATAGACCGGTGTCGTCTTGTCCTTCGGGGCTTGATTCTACCTGTCTGTGAGTTTGTCCTGTGCAGTTCTAGGAGGTCCACCCTCCCAGACTTTGCCTCCCCTCTTTGGGGAGGAGTAAGTTTATTGCTTACTGCCTGAGGCGCCCCTACCGGGGAATGCCGACGGGGCTGCCCAGACAATTTTTAATGGCCAGAGTGCTCACCTTCTTGGGCGCTGGCTTTTCAAGTCCCACTTTCCCGACCCGACCTTGGGTCATATCTTACCTTGTGGGAGTAAGATAAAACTGGCCTTGTGCCTAACCTCCTGAAGAGGTGGTAAATAATACTAGACACCATCCTCGAGTGTCTTCGGTTTCTCTGTGCAGGAGTTAGTCAGGACAACCTGATATAAGGATACTTCCTCTTACAAGTAAACCCTGACCAAATATTCAAAATAGCATAGTATTCGAAGCCCAAATAAGATCCCCTTGGCATGGCTATACACTGGCTCATACGATGAATGGTGCACCTTCACCTATTAATGTTACCTCTAGTAACAACACAGCTGGATACTCCGGATGAATTCTGACAAAAAAAGACAAACTATAATATAGTTAACTGGTCAATTGATGAGAGAAAAATAAATGTTCTTCACTGCTTTTCTAATTCAACGTTTGAGGGGTAAGGAAGAACTCTAATTAAATGCTCGAATATATATATATGTATATCATATAGAAATCAAGTGTTAGCCCATGATTTCTGAGATCCAACTCAAGTGAAATGTAAGATTTAACCAGATCTATCTGAAAGACACGTAATGGTTAGAGTCAACCATTTTGTTACGAGTATTCTCAGGTCCACTCTGATCCATAGTGGTAGTACCTGTTAGGATTTACTGTATGGATTACATATGTCCTTCAAATAATAAATAACGAGTTAATGCAAACACCATGAATACATATTTTATAAGAACTTGAAGCATAAGCAATTCACCCAAATGACTAAATTTGCATTAAACGACCCAAAAAGTGTTGATATGCAATAAAACAAAGAAACATAAATAATGGTGAAAAATAAGACAAAATAGGGTAACTTAATGTCAAAGCGAGAACTTCTTCAAATGAATAAAACACCTTGGCATAAGGTTTTCCTATCTCTCTCTCTCTCTCTCTCTTTATTATTGTCACCATAAAATGTGTACAGAGTTTAAAAGGTGGTCATTCACTAAATGTCTTATTGTCTTTTCAGATTTAAATAGGTTTAAATAAAGATGGCATCCACACTTAACTTAAAAGTATACGCAAGTGCCACTGGAAATTGGAAAATATAGTTGAAAAACAAGGACGAATTAGGAGAGAGTGTCAAAAGAATATGTCACATGCAACTCATCTGATATGTTTTGCTTGTTTTTTGTTGTTGTTTTTCTTGGGTGGGGGGTGGGTAAGTCATCGATGTCTCTGGTTCTCCAGAACAGTTCCATCTTCTTCAAACTTATCTTAAATTCGCGTTTCAATAAGTCAGATCTGTTTGAAACTTCCTCCTAAACTGTCTTTATATTTCATTCTTAAACTACATTTACAACTTCCATCAGAAACTTAGGATACATGTTCACGACATCATGATTCCAAATTATTTAAGTTTGAAAAGAAATGGCAATTTAGAAATTTACCCGTTGTTAAAGTGTGTATACATATCATTTCATGAGTATATGCATTGTATACATGTGTGTGTGTGTGTGTGTGTGTGTGTGTGGAGGTGTCATGCGAGCTTGTGTCAAATCTAAGTATCTATTTTCTAAAACACTCCAATAATTATCCCTGTAAAATAATCGTTTTCTTTTGTCCTGCGACAATAAATAGCAGAATGATATCGCTAACTCATAGAGAATATACTTAAAGGCCGTTTGTTGTTTATTATATTTAATTTAAAGGTAGTAGGAGAGGTTTCTTGTTTCCTAATATATGTGTAACTTAGGTATGTGTAAGTGTGTGTATGAATGCAGATATTTATCAGGGTGGGGGTCCGATATCTAAGTATAAAGAGTGTATACACAGAATCGATGGCACATAGTGACTGTCAGTTTCTCGCCTCAATTTCATCAGAACTTGTTCTGATGAATACAAGCCAAGAAACTGAACAGTCATCACGTGACGTTGATTTTATGACTAGCTCTTCAAACGTATATTTATGTATATGTTTTAGTCATTGCTGTTCAAGACGAGATTCCCCACTTCACTGGAAACGGTCACATTTGGACACATCCGTCATATAGGGGGAAGGATGTAAGCTACAATAGACAAGAGTAGGAAAAAATGATGATTTTGATTAGCTCGAGTGAGAAAGGAGGAGGTAACAACGGGGAGGGGGGGGGGTCAGGGAAGGGAATAGATCATAGGCACTAGGGTGTGGCAGAATTGGGGTTGTGAGTGCAGGAGGAAAATAGGGAGTTAAAATGTTTTGTGAGAAAAAAGAAAACTGAAATCAATTGAACAACCGTGCACATCATCTTTAAAAAAAAAAAGAAAGTCAAATGCAACTTGAGCGGAGTGGATGTAAGTGGAGAGGTAGTTTTGTTTTACGGCATATCAACCCTTTTTGGGTTATTTAATGCCGAATCTGGTCATTATAGTAAAAGTTTTTATGCTTCAAGTTCTTTATATCTTCAAATGTTTAATCATCGTTTTTGGTTTGGTAGTTTTGTTTTACGGCATATCAACCCTTTTTGGGTTATTTAATGCCGAATCTGGTCATTATAGTAAAAGATTTATGCTTCAAGTTCTAAAAATAAAATAAAAAAGGGGAGGGAGAAAGGGAGAGGGGCTGTTGTTTTTGTTTTTGGTTTTGTAGAACATAATTAAGTTTTACAAAAAAAAAAAAAAAGAAGAAAAACAAAAAACGTCAATGTAGGTGAATTTCGTCTCAGGGAGCCACAGGGCAGCCTGATCTGGTATCACCAGGAGAATATGTAGAGAAGACAAACAATATGACTCATGGGAAAACAGCTTGTCATCTTTCAAACGAATTGCCTTCCCCCTTGTTCCATCTAACTCTTTTGTAAAACTATTCTTGTATCATTTGCATTTTGTCATTTACTAAATATACTCATTCTGTCAATAATGTTGGCGCTTTACTAAGTAGAAATAAAGAGTCCATATTGACTTGCCTCCTCACGAGGTCAAAGATAGATACACGGTCAGTTTTTGATGTACAGAAAATTCAGTTCCTCAAAAAATGGCACTCTGCATGGGAAAAAATGTGCATGTATAGTCCCGTCAACACTCACTCACGAAAAAGGGCATCTCAGGGGACAGACAATAAACCCATTCTACATCAGAAATAAAACGGATAATGCCTGGGAGGATGGCCTATTGATACAGAGCACTTTGACTGAGAGTCTCTCTGTATAAGACACATCTAAAAAGGTCATTTAAAAGCACTTAGTATTTTCTTTGGTCTGCCAGGCTCCTATTGAGCTGCATCCTCACGAAAGCTAGATATGACACGGAGCTTAATGTTGATGTTACTACTCTTTACGTCGGTCAGTATCTGGTCCGATGGATACCACACCCCATAAACTGGTATTGTCTTGGCCTTCGGGGCTTGATTTATGCCGGTCTATGGGTCGGTCATGTACAGTTCTAGGAGGTCCATTCTCCCAGGCTTTGCCTCCCCTCTTTGGGGAGGAGTAAGTTTATTGCTTACTGCCTGAGGCGCCCCTACCGGGAAATGCGGACAGGGCTGCCCAGGCAATTTTTAATGGCCAGAGTGCGCACTTTCTCGGGCGCTGGCTTTTCAAACCCCATTTTCTCGACCCGACCTTGGGTCACATCTTACTTGTGGGAGTAAGATAAAACTGGCCTTGTGCCTAACCTCCTGGAGAGGAGGTAAATAAAAACTATTATTGAATGCCACAAGGGCGCCCATGGTGCTGGGGAGTTCAGTAATGGTGACTGATCGGACTGATGAGATTTTAGTTTGAGGAGGCTGTCATGCTTATTTAAAACTTAAGTGTCACAACCAATTGAGAATTCTATTTTCGGACATTGCTGTGGTGTGTTTTCTGAGCACTTACGAAATTCTGTTCTGATGAGATTCCATATTTAAAAAAGAATGTTATGTTACATTATATGATTTGAAATAAACATTACCTTGAAGCAGATGTAAATGACTTTAATACGGTTATGTATACTCTTTATTTGGAACATGATTTGAAAATTATTTAAATCGTCAAAAATACATTCATATATATATATATATATATATTTATATATATATGCGTGCCTCAAAGATGTTGTCAATTTCCTTATTCAAAAAGCGCCAATCTGCGCATAACATCGACCGGACTATACTTGTCCTAAGGTATTCTCGAACTTGAGGTGCTCTTCTGCCTTTACCGTGATTCGACCCCTCGGGGTTAATACCATCGAAATGAGAAAGAAGAAAAAAACAAACTATAAGACAGTCTCACTTGACAAAGTTGTTGTACAACGAAAGCTTGTACAAAAAAAAATTAAATAAATGATTTTTCATGTAAATTGCACGATGTGTTGATTTTCAAAAATATTTCACTTATATATATATATATATATATATATATATGTCCCACATAATAGCTTTTCATAGAAGAATAGAGCACTGTCGACTGCTGCTGATGCTTAATATAAGCATTGATATTTAACTTTCTTCATCGATTGTGTTAATAGCGTAATGAGTAAGAAGTCCGACTGTTAACATAACAAAACGGTTGGGTTTCAATCTCAGCTTGAAGTACCTGCTTATCTAGCATCACTGAAAAACTATGATACAGCGAAACAGTCTGTGAATGACATATATATATATATATATATATATATATATATATATAAACACACAAATACACAAATTAATTTATATTCAACATGTTTGACACCTGGTCAATGCCAGGTAAGTCAGCTAGTGATCTTTTAAATTTTTACTATAAACAAAGGTTGAACTATGTTAGCCGTCAAGTGTATACTATTTGCAATGAGGTGCTTGAGGGCATTCGGTACAAGTCATAAACGATTTGGAAAGGACAGTTAATGTCAGAACATACACAAGAACAATGTTCACTCTGCACAAAATTATTACTCAACAAGTTGAAACATTCCAGAAGTTCTGTTTGTTCAGTCAGATGAAAAATAAAATTGAGAAAGTGAAATAAAGAAATGACCGTCTAATTACTAATAGGGCTTAAGTTTGCTTAACTTTGGCGATTGAACAGGATTTGGCCATAACTACTCCCAGCAAACTTAGAAAAAACCATCTCTTCTGTGTAAAACTACTGTAAAAATCATAACTTGGAAGTAATATATAAATTTTGAATATGGAAATAGCGATTGAAAGAATAAACACAAAATCCATATTGTTATTGTTCTTGGCCTTTTGGCTAAGATCAAAGTGTAGTATCTGTTCCGATGGATACTGCACCCCATAGACTCGTATTGTCTTGGCCTTCGGGGCTTGATTTACACCGGTCTATGGGTCTGTCCTGTGCAGTTCTAGAAGGTCCACCCTCCCAGGCTTCGCCTCCCCTCTTTGGGGAGGAGTAAATTTATTGCTTACTGCCTGAGGCGCCCCTACCGGGAAATGCCGACGGGGCTGCCCAGGCAATTTTTAAACCCCACTTTCCCGACCCGACCTTGGGTCACATCTTACTTGTAGGGGCAAGATAAAAACTGGCCTTGTGCCTAACTCCTGGAGAGGAGTAAATCAATACACATTTAGCGATGGAAAACGTAAGCTTGACAGACTGATGGACAGACGTTGTCTATAATGTTGGGCACATCTAAAATAAGCCATATCTATTCAATCTGCATATTTACAGACAAAACTTATTCATGAGATACTGACAGACAGAGCCTCTCATAGAGTTGCAAGGACGCCTCTAAAAAGACATTATTCAAAGTTTGAATAAATAACGTAAAATTGTATTGCTCCAATTGGATACAGGCAGTTCTGCGAATTTGGTGGATCAATTTTAAGATAGAGTGAGGGACCTTTTTAAGTGTATCTGCCAAATTCGGCCAAATATTTCATGCAAAACTTTCTCACATGCCAACTGAAATTTTTTTTGAACATTATATGGTGTCTTTAAAATATTGAAGACCATTACTTGGTGTCTTTAAAATATTAAGAACATTACTTGGTGTCTTTTAAATATTAAGAACATTACTTGGTGTCTTAAGTATTGTAATAATAAAATTGTCAAATAACTGAAATTCCTACTGAATCGGTAAGAATCATTCTGTAAATGCTGATATTGAATAAATGGAATTTTTTTACTTAAAGCTCCCTTTTCCCTTTTGATAGGTTAAATCATTTAAAACAGGCTCAAAGTGTATTTCTAACTGCCATTTACATCCACACATCTTGAAAACAATGGGGGGGGGGCGACCAGAGTTTCGCATAGCAGAAAAATTAATGGCTGCCATGCCACATAATTTGAAAACACAATTTTTACCCTCAGCAAAAGAATAAATAATTCGATTTCTTTTATTAGATCAATCAAACCATTAGATTTTCATGTCTTTAAAATAACATTACAATTATTAATACAATTGAAAATATTCTTTTGAGTTTAATCTCTTGAGAATGGCACATAACAATCATAGAAAAAAAAACAGTATAATTATTTTACCTACAAATCTACATATAATATTAACCACAAGTGGGTATTTGTCAAACTATTTTCTCCCGCTTTATCTTGGGGGAACGAATATGTGATAAATGTCGTTAAATTTGCTTTTCTTGAGACTGTGCAAGAAAAAGAAAATCTGGCTTGCCAACGGTTGTCCACTCCTGGCATTTTAAGATCAGTGGATTTTTATAGTCAATACATGCCATATAATACAGATTTAACTGAACCATTTGCTAAACTAAAAAAAAGGATACTAAATCCACGTGGACGGAACAATAAAAAGATTCAAATAATCACAGTTTATACATTCATAACCTCTTTTACATTGTATGTTTATATATATATGCAGTATTCTTCAAGGAGAGTGAATCTCCCTTATAATGACTTTCTTCTTCCTTGTGGTGTTTCTCCTTGCATGTAATGTTACATCTGTTTTTTCCACTCTGAGTCTCACTGTACAGCCCTAAATATTGTTTTTTTTTACCCGCTCTGTACTGATTTGATGTATCCAACCCCTTACAACCCTCATTATTTATAATTTGCTGTATAATTGGAAGTATCAAACCCTATAGCATTGATGTTTGACTGTTAGCTTTCAAATTGGTGTCTAATCCCTGTGCTGATGAAGAGAATTGATATTAATAAAGATATATTGTCTCAGAAACGATCGTACACAAACAGTTATGTTGAATTCTTGGGGCGCAAATAAATGATCATGTAATAAAGTTTACACAAGATCTATGTTATATATATATATATATATATATATATACACACTCCGGTTAAAATTATGGAAAGTGAGTCGGGTGCAATTCAATCTTTTGTGGTACTTGTAAGCATTGGGTACACAAGAAGTGCAGTGGAATTGCCGGTAGGTTGAGAGAGGATAGCCAGTTTGTGTCTAAGTATAAGACAATGAAGATGGATGAGAATTCTAATGTGGACAAAGTATATTTGGATGGCGAATCTATTGTGGTGGTCGAGAAATTTTGTTACCTTGGTGATACCATTGGAACATAGGAGGGAGCAGGTGCTAATGCGATTGCAAGATTCAGTAATAGATAGAGTAAATTCAGGGAATTTCTACTTTTAGTCACCAGCAGGGCGTTACCACCACTTTTGACCAAAGAAAAAGTCTATCAGGCATGTGTATGCAGTGTGATGATGTATGGAAGTGAAACCTGGCCAGTGAGGGTTGAGCACATGCATTGTATCACGAGAATGATACGATCGATGTGTAATGTGAGTCTTAAAGACAGCCATAATTTTGATGAGCTCAGAGGAATATTAAATCTAGACAGTATAAGATGTGTGCAGAACAGGATAAATCGATGGTATGGTCACGTTGAAAGAATGGATGAGAGTTCTTAGGTCGGTAGATGAAGAACAGTTATGGTAGAATATCCAATTTACATGGGATGGTCAAGAAAAATTAGTTTGAAAGTCAATTTCTTAAAGCCATTCAACACTTACCAGCATGTAAAACGGACGTTAAACCGAATATGATGAAGATGTTTGACTTCCTTCTTTCTTAGTTAAATAAACATTAAAAATTGATTTAGTTTTTATATTTTCAACTGACTGAACCATTTCGCTTAACAGAGGTGTATCTATTAAAAACATCAGTCTCATAATCTGATCGTAGTGAGTTCAATACCTGAGCTAGAGAGTATGATGTTTTTTTTTAATTTCCTCTTCAACCACAGTTAACTCTTGCAAAGTAACCAATGGTTAAAATGATCCGAGAAAAAATTACCACGAGCATTCAATATATGTAGTAGTATCACTAGAAGGACATATAAAAATCTATTTATCAAGCAGCTTAAGAAATACTGGACATCGAAAATGAGGCTCTCGTTATTGTGGTTCACTATTAGGGCTGGACAATTCATGATTAGGAAAAAAATCATACTTAAATCTGACCATAATCTGTTAGTTTATATTTAACCCGAGAAAAGAATTTCACACAACAACAACAAGAATAATAATATGGGACATAAGATTAATGGCCTTTGACTGGGATATGCCAAAGAAAATACAATTACACATGTTAACATATTGTCATGATTATGGAGTAAGTTCAGGGAAATTCTGTCATTACTAACCAGCAGAGCATTACTACTGTCGACTAAGGGAAGAGTATATCATGTATGCATGTGCAGTATGATCTATAGAAAAAATCCTGGCTAAATAGGGTTGAGGATATGTTGCATGACGAGAAATGATATGAGAATGATACAATGAATGTGTAATATGAGTCTTAAAGACAGACTTAGATCTGATGACCTCAGAGAAAATATGAACAGTAAAGGGAGATGTATGCAGAACAGGAAACGTCATTGGTATGGTCATGTTGAAAGAACAGATGAGAATTCTTGGGTTAGTAGATGTAAAACAGTTGAGGTAGCATGGTCAGCTGGCAGAAGAAGGCCAAGAAAAACATGTTGGGGGGGGGTGATAAAGGTGTACTTTAGGGAAAGGGATAAATAAAGACCTGACCAAAGATAGGTTAGTTTGGAAGTCAATTTCTAAAAGCCGTCCAACACATGCTAGTATGTAAAATGGACGTTAAACCGAATATGATGATGATAATGATGATGGTTCGATTCTATAAAGATTCAAATAAGAACATAGAGATAACTCCTGGATGTAAATTCCTACACTGAGATAGAATGGTTTCGGGAAGTATAGAGGGTCCAGTACTAAAAAGGCTGAAACGATACTATTATTCTATTAATGTACTATCTTTCAATGTTCAATTCATGGGGAAGGAGTAGTGTAGTATCTGTTCTGTCGTCATGATACCATCCTCCCAGCCATTACCTCCTCCTTTGTGGGGGGGGGGTAGTGTAGTAGATGTTCTGTTATCATCAGACCATCCTCCTAGGCTAGCAAAAATATGCAACCGGAGGAATATATATTTGCTAATTTGGATAATTATTCTATCGCTAAAATATCCTGGAGATTAGACACTAATTGAAAATTGGAAACTTGTAGATTTATCTTATCTTGTGATAAAACGTGTGCATGACGATATTCACCGTAAAATAAAATCTATACAAAAATACTAAGTTTAGAAACCGAGATAATCACAAGATGTGGAGGAGTATGTTAAGAGATGTCCGACATGTACAGAATTAAAGAACTTTATTCGAAGTAAACTACATTCTTTTGGGCCTAAATGAAATATTAATAGATTCCTTCCCAGGTTGGTTGAAAGTCATTAATTTTCCTGACAACAACAATCATATTCTTATGAAACAAAGAACTAAAAAAATCTAATATCTGATAATACTTCGGAGTTTAGCAAAGAATAACTTGTGACTATGAAAATTCAGATGTACATCTTACAAGACCCCCTCCACCATATAATCCTCAGTCGAATGGAATAGCGGAGAGGTTAGTACAAACTATAAAGATGAGCTTGAAGGCGAGCATTTTTACAACAGAAAGAGAAAGTAGAAATTTTCCTCCTAAGTCTACTTCTAAACTACTGCACTATAATGTATGCTGGGAGTCTAGAGAGCCCAGCAATGGGAAGGCAAATAAAAGTTCTTTTAAGTATGTTGTATTCTACAAATTTTATAATGCAACAACAGGAACAACACAGCTGTATTATGTAATAAGCAGAAACGAGACTAACATATTGGTTCATGCAGATGAATAATGCCACAAGATTAACATGAAAAATAAATAAATGGTTTCAGATATTTTGAATATAGGTTTGATTCAACAAGAAGGAAATGAGTGAATACAAAACCCTGTATGATCAAGAAGGCTCTGAAAACCTCTCAATACACGAAGACTGCTCTAATCACTAGATTGGATGAGATAAATCTATTGATTATTTCACTCTCGTCATACATCGTAATTAAGGGACTAGAGTTATCTTCCCTTATATTTTCTGTTTTATCCGTTAGGTGTCGCTCGGCCCTGACTTGAAAGAACTCTTCTTTTTTCTCTCTATCTATCTTGGCTTCGTTTGAAGAGGTTAATGAAAAATCAGTCCCTGATTTTTAAGTAAACACCTGAGTTATGACTTGTTCTTAAAAGAAAAGCTGCTTGCTTACACACCACAAGGTAGTATCGTTTCAATTCCCTTTTTATTATTGATATCGTATTAATTTCTTCAACAAAATCAACATCTCACAGAAAAAGAAATATCACAATAAGAGAGAGACGGAAAAAATTCAAAGAATCTTCAAAGACGAGTTAAGGTTTAGAAGTAGCAGTGGCATGCACTTCTTTCCTTTTTAGGGAGATGTAGTCATATATAAATTGACACATTAGCATGGATCAGAAATGGAGATGATAAAATTAGCTGAGTAATTTGTTATTATTTTTATAAAAAAAATTTTTTTCTTCATCTAAAGGTTACTAAACGAGGTGGACGAGTACATTTTTGTGGTTGTGAACCCATAAAGCTAATCATCTAATTAAGGTGAGCATCATTTATTCTTACCTGACGAGGTATAAATCTAAAGTAGAAATGGGTAAATTAAAGTACACAACTGGGTTATTTCTCATTCACCTGTTCCATCGAACTAAAAAGATATAATGGAAGGATGAGTCTTCACTGCTTGTACATACCATTAAGACATAAATCTCTCTTTGCTCTCTCTAAAGTTTGAAAGTTCCTGTTTTTTTTTTAATTTTTATTAATTATTCATTTAGTTTAGTTTTTCTTGTTATTTATTGGGGTTGCAGAGTCTGAAGGTATAATATAAAAAATAACCGACACCAACTTCTAGATTTCCCAAATATCCAACCCTTCGATTTCCAAAATATCTGACTCTTAGCCTAGGTTTTCAAACTATCCGACTCCGACTCCTAGATTGTAAGTGGGGAAACCATTGATCATGATCATGATGAGAAAACACTAAGGATTTACCTGCAATGTGAACAATCTTGAATCCCCGCCCATCAAATATCGCAATAACTATTCCCATAGTATTCAATTCTACTGACCCATGACGAGAAGAAAGGAGTGGCAAAATTAGAAAAACTTGAAACATGTGTCACGCAAGGTTGGTGAGGCTCATTAAAATGGGAACAACAATCACGTAATATGAAGCAGCAATAATATCAATTTCTGTCACAGTAGACGCTTCAATAGAAACACGGGCGAAAGCAGGTTGACTGAACATGATAGGTTGTGCTTTCTTTGGAACAGAAGCAGGTGAAACAGGGAACAACAAAGGAAATATTTATTTTACCTAATAGATAAGATTATATTGTCTTTTATCCACTGGCATATCAAGAGTACCATTGGGTCGCCCATTGAGTTCTGGTTAGATTGTTTGAATCAGGAAAAAGTGAGTTTGCAAAGCCAGTTAAATATAAAAATAAAAATCAAAAATTAGTCACTTTCTGATAGCTATATCTCCCCCCCCTCTCTCTCTCTCTCATTTTCCAACTACGGGTTAAATAGAATTACTACTTGAGGTGATATTCCCTTTTGTTCATAATAGGCTATTCCAATTTTCTTATTTTTTTCTTTCTTTATTACTTTAGACTTTTAATAAATAGAGAGTGACGGAGGCAAGAGTGATAGATACTGTATAAAATAAGAGTAAAGAAAGGGTGTCAAACAACATACAGTGAGCGAGGGGGAGGATGATAGATAGAAATTAAGTAAGAGATGGGTCACTTGGTGATTTAATTTCGGCCAATTAGAACAATTAAAATGAAAGTTTTTTGGGGTTTTTTCAAACATAACTCGATCGCAAAACTAAAGAATATTATGACATGTATCTTGTGTGATTAAAATATAGAGGAAATAAAGCCTTAGGAAAACAGAGTTTTCAGTTTTAGTTTTTTTAAAGAAGGGTCACCACTTATCCACGAATTGCTTTTGGCCTTGATAAGTCTTAATGATTGTCAGTCGGAAGATGAAGAATCTTATAAGAGTATTGAGAATGATCGCTGGAATGAACCGATTTTGAATTTTTGTGAGGGGGCCGCGATTCATGACAGGAATCTGTAGACATTGAATTTGAAGATTATTATAGATGGCGAGTATTGGTACATGACATTGGTGTCGGTTGGCGTTATGAACTCTTGTATGCCCTAGGCTAATCAACCAAATGAACTGCAGACTAACAACCACAAATACAGGTTATCCGCTATATGATTTCTATTGTTAACAAGTATGCAGTGAAGAAGAAGGCTAATAAAAGTATGGGGACTCTTTCAGGCGGAGTTACTCTCTAGTGGGCCAGCATCCATCTTGAATATTTTTTTTTATTCATGATATATTTTTGCAACATTTGCAGTAAAATTATTGCCGATTTTTTTGATAAAGTGTTAGGGTAACCTAACAAAACAGAATCGAGTTATTTCCCTTGAATCAAAAGAAAGAGTTATCGCCCTTGGATAAAAGAAGTCGTTTGCCATGACAGTTAAAAAGTAAACAGAACGGCTCTCACGATCAAAAAAGCATCTATATTTCATTTAATCGGTGTTTTTGTTCAAGGTTCTACTTCGTCCTTTCTTCATTTTTGAGTTGTAATTAAACCGATAACAACGTGTAAACAATCAGACGTAACATAAAGTTAGGATAGCTATTTTTTAAATGTCAATAAAAAATATATTTTTTAATGAATATCATAATTTTACGATTAATCACGAATCAAATTCGCAAATATTTGAACAATGAAACAATCAAAATTTATATGATTTGTAACATTAATTGATCATTTCAGTTAATGAAACTATTTATTCAGCAATGTAGGAATCCATGTTCGGGTTAGCTAGAAGGCTTTGCAAAGATGACAAGCTATTCTAAGAATCTCATCTAACTGCGACCATAAGCGAGGTAGCCTGAAACTGTTAGTTTGCTTGTAACATAAATCCAGTCATGAACACACATACGTTTTTCAAACCCGCTATCTTAGTTTTCCCAGCCAATAACTACAACAACAAGCAAGAGAGATCACTCTAAGAAAACTTACACCCAATGAATAGAACTCTTATATCTCAATACAAGGGAGATAACTTAACATTGCTGGTGTCTTCTTGTGATGACTACAGTTCGAAAAACAAAAGTAAAACAAGTCATCGGTGCAGCAAGTCTCTCAGAATTTCCCGCGACCTGTTCTCACTCCCTGATTCATACCAATTCACCATCATTTGCTTAAGTCTGGTCATATCAACTCTCATGCATCACTCACAAGATTTGATGACTTTAAAGTCTCTACCAGAGATGCATTGTCCGTTTTACAAAAAAATTCAGGTAGTCAAGTCAGTCTGAATATCTCTTGAAGCATGGCAGCTATCAATATGCTAGCATCATTGCTTCACCAAACGCAGGAGTCTCTGAGACTCATGGACGTTTTGTTACACGGTTAAGTTGTTTTGATGACCAGCATATAGGAGCTATTCTGTTCACCTTGCTACAAACAAAGTTGATAGAATCATCCTGTGAAGATCCATCCTCTAAACTAGCATAACTGGCATCAGAATAACAAACAATATTCAGATCCGAATGTTTTCTGAGCCGGGAAAAAGATACAAATTCTGTCTTTGATTGTAACTTTATTAGTGACTTGTTTGCCCCGAAATCAAATGATATACCTGGTCTAGTTAATAGCCACATCATTTGGCCTGTTAGTCTCTTTAGTTGTGTTTTCTCCTCTTGATTCAATTTATCATTTTTATGTAATGATCTTCCTTTCATTATGTCGATTGGGGATATAGCTGAATCATATAGATTTTAATCAATCCCATCTTTTGTTTGCTTAACATTCAATCCTAAAAATGTGTATGGGAGGAGGTGAAAGAGGAGTGGGAAGAGTACTACTCTTCCCACTCCTCCTTCTTCCCTTTCCTCTCACGCCTTTTCACTCAGCATCTAATGTCTCTTTCTTTCTACTACTTTTTCTCCCTTCCCTTCGCCTGGATTTTTCTACGTACATTGTATAAAAATGTTGAGTTTTGTTGTTAATAAAGCCACATCACCAGATGAATATGGTCGAATCTTTCAATCGAAATATCTTGGTCCAACTTTGATGATGTGTTTGTATCCTTAGAATGTTACCTTGTTTGTCCACATTTTAATAACAAATTTTACATATATATATATATATTCCGATAGCTGTAAGTATCAGCTTTTGGGCTGGCTAAGAATTTTTGATTCGCATTTCTATACAGTGCTCAATGTCTTCTCATACAGAGCTTTGTTAAAACCATGTAATTCTTTAAAGTATTATATATATATATATATATATATATATATATATAAAATATAATCATCGACAAACAGCTGTTTCGTCGTCTACAACTTACCAGTGTGGCTAAGGGTAGACAGTGTATCCATGCCGAGATTCAAAACTCGAACGGCTGCTCATATCTAAATGCTAACAGCAATCACTCCCCCATTGTGCTAACACACCTACTACTTACCAGTAAAAGAAATTATAGTGTTATATGTGTATTTAATATGTTTACATATATATTTTTTTTATCATGCTTATCTGCAAGGGAGAGAAATCTATTCTTTGCAGAAGATTATTGCTTCACATTAGGAGAGAACTATTATCTCCTCTACCAGAGATTTCAACCTATAAATAGGGGGTGTATATATATATATATATATATATATATGTTTGAAAAAAGACAAATGGAAAACAGGTTAGAATGCAGGACAAAAACAAAAAACAAGCGATTTGACCGGTTTCGTTCGTATTATCGAACGTCTTCAGAAAAAGTGAAGATTTGGAAACAATTTTATTTTATTTTGAAGGCACACAATGGGAGAAGGAAAAGATGATCCGATTGGACCATATGAGAATACCCTTAGCTACATTGAAATGTGATTTGACAAGTAGGTGACATATTCCTCTTTATTTCTAATTCTTTTTTATATACCTTCATCCATTTTCTTTTTCTTTTCCATTTTCACACCCACCGAACTAGCATAGGGGGGTAGGCGGAGGGGGTAAAGGCGATAAGAGGGAAGAAGACAGAGAAACTCTTATCGCCTGTACTGGCCTATCATACTATTTTCCACTCAATAATCGGCGAGCATCTGTTTTCTTTGAGTTCCCAGTGATGTTTTGAATCTGCGGTTTTTGTTCTTAAATGTGCTTTTATTGTTATTATACCTGCTTTTAAAATTGAGGGAGGTTATACCCATGTAGTATTATTTTTATTCATGTTTTCTTTGGTAAATATTATGGCTTTTGGTTGGGCAGTTAATTTGTAGTATACAAAATGCATGAGTTCTACAGTTACAGTATTTCTTTTCATTATAAACTTTATTTCTATTTGTTTGGGGAGTTACTAGTGGTAATTATATTGTTATTCTTAGTGTTATTTTTATTGATCACTTTTTTTTACACATTCTGTTTTTATCGTTTTCTCTACTACACTCGTTTAGACGTTTGTTATTGTGCACTTTAATTATCATTTCTAAGTTTTTGCAGCAACATTATGACAGTTTTAAAGGGGTTAGTTACGGAGAAAGAGTTTTTTGTTGAAATTTAGTCATTTCTTGCCCAGTTTAGTTTTTAGCATCTAGTTATAGAGAGGTGTAAAGCAGATGATATTTCTCTATCTTCAGCATTTTTATGTCCCCTTCGAAGATTAAAATCCAGATATAATGCTATTAAACCTTATGTTTATAATATTTATTCAAATTTTTATCAAAATCCATTACATGATTTTGATTCTAGAAAATGTCTAAAATGTAAGGCATGAGTTCTACAGTTATGGAGTCTTAAGTACTTGAAATTCAGAGAATCTTACTTAATTGGTGTCTAATGACTACGGATCAAATTTAATGCAAATCTGAAATATTTGAATTTTCAAATGAGAGGTTTTGCCCATATTTTACCCCTAATTATGAACTTTAAAATATTCCTAAAAAACTGAAATTTTGAAAATATTCATTAATTGATATCTAATACCTATTTTTAAAATTTCACAAACAAATACATATTTGAATTTCCCCCTTTGGATAAAATTAAAGTAAAATATAGTCCACATTACCCGCCCTTACGCCTAGCAGCTTTTTTCCAAAATTATTAATGTTCGGTTAATTAGTTTAGAAGTGAAGCCTATACATAAATTATATAAACATACCATAACTAGGACTACATATGCCCCCCATCTTCAAAGTGTCTGAATATATATATATATATATATATATGAATCTAATTTATGTTCCAAGATTTTAGCAAAACATTTTTTTTACAATTTGTTTTAATTAATTTTCACAATGTTGTACATGTGATTAAGTTGAATAATGTTTTTTATGTTAATTTTGTAGAGTTCTCCAGCTTGCTTTAAACAAAGATGTCATCAGATACAGCACTTGTTTTTCATGTTTTGTTTCTTTTTCATGGAAGCCAGAAAAAAGTACATCCCCTGACATGATTATATTCCTAATAAGATCCCCATTAACAAAATAGTGTACATAATATCAAATGGCGGCCATTATCTTCTTAATCACTGCTTGTTTTCAGAAAGCATGGGAGGATAAATATTAGGTAATAAAAATAATTGAGTAATCAAAAAGTTGGCAATTCAGAATCCAGGCTCACTTGAACCAGAATCCATACACAGTAAGTATTCCATATTTGCTTTCAAGCAACAACTACTGTCATCATCTGATTCGGTTTAACATGCGGTTTACATGCTGGCATGTGATAGATAGTTTTTAGAAACAGACTTTTAAACTAATCTATCTATCTGCCAGGTCTTTATTCATCCCTCTTATCACTTCCATGTTTTCCTTGGTCTTTTCCTGCCAACTGACCCTGCTACCTCAACTGGTCTACATTTACTAACCCAATAACGCATCATTCAAAGTTTCCTGCTTTTTTTGCTTTTGTCTTTTTTTTTGTTCATCCCAAACAATGCATATTGTGATTAAGAAATAGGGATCAGATTTATAGGGGGGGGGGGGGGCTGGATGAAGAGTTGACTAGCAAGAAATTTGTTCACATTACATTTCAATTTCTGCATATGGGTACAGTCAGGGAGATAGGGAGCAGGGAGGGAATTTCAAAGTCAAGCAGTTCGAGGAAAGAAGCTATTAGAGTAGAAAATCTTCTGACATCTAGGGACCTCTACAGTGAAGGGGTGTGATTCTGCTGCTAGTCGGGCGGGTAAGGGTATTTCCGTTGAGGGGGTAGAAGTGCAGTAAGTTCATCAGAGCACATTCCGTGGAAGTACTTATAAAACAAGCACAGGGATGCTATACTGCAGGGATTTTATACTGCAGCGATGCGGCTGGAGTTTGGCAGCCAGTGTAGAACTTATTAGGTTAGAAATTCTTTTTGCACCCTGTCCAAGAGGGAGAGGCTAGTGGTTGGTACACCATGCACAGGTGACTGGTGGTTTTAGGATACTGGCAGGTGTGTGAAGTTTTCTAGCCCGGTAGAGGGAGCCCACCTTCTTTGCGGCAGACTTGGCAACATCTTCTATGTACTTATTTCTACTTCATGCCTGAAAATGTCAGACTGAAGAGTTTAAACGTTGGACTTTCGGGAAGGGTTCTATCAGCCACTAAAATCGGTAGTTGGAAAGATTTCTCATAGTTGTTAAAGGAAAGGAGCTTTGTTTTGATATTATTAAATGAAAAGATGCAGAAATGTTCTATCTGTTTTCCCTTCAATAAACCCCACTATAAAATCTATACATTTCACAATTTAAAAAATGAATATTACGTTTCAAAATAACTAACTTTGAATCATTACTGCTTGACTATCTTCTAGGCAATAAAAATGTATCCCCTCTCTCTCTCTCTAATTTCGCCTTGACCTTCATTGCAATTTTTCAATAATAGTAAAAAAATGTTCTGATCAAACTGATTCTCATTCATCCCAAACTACACATTTTGAATTCACCTCTAATGAACGTGGGTTCAACCGTAGTGACTTTTAACATTTCACATAACATTCGTAATGATGGTATATGACTGATGTGCATCATGTAACCTATCAACATTTAACACTTGAAGCAGTTTAAAACTGGATCATCTGGCTCTTCCTTCTCTTGTCTCTACCAAGCTCAAAGCGCTTACAATTCTTAATGAGTCTACTTCTCATAGATAAATGCGTAGAGATTGATTTTACATTTATAACTTAAAGTTCGGTTTAATCGTTTTGTTTTACGGCATATCAACCTTTATTTAATGCCGAATCCAGTTATTCTTAATATTCGCAAATATTTAATATATTGTTTTGTATACCAATGAGTTGTACAGTAATTTATTTTGTAAACAAATCATCCGCAATTAGTAAATCCTATTTAAGTCATAGATGAGCTCCTGACGGATACTACCACTTCAAATAAGAGTGGACCTGGGAATAATGGCAACACAGAGGTGACTCCAGTCTTGACTCCTTCAGCCTCAATAGCAGGGAGTCAGAACCAACTAAGCACAGATCATATCGCCAAGATAGCAAAATGAGTTCACAACTTTCAACTTCTGCAGACCATCCGGAGAGAACTCAGTACAGAGCCTGCCTGTAATTGGAAGAGCAGTACCAGAGAGATAGTTTTCAATGGAAATTCATCTTCATTGCAGCCTACCGCACCTCCTGACAACCTGGGAAGAATGCAGACAATCCTCCAAAACTATTAGAAAAAAATTTAATCGTGTGATAGATTTAGCTTTTAAAGTCCTTCTTGCCAATATTTTAAGGTCATACACAGGACCTAATCTCAAGTTGAATCAATAAATGATAATTTACACGAAATAACACAAACTAATAATCCACTTAAAATTAAAAAAGAAAAACAAAAGGAAAGAAGGTATATTCTTAAGATGAATCCATAGAATTGGCATTACTAAATGCACTAATTAAATTTATAAGTACAAGTGTGACACACAGACAGACATTCGTATAGAGATGCTTGGATGATTCTAAAAATGCTTTTCCAGATGTAAACAGGGTCATCGACAGACAGAGCCTCTCCCAAAGATGCAAGGATGCATCTTAAAATTAATTAAAGAAAAATTCGTAATTTCATTCAATCATTTGAAATTCAACCTTTTCAAAATCTCATATCCTAATCCGTACGCCATCAATTTAGATTGATAAAAAAAAAGAAAAAGATCATAAAATTAATCTGATAAATTTTTACGACAAAAGAAGAAAAAAAATCTAAATATTAAAAATATCCATTTCTATTTAAATGCATTACGAATGATAAAAATGAAATTTGGCTTTGATCGTGATTCATTCTGCAGAAATAAATTAAATTTTGTTTGTGTTTGCTAATTTTATGGCATATTGGCATAATAATTAGTGTTTGTGGGCTGGGAAACCAGGGTTCAATCCTTGGTGGCGTCTTACAAAATGCTCAAAAAATGGTACTTGATACCTCCTTCGTAAAAATTAAAAGGTGAAGATCAAGTGTAAGTGGAGCCATCCAGGAAAAGAGGTGTCGTCCTCCTCTATATCTCGGTGTAGTAGCTTAGGGTCGCCCTCAACTACGATTTATTTTATTTATATAATAAATAACACGTTAAGACATTTCTTGTTCGTCCATACGTTATCACCTTTCAGACATTTTGTTTTAAATGGTATCATACGATTAACAAAAATAGTGGCTGGCGATTAATCTGATGTCACTAAGTTCAAATAAATTCTGACATTACATATTTTAAAATGAATTGTTCCAAAATCAGATGATGTCGTCCTGTCGATGAAAACAGTACAATTTTATATAAATACATTTCAAAAAGTGACATTTGTTTTATCGATTTGAAGAATATTTAGCTGACAATTATTTTTTTTTACAGTAAGAAGATAGAATATTTATTGCTTTAAAATGAATTAAATTGCTAACATTTTAAATAAATAAAAAAATTAATAAACAAAGAAAAGACATATTCGTTTTATTTATTTAAGGAATATTATTATTAACAATAAATTGTAAAGATTAATGTAGAAAGCACTGTGGAATTTCCATGGGGCCCTGCTAGATTTTTTTAAACACAATAACTTTTTTCAACGATTCATTCTATATGATTAATTAAAATTTGTCATTATTTTTACCAATAACTTGGGAAAATTCGGGGTTCATACCTTTCCTAACAATATTAGTCCATAAATAACCACAATTCTAGAAGAATACTTTTTTGTTATTTTTGAGGGGATTTTGTTCCTAGCCAGAGTGCCCTTTATTGAGGAGCTGGATTTTCCCAACATTAAAAACCGACCTTGTGTGTCTAACTCTGCCCCTGTGGGGAGGCAAGTAAATAGTTGTGAGGAATCGTGAGTTCATACCTTTTGCAGCAATATTAGTATATAAATCACCACAATAGATCTGATGGGGTTTGAACTCGACATGATGATATCCATTAGGCTAATTATGCACCACCTGACAACAGGTATTCCAGCTAGCATTTAATATATTCTAGGAGAATGCATCTTTTTGTATTCAAAGTTTCGTTGTGCAACCTTTGATAAACTTAACAGACCTTCCTCCAACATTTGCTCGAGATTGTAGATGCAACGATCGAGAGAGATTGTATTTGTTCAGTAAATCCTTCTGCCATGTTGAAACTATCTTTAATTATAATGATTATTCAAGTGGACATTTATGACCACTGATAACCTTTAGTTGGAGATAAACAGATGCCAGAATAATTTCATGGGAGGAGGTTATCGGACTGAGTATAAACTGACACGGGATATGATGTAAGTCTTGGCTGGTAACATAATAATAATTATGTCATTACGATGCATGAACGTGAAGAACAAGATAACAAATTATATATATATATACACACAAACATATATATATATATATATATATATATATATATATATATAATGTGTGTGTGTGTGTGTATGTGAGAGAGCGAGGTGTATAAACAATAAAAAGAATTCTATAATTTATTTAAAACTTGTTTAGAATTCTTCATCACAGAAGTGGCTGTATTTGAATGTCAACACGATCGGGGGGGGGGGGGTATCATAGTACTGTATTTTACTGAGATTCCTTTGGAAAATGCTGGTGACTCTTGTTTGTCTAACTTATCTCTCTTGGACATACATGTTTCATTGCTTGATGCTAGATGTTTTAATGTACTTTTTTCTGAAGACATGCAAACTTTTACCGGTATAAGTAATACTGAATACTTTCATTCTATGTTTTGTTTTGTGTAATGTTTCGAAACGTGCATAAAAGAGCTCATAGGAAATTTTACTTCTGAAACTTGATTTAAATGCCATATAAAATCTATAAACACACACACATTATATATATATATATATATATATATATATATATATATATATAGTAGCATTCAAAATGTTCATAATTCTTGTATTTGTATAACTAAAATTTCAACCATTGCTTTTCTGAATGTTTAAAACAAGACTTCAATTTTCGAACAGACTTATGTAATACATAATGATGTCGACATCTAATTATCATTTGGTTTGGATAAACAATAACAGTTAACTGAAAATTTGCATTTTATCAACGAAAAGAATGTGAACATTTTCAATTTATATTTTCAGAGAAAAATCAGCATTTTGTCTAACATCATTCTAATACATTCCACATTCATTCATCATCAATTGTGCGATTGTCCGTTAAAGTTGATCAAGATGGCAGTTACATCACAGTCAATACGAAAACAGATTGTGAGATGACATCACAAAGATTGAATGTCCATTGTTGCTATTTCAGATATTTTGAACAAATTTAAATTTTAAAAAATTAGGTCCAGACGAAAATAATAAATATAAGAATTTCGTACTTCGTAAAAAACGGGTGAGATTTCTTTTGAAGAAACCATAAACATATTTGTAAAAGAGGATTTTTCACCTATGTTGGAAATGTAAATCAAAATTGAGAAAGTTTTTGTCACATGAACTGAACCCGGACATAATCAAATCTCATTTTTGTTCACGGATTTACTTTCAACAAAGATAAAGATATTTGTATATGAATACTAACTAAGTTAGAACAGGACCTTGATTTAAGGCTTCAGAAAATTCCTGAAGAATGTGAGAGAATTGTAAATTTAAACTACGATAACACATTAATTAAGAAAAGGACAATTGTGCATGATGTTTGTCCTAAAATATGACAGCAGAATATTGAAAAAAACAAAAAAACTTTCAAAACTAAATCTGTGTATGAGTTGTGATTGCTTTCATTTTAAAAGTGAATGTTGCTTGCATGATAAAATATAAAACATAAAAGTACTCATTGCAGAACCAAACGGATTTATTTTTTATCGAACACAAGAAACAACATCAAGATGTGGAGTTGAGGAGAGTCAGAAACGTATGTTTGTGTATGGAGAAATGTTTTTTAAAGTATACGGTCTGTAGTTCAAAGTGAAAGCACAAAAGACGCACAAATCAATTTCAACCCAGATTCACTGAGGATGTAACTGCATGAAAAGAAATACCAACCAATATAGTTTATGATATTCTTGCCATTCCATCTCCATCAACTCCTGGAATTGTAGTTCCAAGATGAACTAATAAAAGAAAAAGAACATGCATGGAATTTCTGAACCCAGATCCTTAAAAGGAAAGATATAAACTTCCTGAGGGAAATAATCTTGAGGAGAGGGGTGTAGACTGCGACTTACATCCCTTTTACAGTGGACTATTCCGGAGTGAATTTAAACTATGGTATTTACTGAGTGAGCTGGTTTACTAACATTCAGATACTGGTACTGCTATTTTAGGTAAATACAAACTGTTCTTTTTACAGGGTGATATCCTCCCCCCCCTCCCCCCAAAAAAATCGGCCTTGCGAATACTTTTTTGTCATATATCCTTCATTAATTAACCTCATTTTTCAAAACATGGTGGAAGTAACATCTGTGAACACAACTAGATCTCAATGGGAGCTCCATGAAAAAAATATACTGCGTCAAACATTACTAAAAGACAGGCTCATTCAAGAAAGTGCAGGACACTTTTGTGCATCAGTTCAAATGCGAAAAAAATCCTTCGAGGAACATTCAGGACTGGGTTGACCATTTCGATAACTATGTTTACACAGTGGAGAACCTCACTGCAGCAAGTGACAATCGCCTAACCATTCAAGATGATCCCAAAAGTGTGCAGCTGGGTTGAGAGAGTCAGTTCAGCAGAGTCCGAGACACTGTGCACAAGAATAAACCGCAGACACCCTGTACCTGTCGCTTATTGTAAAGTTCTGATCACAGCAAAAAGAGGCAAACTCTCATACCTAAAAAAAAGCCTGTCCCAGGATTGGCTGAAAGAGAACTTTGGCGGCTGTGTGATCAGTTTTAAGACTGATTTTGAATGGGCAATTCGTAGCCCAGACCCTAGCACCCCAAATTTCTTTTATTGGGGCTATGCATGGAGACTCAGGACCATCACAGAACTGAAAGAAGCCATCAGGAAGGAGGTCAGTCATACATCCATCGGTTTGTAAGGATGTCATGGACAAATTTGTGTTTTACCTCAAGAAATACCCAATGCTTAATCGAAGTAATCTCGAATAAAGTGTTGATATGTTTTAAATACAATAAACCAGTTATCATCAAAGTTTCGTTTAATTTTTTGCAAAAAATTAAAAGATGCACATCAAAAGTTGGGGGTCTGTTGTTTGGGGTATATTTGTAAATGGCCGTTAAGTTATTCTTTAATTATCACCCTCGGTCAAACATTAAAAAACACACAATTAAAATTAATTTATTATAAAGTAACGTATGTTTTGAACAAATAACCTAATTATGTTAAAAATAACTCTAATGTAAATCTAATAGTGAATTAACTGGATGAATTCAGAAATAATGGTTCAAACGATATTTTTTTTGCTGAAATATTCAAAAGAATTTGATCTGTATACTCATAATAAATATATTAGTGAGTTTTTTAAAGTTGAAATTAGATTTTTGATTAAAATAAAAGATGCCCCAACACAATAAATGAAGAAAAAAGTTTTTTTTTTTTTAATATCAATAAAACATATTTGGATTTATACTTATTTAAATCTGCGTATCTGCTCGGTACTTTAGTCCTGAATAAACTTATATATATATTTTTTATTCAACATAGTTAACCCCAAACAAGGCAGGCCGCCACTGTTGACGTAAGGGGCTACTGAGAAAAAGAAAAGTGGAGAAGGTGGGGGGGGGGGGGTCAACCTAAGTTGGGATCTGCACAGTGAGATGTCTGTTTACATTAGTTTTAAATTTCTGCATGTCTGTACTGTCAGGGAAACAGGGGGCAGGGAAGGAGTTCCAGAGACCAGCAACATGAGGAAAGAAGCTATTTGAGTAGAAGGCTCTCCGACATCTGGAGACCTCCACAGTGAATGAATGAGATTTAGTTGATTGTCGAGTTAGTCTAGTGAATTTACGTCGAGGGGGCACCAAAGTAGCCAATTCATCGGAGCATAATCAATTGAAGTATTTGTAAAACAAGCACAAGGATGCTACACTGCGGCGATGGGACAGAGGCTGGAGATTGGTTGACCGTGAGGGACCTATTAGGTTGGCGATTCTTTTTTGGACCTTGCAGGCGATAATATGTTGCATCATTAGTTTTATTTCTACAGAACTATCTGAACAAAAGGTGATCTTATGAAATTGAGTAAAAAAAAATAGAAAAGGAAACTTAATGCACAAACAAGAAACCCAAAGTCCGTATCAAAATACAGTAACCGAATATGACTTAATGTAACTCTGTTTCTTTGTTCTTTTTATTTGCTGTCGGTTTTTGTTTTGTTTTTCTTTGGGAAGGTGAGGGGTCGCGGCCGGAGTGGTTTTGATTTGAATAAAGCTTTGTTCTGAATTGAGACGTTACTAAGATAACCTTTGGAAGCGGCTTTCTACTGTCTTCACGCATGACATGGACAGGGCAGCTCGTCATTTAAGGAGCCACATGCTTTTACTAGCAATATCGAATTTCACGAAAAGGTTGAGTTGATGCTACAGAACAGAGGTAAAATGTCAAGAAATATCAGACATTAATATATAAAAAATTACAAGAAAACCAACCACTCAATCTGAACAGAACCGAATTAAGACACAGGATATTGATCAAACAAAGGGCTCAAAATCGTATCCGATAGAGCTATACATTTTGATAATTAAGAGAAATTATACATAGTAGCTCTGGGAACTAAATTTAAAAGTAGATATAATTTTCATTATAAAATAGAATCAAGGGAGGCGCGATAGCGCTCTATCCCTTAATAGACTTAAAAAACGACCTATGCTAGAAATCTCATTTCTTTGATCAGTCATAACTCAAAAAGCAATAAACCAAATTATTGAAAACTTTGCACAAAATTTTCATTTGATAGGTTCTATAAGTGTGTAGAATTTCAGAATCATTAGTCAAGGCAAACCAGAGATCCAGAAAGGTCAAGAGTGATTTTGTGTTATCAGTGTATACGTACGTACGTGTGTGCCACCCTGTATCTCATCAACTATTTGATGGATTAAGCTGATTTTTGGCAGAGATAGAGGTTCTAGGGTCTAGTTGATGGCAATTTAATTTCAGTTTACCATATACCTTAGTTTTACAGAAAATTCGAAAAAACCCTTAAAAATTACCATTGTCTTGAGGCATAGCCTTTAAAAAAGTAGTGACATTCCATGATAAATGCCAGTATACTGAAATCATGTGCCCTTAATAGGGTTAAGATGAAAATTCATATACACTAAATGTACAAAAGCAAGGAAATTCCCAAATTTTTACACTTTTATTGTCATTAAGAGTATGACTACATATCAACCAAGCCATTTCATTATCACATCACTACAGTATAAATCTCTATGCATGAGTGGATGAAGTGTGTGAGGTGCGCTGAAGAAAAATTCCTACCAGTAAAATACATAGCCCTGTTGTGCTCGCATACCCTTAATGACAATAAAAGTGTAAAAATTTGGGAATTTCCTTGCTTTTGTACATTTAGTGTATATGAATTTTCATCTTAACCCTATTAAGGGCACATGATTTCAGTATACTGGCATTTATCATGGAATATACTTATACTTGCTTCTGGATATCCAAACAATGGTCGGGCCGAGGCTAATCAACAAAACAATTAGTTACAAATGTCTGCATTCTATTGTTTTTAATTTTCTCATAAATCGATTCTACATATATATATATATATATATATATATATATATATATATATATATATATATATATATATATATATATATATATATAAATAATATAAAATGTTTAAATAGGACTCTTTGGAATTTCGATTTATTATTTTTCATTGAAATAACATGTGTAAGTTACATAGAGGTGAGTTTCTCACCTCTATGTAACTTACACATACAGAGACACACAAACAGTAGCCACTGAATTTTAATAAGATGATAAATCTGATATGTTTATTTGTATCAACTGGTTTGATACAGTTACAGATAATATTTTGTTAATTTAGATAACGAATCAAATCATTAAAAAACATTAGTAAAAACGTATCTTGTAGTATGGAAAGAAATAAACGACAAATTTTCTGGATCCACATCTTTATTTGGATCTGCATCAAAATCTAATGGAGTTTATTCTTGGGCAAGGCCCAACTTTCTACTTTATTGAACTCTAAAGCCACACTGGTTAGGTAGGAGAGAGCAGACAAGGCGGTGCTGCATCGTATGGTCCTCCTCTTCATATTCACAGATAGTTGAGTCGGTTTTGTAGCCACATCTGATTGATTCCTGTTCTCAGGCAGTTTAGTATCTTCCACTGGATACATGGTGCTTCTGAGCTAGGAGGACTTTAGAAGGCAAATTCCCCACGTCAATAAGTGTGGGTCATTCTCTAGCTTTTTTGTTCAAAGCTTGAGTTTGGTTTCTTCCTGAGATGTTGTTGGGAGCTGGACATGGCTGAGGAAGATTCTCCTTGACTTCAGTCATTGGGCCGGGGTTAACATCCATGTAGGAGATGGTTTGTGATCTATACTCGGCTGGCAACTTCCTGTTTCACATCTACAGAGACAATGCCAACAAGAAGATGCAGGTTGCTCGGATTTGTAGGTTTCAGGCAACGAGGGATCAAGTGGCAGGTGTTGTTCAATGTTAGATCAAGTTTATTGTCATGAGTTGATCTCTTTTACCAGTAGTCTTTGTGTACTATTGCACACAAACTGACCAGTAAACAAATGTTCATAATCATTCCTGTAGGCAACAATATGGCTGTTTAATGCAACTGGAGATATAGTAGTCATCATGTTAATTCTAGATAAAATGCCTTTTTATAGAAATTTGAGATTGCAGTTTTTTTTCTTCTAGACTAACAGCTTTTCCATAGTTAACGAGTTCTCCCTGGGAAACTGACTTTCAGAATTCTTTGTTTTTCCATACTACATAGAGGGTATTATTCCAGAATTTTTTTTCTATTAGATCAGTTGCATTAGTAAGATTTTACAGTCTAGTCTACCCTACGATTTTGACCATAACTAGGAAAAAGTGTGATCGATTCATACTTTCCCCAGGGGTATTATTGAAAATCATTATACAACCCTGAACGATGTTGAATATGCCAAGTTCATGCTGCAAACTGTCGCATTAGTTAAACAAATGGACAGGGGTGAAAACATTTTTGATAAAATGGTGGATGCCACTGACATGGATATTGTTAATAGTGGTCATCACTGACATCATAGTTCCACAGAAAAACGAATACACGCATACATCTGAATGCCTTCAAGAGCAATAATGACTTACAGGAGAATTAATAACGAAACAAAGTACTTCTGTTTAACATGGGCAGAAATTAATGCCGGAATTCTTTTTAGTTCATTTACATAGGTCTTTGAATTTTGAATAGCCAGCTCCAAAGTTGCTCACGTATCATGAGTATATCTTTGCTTTAATTCCAGATCAAGCCTAGATGCAACCCCAAGTCTGTCAATATCCCTTTTTTTAGCCTGTTTGTCAACTGATGCCATTTCATTGTATACATCTTTTAAAACCGATAGGAATCTGAAATGCCAGCTTCTATAAACATACATAGAGTAATGTGTTGAGGCCAGGGTTGGGAATTCCTTTAAAACCAGTAAAATGTTAATTTAATTAGAGAAAGGGTAAAAAACCAAGTCCTCGTGTTTTTTCCTTCTTTCTGGCAGGTGTTGACAGCTTGCAACGTTTTTAACTCAACTACTAAGTTGTTTTCATGATTTTGGTTAAGCTATGCTTGATAAAACACAAGGAAAGAGAATTGTTGGTTTATAACAATTTAAGTCACATTAATATCACATTTTATCAATTTTAATTTTGAGATTAGTTGGATATGTTCAACGTATCAGTGTCTTCATATAAGTTATTGAATAATTGCTATTTCTATGTTTGAAGACCTGATACTAAACGTTTTCATGACATTAGCATGTTGTTAGGATTTTCATCTTTTTTTCTTTCCTCAACTCTATCCTAATAAAAATAGAATTACTAAGCTTAATTGATCCAATACAGTTGAGTGGCTTTCATTTCTCTCTTCCATGAAATGGAGAAACTTTAAAAGCATTAAGAATTATGTGAATCACTATTTTCATAACAATTACAGCCAGTTTTTAGATTCCTTTCTCCAACTGTTACTACATTAAACACGGTTTATGACTGACAGTTGAGATCACCAATGTACTGTTGACATACAGCTTATTTAAAAAGCAACTCCAACAAATCCCGATATATTTAGTATATATATATAAATATATATATATATATATATATTTACTTGTGTTACCATATTCTATTCATTGTAATAGTCTTCTATAACAATAATTTATACACTAGACACAATGCTTAAAGCTAACTACACTATTATCTTACATATGTTTGGATATATAACACCAAATGTATCACATCGTAGAGGAATCAAGGGAGGCGCAAGAGCGCTCTATCCCTTAATAGACTTCACGAATGACCTATGCTGGAAATCTCATTTCTTTGATCAATCATAACTCAAAAACCAAATTAGTTAAAACTTTGCACAAATTTTTATTTGATAGGTTCTATAAGTGTGTAGAATTTCAGCATCATTAGTCAAGGCAACCCAGAGATCCAGAAAGTTCAATCATGAAATCATGTTATCTGTGTGTACGTACGTACGTATGTGCCACCCTGTATCTCATCAACTATTTGATGGATTCAGCTGATTTTTGGCAGAAGTAGAGGTTCTAGGGTCTAGTTGATGGCAATTTAATTTCAGTTTACCATATACCTTAGTTTTCCAGAAAATTCGAAAAAACCTTATGAGAAGGCATTGTATTGAGGCATAGCCTTTACAAAAGTAATGACATTCTATGAAAAATGCCAGTATACTGAAATAATATGCCCGTAATAGGGTTAAGATGAAAATTCATATACACTAAATGTACAAAAGCAAGGAAATTCCCAAATTTTTACACTTTTATTGTCATTAAGGGTATGACTACATATCAACCAAACCATTTCATTATCACATCACTACAGTATAAATCTCTATGCATGAGTGGATGACGTGTGTGAGGTGCACTGAAGAAAAATTCCTACCAGTAAAATACATAGCCCTGTTGTACTCGCATACCCTTAATGACAATAAAAGTGTAAAAATTTGGGAATTTCCTTGCTTTTGTACATTTAGTGTATATGAATTTTCATCTTAACCCTATTAAGGGCATATGATTTAAGTATACTGACATTTTTCATGGAATGTCATAAAGACTTAATAGATATCCATGAAACAATAATAATGTGTTCAGTGAGCAAAGTCTATTTCCAAGAACTACAACGACACAGGGTTGCTTCCTATCAGTCTACAACATGGTCGTTTTCAAGTCCAATGTTATCAAATTCTTGTCGATCTGCCGTCTTAAATAAGTAAAAAAAATTTCTAACGTTTACAAAATTAATTATTTAATCAGTTTTTAATTATTTATCGTTTTTATTTTGTTTGTTTATCTAATTACTTTATGAAAGGGTTGGGAGGGTCTTAATAACCGTTTTTCTTTGTTTCTTATTGCTCCCACTCATCACTTTCAATGAATTGGTACATATATATATAAAAATTTAATTTTTAACACATTGGGGATTTTGACCCCTAGAGTAAATATGGTGATTAATCATTTTAGCCAAGAGTAGGATGGACAGAGGATGACCAACAACATTCCACTCCCCACACTTTTGATGGCCTTGAGCCTAATTTGTTTAAAATTTAAATTGTATTTTTATATTTTTTGCAATAAAATAATTAAAAGTGTAATATCTGTTCTGATATTACACTTCGTCTTTGTCTTCATTAAAGGTGCATGAGAAATTCTTCTAGACTGAGGTAATTTAAATTTTTGTCCCAATCCCGAGTGTCCCTGTTTGGGAGCTTGATTTTTCTCACATCAAAAACCGAACTTCTGTCTAGCTCTGTCCTGTCCTCGTGGAAAGGCAAGAAAATAGAAATAATAAATAAAAATGCAACATGATGTTTAATTACTTTAACACAGCAATAACACAACTTAACTATTCATTTTGAATTCTTGTTTCTTTTTATTTATATTGAATAAAGTTCAATTTCAGTATAAATCGAATCGTTTTTCTTTTCTTTTTTAAAATGCAATTTTGAAAGTTTTCTGATACCTTTTTTAAATAAGCTCTCATTCATTATCGACAGTCTGACTGTTAGACAGATCTCACTTCCTACTTACTAGCATGACATAAATTTTCAGTGAACCCGCCTTACTTACGAAGGTCACGCTTCCACCCACGTTTTACCCCCTTTGCATTAAACTAAATACAGCCCACATTACGACCCCTTACGCCTAGCAGCTGTATTTTAAAATTCATAATGATCGGTTCATTAGTTTAGGAATGCATCCTGTACATAGAAATATATACATGTACCTAATGGAGGTTAATGTTACATGCAAAGAATAACTATTTATGCATATCGAAATTGAAACAGACACAACAATATCAGAGATTATTATATGATTGTATCCACATAAAAAGAGTCAATGTCTCCCACAAGTGTTGCCTTTGTACTATCTGTGACTAATCTCTAACACTAATCATTTTACCAAATATGACATGGATGGGGGATTGAGTCCTTCCTGATGCAATTCCGATTAACTTCAGATGATTATGTCCCACACATGAGTGATCATAAAACAACAAAATGTTTCATAAAAGTGTCTAGTGTAACGTGCTGAGACCATTGCTCCAATTTAAGAATAAGTGTAAATGCAACCAAGTGTCTTAATATCCCTTTTTCTACCTTTGAAACCTTAGAGACTTAGCCACCTGCCATCAAGGATGTGGGAACTTTGAGAGGTGGACTCTGAAGCAACTTCATGGATAGAATTCTTATATCAACACTCGTTCTGGTCTCACAGCACAGGTTTTAGGGATTCATTCACTTGTTTCAAATATGGCTTGATCAAAGGATCAGCAGTTGGCCTAAAGAGCCACTTGAAGCATAAGCACAAGAACATAATTTGGAGTCGCTGAGATCTCATACAATCAAGATGATTGGAGAAGCAATTATATACCTTTATAATAAAGTAAAGTGATTTTTTTGTCTATTTCATCGACAGCAATAGCTGCATATCCAACAGTTGCATATGCAAATCTGCTTTCGCAGTGATTTAGGCCAATTCTTGATGCGTGGTTTTGGAAAAATATGTGTTCGTTTCCTTTGCTTTAAATAATTTTTACATTTTATCCGGCTCAACATCTTTTCCTAACAGTCATCCATACAAGGAGTCAGAGTAATTTTACTTGCATGCTTAGATCACTCCTACTACCAACCACGTTTACCGGGAAGTATTTTTTATAGGACACATATATATTCATAACACCATCATTATTTCATATTTTTCGATCTTGCTATTGCCTGTTCACTACTCTACATTTTCCACCTAAATACAGAACGCTTCCTTCACCTAGACTTTCTTTTGGGGGGAGCCGTTTTGATTGGCTATTCCAAAGACATTTTTTTTCATTCTTGATTAACAGAATAACTGATCAGCACACCCCTTTCCATTATTCTTATTTTTTATGCATTCAATATTTAAAACCATAAGATTTACATACAGAAAAACCTTAAACCATATTCCCAGGTCACGCCGGATACATTCAGCTACTTGTTGTACTTTTTTTTTTCATTTCACAGTATCGATTTTCAGAGGCTTACAAATACCACTTCATTTTATTCCAAAGGCATAGCTTTTTCATTCTCAGAATAGCAGAATTACATTTGTCCAACAATAATCGAACTTTTGAGTCAATAACACACTTGCTCATCAATGTTCGCTTCAATTATTCTATACAATACTATTTTTTTCTTTCTTTTTTTGTATAATAACGCAATTCTCTATTCCCTGCCTTATTCACTGGTTACATTAACGACTGCTTTTGCTTTTCACAAGGCTAAAATTTTAAGCAAGTTAACGCTATACGAAATCCTTTACATTCTCAGCATAACAGAATGCATTCCACGAATTTACGTTTTACTGTTCTCGTGTCTGCCTAACAGTAGCAGTGACCCAGTCGGTTACCATGGTGAATAAAATTGTTGCAGATTTTTATTTTGAACTTAAAGATTAAGATATAAACATTATAGTCAGCTACTGAGTATGTATGTATTATTACTTTTCAAAATAGACGTTTGCGTGCTGTGTCGACAATTTAATGAATTATTTCTTTAAATAAATTTTGTACTTAGAAATAACGAAAACTGTCATGGAAGATAAACAACATACTTTCGGAGGGGGGAGTGATTATGACCCAAACGTATTGTGGTTCCATGAAAGGAATGCATGTAAAAGAATACTTAGAACTAAAGAACGTTTGGGGGGAAAACACCATCAGGATTCAATCCGTACAGCTAGGTTATCGGATTGCTACAACAGCATAAACTACCTGTCAGATGTGACTAACCTGTACACATAAATGTGCCCATATAAACACGTCAGCTGTCTCACTTGATATCATTTGTTAAAAGTTTATTTAATAGTATACACTGGACTGTTTACTTGATAAGACTAGAGAGTTCAATCGATTCTACTAGTTTATCCAATAGAACATCGGATATAAAAAAGAAGGTAGTTATCCCCCCTTTCCAAACGTATTATTAAACATATAAATTGTGTAATAGTTACATATTTGATTTGTGTCCTGTCTGTCAAAAGTGTAAGCGAGAATGAAACGATTGAATAGATGTAGAAATATGATAATTGTTCTTAGTCACAATCAATCACTGTCTACCTTTTATAATAGAAAGCTATAGCAGATGTTTGTCTTAACCCGGTTAGTTGGCAAGTTAAGATCATATGTGTGCATTGCATAATTGGGGCGTTGGATTTTTAGGCAAAGTTTTTAACATTTGGATTCATGTCCCTTGTACTCTTGAAACCGGACGTGTGATACCAATCTCTGACCTGACAGTCTTACACTCTCAGATGTTCGATATATAACCCTCTTTCACCGATAATTTAAAGCTAATTATCAATATAACTGCAGAAATACAAAACAGAGTAAAAATCCAATCAAGTCGGTTGTACTCACTTTTTATTATAATACCATTGTATTTCTTAAATAATGAAGAAACTTTATATATTGATCATAGGCTAATTCGTAAGTTTATGTCTATCAGGATAATTCTAACTTGTGTCTAAGTTAGTATGTTCCAACGGAGAGGGAAGATAATATGGCACACGAGAATGGGAGAAAGCTGATAGTGTAGCCCAATGGAAATGGAGGAGAGGAAGTAGTATCACCCACTGGCAGATAGTATGTCCCAAGAGAAAGGAGGACAGATAATATGGCCCACAAGAGTGTGGAATGGACAGGAGGAGGTTCGTTTGGGAAGTGGAATTGATTAGGAAATTATAAGGAAGCTTTTGTTATGGAAAACAATCACACGTTTATTTTCGACAAATTATAAAATAAATAAAATCACAACTATTCAGGTTAGTCAAGCTCTATAAAGAAATGCTAGAGATGTAATTTTTAAGATTATAACTAGGGTTGCAGAGCCGGAGGTCTGAGAAGGAGTCTGGGTCACCCATAAGAATGCGAGGATTCAGGATAAGATTTTTTTTAAATCTGAATATTGGAAGACTTTAAAATAAGGAGTCGGAGTCGAAGTTGGACATTTTGGAATACTAGGAGTCAGTCAGAATTTTGAGAATCTTCAGAGTTGGAATTTTTGGTATCCTATGAATCAGTCGGATCATATATCTTGGACTCTCTACCCTGGTTATAACCTTTTACCCAGCATAGGTGGGTTTGCCAGTTTATTCACAATTAGGCTTTATTCTTAAGAGAATGTAAATAGATTTTGTATCCCCCTCCCCCCCAAAAAAAAAAAGATTTTATTTCTTTCTCAGAATTTTAATTATTTATTTAACTGAAGGGCAAATAAACTGCAGGACAGAAAAGTAACAGCAAAAAGAAAAAAAAAAGTATTGATAAGGTTTTAGTTAATCGTCTGTGATGTCGTCTGCCTCAATGGCAAAAAACAACAGAATCGTGCGTGGACGCTGAAAGATTGTATTTGCTAAACGCGTTGTGATTCAACATTTTTGGTTTTCTGCTGGGTTCCATGAAATGGGTTCCCTTCTTAATCAACAATGGCCGAAAAGAATTTGAACATAAAGGCAGGAACAGTATTTGCTCTTCTGGTGTTATCATTTTTTTATTTCCAGTTTAAGAATTAAAGTTTATGCAAACTGAATGTAAAGTTACTGATTCTTTCGCAAAGAAATAAAAATTTTAGTATCTTTTGATAAAATTAAATTATAAATATCCCAACTAGCTATAAGTTTTATACTCTTCTCTTTATAAACTGCTAAACAAGAAATATCCTAGTCCTCTGTTTACTATATATTCATTTATAAATGAATCTGCCTATAATTATATTTCTCCTATTACCATCTTGTAAATAAGAAATATCCTCACCATACTGTTATAGCCATCGTTTTATCATCTGGTGATTTAGCCATCTGGTAAATAAAAATAACAGATAATGTCTTGTATATTTGTTATTTATTATTTGTAGACTGGGTTTCTCACAACGTTTCGGCTGTTTTGCTCTCCAGCCTTCATCAGATGCCTTGTGTCAAACTCTTGAAATTTTGAAGCAACTCTTTATTAGAGCCCCGATGATACGCAATCTCATCGTAATTTTTTTTGTGTTCAGTCTTTGTGATATTTTCTAGTTAATCTGTTAAATGGTTAAATTCCAAGCCATTGGAATTCTCTCTCTGCTCCCTATTTCCCTGCCTGTACCGACATAAAGAAATTTAAATGTAATGTGATCAAATATCTCGCTGCAAAACTCCTTGCTTAGGATGCCCTCTATATATCTGGCCCCTAATTTACAGTAGCCCCCCCCCCCCTATGTCTCAGTGGCAATGTGCCTTATTTGCGGAGAATTAAAGTTTAAAAATAAATACTCTCATTAAATTTGCTCAGTATTAAACTGAAAATTTCAGGGAAAATGTGAACACTTATTAAAGTTCTAGTTGTGTCGGCCATCTTATAAACTGCATATAATGTACAACATTAGTTTGGTGATTAAAAAAAAACTATAGTTTTTAGTCACCAAACTAATGGTGTACATTAGTTTGGTGATTAAAAATTATATAATGTACAACATTAGTTTAGTGATTAAAAAACTATATAATGTACAACATTAGTTTGGTGATTAAAAATTATATAATGTACAACATTAGTTTAGTGATTAAAAAACTATATAATGTACAACATTAGTTTGGTGATTAAAAATTATATAATGTACAACATTAGTTTAGTGATTAAAAAACTATATAATGTACACCATTAGTTTGGTGATTAAAAATTATATAATGTACAACATTAGTTTAGTGATTAAAAAACTATATAATGTACAACATTAGTTTGGTGATTAAAACTGCAAGTTTGTTTTAAAGAAGTTAGGTTAGTAAAAGACCATAAAGTGCACTGACGTTAGAAAAAAAATTAATTAACCTTTAAAACCTCATTAATAATTATTTCTCTAATGCAAGTGAAAATGTCCAAGTTGGTGTACGTGATCAAAACGTGGACATTTTTTGCTTGATAAAAATGAACAAGAAAACTCACCAAAGACAGAATCTGAAACATTTTTGTTTGCTCCTAAAAAGGCAAAAACGAGAAAGATTTGAAACAAAAAATACTGACAATCATTTATAGCCTCCATATAAATCAAACAGAAAGAAAACTGCAAACTGTGCATGTAGACGGGCATTTAAGACATTTCTGGTGAAATATGAAGGATCTTACTGAGGCAGACCAGGCAGTGAGTCATCCGGCCACATTTATTAAGATAGCAACCCTTTCACTGAAAAAGGTATGCATCATTGGTCATGTGACTGATCAGGTAATCATAATGGCTCCTATCTGGTAGTTTGACATCATTGAAGCATTCAGTGTAGTTGATGACAGTTACACAGGATAGCATTTCAGAAAAAAAAGGACAGGAATATTTACTTCAAATGTGTTTGTGCGTGTATATAAATAAATATGTATGTGTGACTGTGTGTGTCCGAATGTGACTAAATTTTGGCAGTTATTCCTAACTGAAGTAATGCATTAATATAGAAACTGTTTGCAAGGTTGTAGCGAACTAAATCTCTCTTTTATATATAATATATACATATATATCATCCACAGACAACTGTTTCGTTGTATAACGGCTCCTCATTGTGTTTAGACATGGTGAGTGTTTCAAGCTGGTCCAATAGAATAGCAAGTACCGATAAACATAGTTCCAGTGTCGTCAGAGGAGTTGCCAGAACGTTGCTGTATACAACCTCTGACGGACTTGGGGACTCTGGCTCCGGATTGTTTCTCAGGATTGACTCCAAAAAACTTTTATATGAGTGGGTATGGCTGTAAAATAGCGGAGGTTTTTAGATCAAAGTGTTCCTTCTCTTAGATGAGTCGCCTTCTCAGACTGATGAGCTCCATCTACCTAAAGCACTGGCTTTCAGGCACCTTTACCTCTTCTTCAATCAGTAGTAGTAATTCTGTCGGGATTATATCTAAGCTGCACGAGCAGGTTAGGAGCTGTACTTAGTTGTCAGAGGATGTTGGAGACACACACCGTGAAGAGCATTTTATTGACAATGGAAGCTTGTTCTCATTGCCAACAACTGTGGAATTATTATAATATTAAAATTAATAAACATCACATTAATATTTTGTATAAGCTTCAGTGGTCTACTTCAAAAGTAGTGTTACTATGACTGGTACAAACTGTGTACTTGGCATGCTGTGTTCAGAGGTTGTATAACGCAACGACACTGGAACTATGTGTTTGAGTTCTTGCTTTTCCATTGGACCATTCCAGCAACATGGGAGTGAGGGGGGGGGGGGGGCTGCAAAGGTAACAGCTTGTTCTCCATAGTTACTTACCCAGACCTTGTGCTCTAGAGAGCACAACTCTATAGTCTTCCAAGACTACGAGGATTCCAATGTTTCTCTGCTATCACACCCTATTTTTCATAATTACATATCTGTGTATGTGCAAATGAATTTAATTATGTGTTTGCATGCAATTTAGTGTATGTACCCATATGCAAATCAAAATACACATACAATTTGATTGAAATACACATTTGAATAGTAATTCATTTCCCTTCCTGTCAGCCGGATCATACGGCGCTTGTAACACACTGCAATATATAGCAACTGTATACATTTTTAGTATTAAAATGATAACATAAAAATAATAATCATTGTAACGATATTAGACTTAGGTGTGTAAAATAAGTTAGAGTTATGTGTGTAGGAAGTAACGTCATGGGAGAAAGTATGTGTCAGAGAAGCGAGATTGGTTCTAGGTTTTGGGTGTTCGATGTCAAAGTGAATGGACGTGTGTTTTCGAGGCTTCAAGCACCTACAGGGATTAAAAGAGGAAGATGCAGTTTATCGAGATATTGTTGGCATCCGTCTGTCTCAGGTGACAATTTTTAGTATTAAAATGATAACATAAAAATAATAATCATCTTTTCTTTATTGAACTTACTCCCTCTTTTATTGTCAATGATGATAAATAGATTTCAAGTAGATAATTTAAATTTGAAATTCAGTGCATATCGAACTATTCCATTTTTAGTAGAGAAATATATTTTGAAGTAAAGTGTACAGATAGTTCTCCAGGTATAATTGTTTATCCGGGGTGGTTAGCAGAAGATGACTTGTAATGATATTAGACTTAGGTGTGTAAAATAAGTTAGAGTTATGTGTGTAGGAAGTAACGTCATGGGAGAAAGTATGTGTTAGAAAAGCGAGATTGGTTCTAGGTTTTGGGTGTTCGATGTCAAAGTGAATGGACGTTTGTTTTTGAGGCTTCAAGCACCTACAGGGATTAAAAGGGGAAGATGCAGTTTATCGAGATATTGTTGGCATCTGTCTGTCTCAGGTGACAATGGAGTTCTGCACCTCAGATTAGTCCATTGTTGAATTGCAGCGCATGCTGTGACTGTGCAAGCCTATCCTGGATCTACAGGCTCTCTTGCAGTTGCCACAGATGTTGGTGGTGTCTGGTTGTGAGAGCTCTGTTGCAGCCCTATGCCTTCTGTGCTCTTTCCTCTCCCTTCACTGCTGGTCTCTCTTCTACTCACACCTCTTGCAGCATGCCTTTACAGCTCTTCTCCAGTGGCTGCAATCTTCAGCCACCAACTCCCAGCCTGTTATGTCGATGCCACCTGTGTTCATGTCTCACTTGCAGACATCCTTGTAAGTGTAGGATAGGTTTTCCTGCTGGTCTGGAGCCGTTGGTGAGCTCACCATAAAGCCAGTACAGTATGATGGCTTGTTTCAGACCCTTTTCCAAATCAGTAGGGTGAAACACAGGTGGTTACTTGCCCCAACACTCTTTGGCATTTTCTTCTCTCTGTTGTTGTCCTACGCCTTCAACAAATCAGACGATTGAGTGTACCTCCATACCAGAAGCAGTGGCAGCCTCTTTAACCTTGCCTGTCTTAGAACTAAGACCAAAGTGCGGAAGGTACTTATACATGAAATGCTCTTCGATGATGATGCATTACTGACAGAACACTCTGAACAAGCATGGCAGCGACTCATCAACTGCTTTGCTCACACATGCAGAGAGTTTGACATGACCATCAGCCTAAAAACGACTAACATCCCCGGTCAAGATGTAAACAGTATCCCAAACATAACCATTGACGACTAGGCTGTCGAGGACTTCACATACCTCGGCTCCACCATCTCCAGTAACCTCTCCCTTGATGCAGAACTCCACAAACGTATTGGCAAGGCAGCAACAGCCATGGCTCCTTGCGGAAAAGAGTCTGAAATTACAAGATTCTGACCACCAAAAGATGAAGGTGTACCGGACCTGCATGCTCAGCATGCTGTTTTACAGCAGTCAATCTTGGGCCCTCTACTCCCGCCAAAAGAACAGACTCAACACATCGAGATGTATTTACTGTGAAATGATGTAAAAGTAAACTAAATCCCAGAGAAAATGCTGGAGTTAACCGTTTCCCTTATTCCAGCCACAAAGAAAGAAAAAAAAGAAAAAAACATCTCTATGATTGCGACTGTCACCACTGCTAAAAGACGTCACTACTCAATAAGCCAACTACTTACATGTCAATGAGAAACTCAGCTGTTTTCTGTCAACGAGAAGATCAATGACCGTCTGGTAGAGCATTGAAAGAACTCCCCATGCAATGTTACATTGTAATTATTGTTTATCTAAGATAGTTGAGAGAGGATTACTTTAAGGTCAACTAGAACACCATATGAAATGTGAGCTTTGATTGGTGAGCTTACCCATGTGACCCAAGAGAAATTTAGAGATTAATGTTAAATTTAGTGGCTGCCAGAATTTTAGGAAAACTACACGTCATCTAAGATTCTGAGAAATAGGGGTACTAAAAAACTATCTCCTTTGATGATAGTCCAGACACAATACCTATTTAAGATTACGAAATTAGAGCTCGATGTAGTAATAAAACCTAGTTTAATGTTAAAATTTGTGTTGTTACCTTATAATAGAATATATCGATCCCTACATACTTACCTCCCTATGAGGGCAAAGTTAGACACAAGGTCGTTTTATTTTATGTAGGAGGTATCCAACTCCCCAAAAAGAGGTCATGTGGATGGGACAAAACTTTAAATTGCCCTAATCAAGAAGGATTTCTCATCCTCTGACTGATGGTAAAACAGATACTACACTTTAATTCAAGAGAAAATATTCAGTCCTGGCTCTCGAGACAAAAAAATTTAACAACTGCCCCAAACATGACTGCTATATTTCAAAGTTAATAAAAAAAAGAGAAAGATCATATCAGCTTTTCCGCTAGACAATACATGAAACAAAACTAGTAATCATAATACAATAATGGATATTCTTAAGATGTCCATTCTATCTAGTGGTCCTAAATATGATAGCACTATGATGGACCAATTCTTTGATCTCAACAGAATATCCAGACGGCGACTCATCATAAACAGCCGGAATCTCGTTGAGTAGATGAAAAGTAGCAGTAGTTCGCTCTCTACTTTTATTTTTCCTTGTCGTTTTCTCCTTTTTAATATCAGCCGTTGTAAAAGTTATTAATAATGACAGCACATGTGTATTTGGGTTTAACAATGCTTTTGAAGTTTTCTTATTCTTTTCCAGTATACAAGATACATAAATAATACCCCTGTGGGTTTTATCCCTCATACATTCTCCTATAGGGAGGGAGCAGCTGCCCGAAATACGACTATACTCTTGAGCAGTTCAGAAAAGAAAGAATGGGATTCTACCGTTATGTGTTGCTAGTGACTTCCTGCCTGTAACTCAACATCGTAAACACATGGCTCTGATTCTACTCTAACTTCTAATGGAATTTTCCGCTTTTCTCATTACTCTAGCCTCATCCGGAAAATTCTGTTTTTAGCATTATTTTTTTACACGCCCAATCTTGTTACAATATGACCTTATCCATCCGATTGTGGGGAGATTTGGAGAGTGGAGAATCACTCCTTAGTTACTATTACTTCCAGTTCCAGTCTGAGCTGGACTGGTAATAAATAGAATCTTTTTTTTCTTGCCTTCTCTATTTCCGAACCTTATGAACTAAAGCTCTTTCCTTACCCCTCCTCCTCATCATTCGTCCTTGGTATGACACAAAACTGTATCCAGTGGTGATATTCCAATTCGGAAGCTGTGAGGAGAGTGCAGTCATCCCTTAGTTTACACCATCAGTGCTACCCAGTGTTGCCCGAAGCAAAAGTGTAATATATGTCTATTAACCCCCCCCCCTCTCTCTTTCTACCCACTTTCTTCTCCGTCCAGTTCATTCCTCTCTCTTGACATGATAACTGCAACGTCTTGTCAGACGAGTACCACTCCTTCATTCAGAAAAGTGTCATTGTCTGAAAGAGTATCTGAGATTGTAAATAAAGAGATCTAGCTTTGTATGCCAGCTAGACCCCTCTCTTGGATACAGCAACAAGCGAAAGCAAGATAGCCAGTAACAAATTACAACTGCAGACAAACATGATGTGAGCAGTGGTTTTCCACTTTTTTCTTTCTTTTTTTAAAAAATAAAAACAGGGCCCCACACACATCGAAAAGTCGAACGAAAATTACTTTTTTTTTAATAATGCCCATATATTAATACCGTTAGAAACACGCATTTCCAATACGAATTAATTTCGTGTCTTTTATCTGTTTTTTTTGTTTTTAAAATAAAAACAGGGCTCTGCATACATCACAAAGTTGAACAAAAAAGACACACATACGCACAAACAATTCGATAAATGAGTCAGCATACGGGAATTAACTCCAAGAAAAAAATCAGAGTTACTTCCCTTTTATTTAGTGGCTGGAAAACAGATCCCCCCCCCCCTGAAAAAATCAATTTAACGGACAGAGCATCTTGTAATAATACTTTGACCTATCTAAAATAAGATACATCCTTTCGATATGCACATTTAGCAATGCAAATGATGTTTTAAAACAAAGCGTGACAGAAGAGCAGAAGGACAGAAAGAGTTTCCCATAGAGATTTATGGATGCATAAAAAAGCTGGAGATTACATGTTTGCCTTAAAATACAGGATAAACTTCAATAATCGATATTGTTGATGAAACCAGGCAAATATATTTTTCAACTGTTGCTTATGACAAAGAAGAGTTCACTTTCTTTAAAGTGTCAGGAGAGTCAAGAAAAACAGAAAAGAAGGGGAAATAAGAATGTAAGAATTATTCAATGAGACAAAAATTAAAAAAAACAATCTCTAAAAAAATGTATTCCTAATGGAGATTTGGTATGTGTGTCTGAAGTTGAAACTATATTATTACTTTTATTAATTGTGCTATAAAAGATAGCACAATTAATAAAAGTAATAATTCCGGGGGTAGTATAGTATCTGTTATGTTGTAATGAGACCATCCTCCCAGGGGGTATTACCTCCTTCTTTGGAGGGGGATAGTGTAGTATATGTAGTTCGTCATAATACCATCCTCTCAGTAAGTACCGCTTTTATTGGGGGGGGGGGGGAGTAATGTAGTATCTGTTCTGTGGTCATACCATTCTCTCAGACATTACCTCGTCCTTTTTTTTTGGAAAGTATCTGTTCTATTGCATGATCAGCCTCCCAGGTATTACCTTTTTTTTAGCGTAGTGTAGTATCTGTTGTTGCATGAGACCATCCTCCCAGGCATTACCATCTCCTTGGGGGGGGGGGAGCGTATTATATGTTCGTTTGTCATGATACCATCATCCCAACAAAAATATGCAATCAAAAAGAGCATATATTAACTAGTAAAACTAGTACATTTAGAGTAGTAGTAGTAGTTATAGTAGTTCCTTTTTTTAGCCTGAAAGGCTTTGAGGTCCTGTTCTCGTAGTATTAAGCATAATGGCTGTCCTGAATCATCCACATGATAGGAAACTAATCTGTCACCGGTTATACTTCCCAGCAAGGCTGCTACTCATTGATATACATGGGTGAAGTGTTTATAACAGCTCCTGGTATTCCCAAATGGTAACCCCTCTATGTACTTACAAGGTTTGCTTAAGATGCGTCCATTCAAATAGCGAGATAAAAAAAATGATATTTCAAACGTAAGTATTACAAACTGTAGACAGAGTTTCTTAGAATCTTTTTTGCAATTCAACTATATTTGGTAAAAATAAACTTCAGTCTATATCTTACTTGTCCACCAAGTTTCAGTCATCAATGTCCAACAGTCTTTATTTTATTGCTGTTTAATTATATGCGGGGGACACTTTGGTGATCGTCTTATCAGCAGGATTTATGGTCTTTAATGTGCATTACACTCACCGAACCTTGACTGCCTAACCCCAGATTTTGATTTAGGAGGTTATCCCAAAGAGAATATCTATCAAAACAAACCCCAGACCCCTGAACTAAAGAGAGTCATCACAACAATAATCAGTCATATCCAGGTATGATGCACATTTTTAGCATATAATTTAACGGCAATAAAATAAAAATTGTTGGGCATTCATGACTGAAGTTTGCTTGACAAGTTATAAATAAATTGAAGCTTATTTGTTCCAAATATGCTTGGATTGCAGAAAGGATTGCAAATTTTATTAATGATTCCATTGGCATTTAATTTGGGTCATCTTGTAATAGAAATAAACAGCAGCTAGTATTTTTTCACCAGGTACTGACTATAGAAGGAAGAAAACTTATCAAATTCGAAACAGACGAACAACATAACCCTGCTATAAGACGGCACTTATTGGACAACCCAAAATATGCACAAGCCTTTAACATGAATTATTGTGAAACCAATGTGCTTATACCGTAAAAAAATGACAACATACTTTTTTCTTTGTGTCAATTTATTACATAATTCAATACAATGCAGGTGCGTTTTTAATTTACTAAAATAAAATGTCATTTTGAGTCTGTTCACTTACCTTAGAAAATACGGTTAAAACCGTATTTTCTAAGGTAAAATATATAGATGTTATTCTTTTCTTCTTTTTCCTCTTTGTGGCTCTAATAATGGAAGCAATTAAAAAGAACAACAAATAGCTCCATTATTTGCTCTGAGATCTAGTTTACATTTTTCAGCATTTAACCCCCCCCCCCTTGAACTGCTGTAGGGGTGATGGATGCTTTGAAAAAAAATGTCTTTTCACTTTGATGCCAAACACCCAAGAGCTAGAACCAATTTCGCTTCTCTGCCACTTACTTCCTTCCATGAAGCAACTTCCTGTGCACGCAGCTCAAACCTTTAACTGAACTTCTAATGAAAAATTCCTTTTCTTAACTTAATTTGAGCTTATGTATAATTTTCTGTTTTAAACCTCATTTTTATTTGTAAATTGAACAGTTATCTTCGACACTGACGATTTCATTAGAATGAAACCTATACGTAAGTTGATAATAATTAAAAAATATTTATTATTAAATAATTATATATATATATATATATATAGTCTCGGAAGTTTTCTAACCATTAAAACTATATAAAGAAAAAAAAAACAACAAAAACATTTTAGTCCTAAGTCATTCACTTTTATAAGTCAATTTACTTTTAGCAGTTACTATATTAGTTTTCTTCCAAGAATTTACGCTAGTCTTAACATTATTTAAGGGATCATCTGTTGTTTACCATGAAAAACTGTTATATATATATATATATATATATATTAGAGGAAGCATTATTATAATCAATGAAACAGACGAGTGGGAAAAAAAAGGAAAATTGTTAAAATTACCTTAGGCCTTGTCGTCTGACCCTCTGAGAGGAAACGTCAGAATGGTAAATTAAATTTTTTTTTTCCACTCGTCTGTTTCATTGATTATAATAATGCTTCCTCTAAAATTAATCCTACCATTCTGTTGTACACGAAATTTACTTACATATATATATATATATATATATATATATATATATATATATATGAAAAAAAGTTTGAATGAAATCAGATAAAATGAAACAATTTGATATAGCAACACAAAGTAATCAAATTAACTCATATATAATGAGCTTTTAATATTACATACATTTTCTTTGTTCTGTTAAAGTCCATCCAATTTTAGTCAAACAAGCCACCAAACTCTCCTCCTGACATCCCACTTCAACAGGAAATATATTAATTGTCTATATTTTTCATATTAGTTGATATGATAATTGTGCAGGAATGTTATACAATCCTGAAATTTCATAGCTCTGACAGGAAGTAACCATCAAATAAGTTTTGTAGATTTTTTCATTATCCTACTCCCCTCCTCTCTCTCTCGAAATACCTTAAACATCAAAAGAGTCTTTAAATGAACCATCCCATAATTGGTCCATTAAGTAGGCTCATGAGAAGCCATAAACTGATGTATATCAGCAGGGTCAGATAAAAGAAGACTACGGTCTTGGACCAGTCTGAAAGTTTGAGTAACAGAATTTCACAAGAAGTAATAAACGAGGGCGAAAAGAAAAAAGAAAGAAAAACGAAGGATTTAAAAAGACAAAGAAGAGAATGGTTTTGTGAAAAATAAAAAGAAAGAAAAGTTACTAGAAAAAGAAGTTAACAGTAAATTCATAAGAAGCAAGAAAGAAAGTGTTGGGGTTACTTTTTCCTAATGCATGGAGTCCCAGATCACGTGAAGACGTGACGGTCAATCATTAGTTAATTTATCCATGTGGCCACCCATTTAAAAGGTATGACTCAAAAGTCCACTTCCTATTTTCTCCCTTTGCAGGCTGACCGTCGAGATTGCAACATGTTTGTAAAATATTTTTCTCTTTTCCACTTTTCAGTTTAATAACTAAAGCGACATCATTCGTTTGTCTACTGCTCTTATTTCGTCCAGACTAGTTCTGTGATAAACGCTTAGTTATTTCTCTATTCCAGACCATTTTTGTCGATGATCGTCTCCTCATCAACAGACCAGTTCTTTCAAGGAGCCTTTCAGACAACATGTGATCAATCATAGCTACGCCCATACCAGTTTTGTTTAACATGCCCCAACACATATTAATAAGTGGAAGTATTATTGCTTATAGTAACAGCACTAAGCTGGATACTCCACCAGACTAGATAAATTCTTGTCCTGGAATCCGGTACGACTAAGACCACAAGAAAGATATACTATAACATAGTTAACTGGTCAATTAGGGAGAGAAAAATTAATGTTCTTAAATTTTTACTAACTCAACGTTTGAGCGATAAAAGAGAACTTTAATGGAATATTCGAATATCTATGTATCTCATATCGAGATCAAGTGTTAGCCCTAGGAAGAGGCCCCTTGATTTCTGAGAACTTCGACTGAAGTAAAATGAAACAAAAAGTAAGTCCGTCTCTTCATATCCACGTATTAGGAAGCTTTGATGTGTGTTGAATATTTTGGTGTATTACTTATCAAAGCAAATAAATCCTGTTATATTTTTATCAGTAAAGTTTTTAGTTATTTTTTGTTTTTCTCTTTTGTTTATGTGTAAAAACAATTAAGAAACCGATAATTGTTATAAAAGAAAAGATTTTGGAAACGAAGATAAAAGCAAATACAAAATAAGGAAAACAAGAAAGAATGAGATAAAGAATTTGGAAAGAAAGGTAAAAAAAATAAATTGATTTAAGAGCCGAATCCTTTAAGTAGTGAAGAGATGCCTGACAGGGAATGATGGAAAAGTGCGTTAGATTCAATGGTGGTTATCTTGAAGGGGAAATCATGTAGGAGGGTGGAAATGAAATAAATTGTTTGTGACACTAGTCTCATTACTTACAAGGTGTGTCTGAATGTAAACAAGACGGGAATGAAGGGATCGAAGTACATTGTGTACGTATGGTTTCTTTAATCAAGAGCTGGATTGATCTATTATCTAAAGTCATATTAGCCAAGGAGGAACTAAGTGAACTGTGCATTAGTTTTCCAACCACATTCTACCCAATACATTTGTGATCGGTTTGGCTTAGTTTCCACATCAACTGGTGGACTGATGAGGCATGACAAAATAGATGAAGATTCAGCTCATACACTGATGGACCGAGACAGACAATTCAAGCATGACATTTGCAAAACAAAGGCTGGTCTGATGATCGCATGTTTCGTAATTTTTGCGATGAGGATTGATATTATGTACTATTTGGATTATTCGTACTACTATTCTCATCTTATTTGTTGTATTAACAACGTGTTGGCGATATAACCTCCGACCTTCTTCAGGTGTATCTTTTCAAACCTGGGAACCTTCTAATAAGACGTGAGAATATTTATTTCGAACTTGAAAATTTTGACGTAATTTCGAGCTGAATCCTTTATTTAACCCATGGGGGTAGATTGTTCTTGCCCCATCAGCCATGACTAGAGGTAGAAGTGTTAATTTATGTTAATCTTAGTTATTATCCACCCAGAAGACTGTCACTTACAATGTTGGGCAACAATGACCCCTGAATAAATTTAGTACAGAATTGAATACAAAATAGGAATAATTATAAATAGTAGATTAAAACACCAGTAAGAAAATTGCGATATATAAAAAAAAATAACAGTTATTCTATAGTAATAAAAGTAAGTAAAATAAAATGGTCGAACAGAGTCAAGGGCGACTTGAAGGTTCCCTTTTCATTAGCTACTACACCGAGATGTAGGGGAGGACGTCACTTCTTTTCCAGGATTACTCTACTTACCCTTGATCCTCACCTTATAAAGCTGAGCGTTTACTAAGGGGCCATCAAGTACGATTTCTTTGAGTCTTTGGTATGAGCGAACACTCTAACCATTAACGAACGCTCTAACCATTAACGAACGCTCTAACCATTAACGAACGCTCTAACCATTAACGAACGCTCTAACCATTAACGAACGCTCTAACCATTAACGAACACTCTAACCATTAACGAACACTCTAACCATTAACGAACACTCTAACCATTAGCAAACACTCTAACCATTAACGAACGCTCTAACCATTAACGAACACTCTAACCATTAGCAAACACTCTAACCATTAACGAACGCTCTAACCATTAACGAACACTCTAACCATTAACGAACGCTCTAACCATTAACGAACGCTCTAACCATTAAGGAACGCTCTAACCATTAGCAAACACTCTAACCATTAACGAACGCTCTAACCATTAACGAACACTCTAACCATTAACGAACGCTCTAACCATTAACGAACACTCTAACCATTAACGAACGCTCTAACCATTAACGAACGCTCTAACCATTAGCAAACACTCTAACCATTAACGAACGCTCTAACCATTAACGAACGCTCTAACCATTAACGAACGCTCTAACCATTAACGAACACTCTAACCATTAGCAAACACTCTAACCATTAACGAACACTCTAACCATTAACGAACACTCTAACCATTAACGAACGCTCTAACCATCAACGAACACTCTAACCATTAACGAACGCTCTAACCATTAGCAAACACTCTAACCATTAACGAACGCTCTAACCATTAACGAACACTCTAACCATTAACGAACACTCTAACCATTAACGAACGCTCTAACCATCAACGAACACTCTAACCATTAACGAACGCTCTAACCATTAGCAAACACTCTAACCATTAACGAACGCTCTAACCATTAACGAACACTCTAACCATTATGCCAAATGAGCCGGTTCTAAGTAGTAATTCTACAGATTTAGACAAAATTAGCTTAAACGCTCCAAAAATTCATACTAGAATTGTTCACATCGAACTATGGCCTACTGTTTAAATATCACAATCAAAATGAGAATGCTAGTCCGAATAATTCAAATAATACAAGAAGATGGTATTCTTCTGACAAGAAGGAGAAATCATTATGTATGTATAAATGTATGAGTGATAATGTTCGAAATTGATAACTTAACGTGTGTACATATATGTGGCAGATCGGTGTTCTCACCACTAGGAAAGGTAATTCATCAAAGAGAAGGTAAACTCTGGAATCCAAAGTGCTCATTTGTCGTTCTAATGATAATCTGTGTAAAAGATGGAAACTTTACACGGAAACATGCGATTACTTTAGTATCCAATGATTTCGATTTATTTTTCGTTTTGGGTAAATACTGATTTGCCTCGGAGAGTGTTGTGCAGAAGGAGTAGAGCCAGTGTGGTGGTGATTCCAGACATTCATTGGAAAGTGGGGGGGGGGCATCCAAATAAAGAAAGAAATAAGATGCTACTTTTTAAATTTCAGCACTGATGAATCAAGTTTAGGAAGCTAACCCCACCGATAGGGGGCCAGGACCTTTTGTCTCAAGGCCTGATGGGTGACCCTGGTTGGCCTCTGTATTGGCTGGGCCCTTTTTATCCTGGGTGCCGGCCTGCCAGTATTTATTTTTGTTTTTATTCATATTTTTTATTATTCATTTTCTCATTGTCAACGGCTTCTAATTGTTTATTCGAAGCTGCCCTCTATGAGTAGAAGGGGTGCCCCCGTCCGCAATTCGGGAGACGTGCTGGAGGGCTTGAGGAGACAGCACACCATTTAAAAAAAATATTTGGTCAGGGTTTACTTCAAGTAAAAAGTATCCTCATGTCAGAGTCTCTGACAAACCCCTGTACAGAGAGACCGAAGACACCCGAGGGTGGTGTCTAGTAGGCACTCAAGTCCTCCCCTATATATGTGTGTGTGCATGCGTGTTTATCGGCTAGATATGATGAATTTGTCCACATTCGAAAAATAAAAGACATAACCTTATGGAAAAAATAACAGCATGTAAATTATAAATGCTATTTTTATAATACAATCATTTAATTGAAATTCTTTTCTGCAATCCAACCATATTTAGTACAAGTAAACTTCAGTCTGTGCCTGGTTGGTCCACCTAATTTCATTCATGAATATTCAACAGTCTTTGTCTTATTGCCGTTCAATGAAAAGCCCACGTGGATATGACCTGCAAAATTGCCAATAACGCTGATACACTCCTCTCTGATTTTGGCTATGATGCCCCTCTTCAGTTCACAAATAGTCCGGGAATTGTTTTGATAGACATTATCTTTCAGATGACCTCACAAATAAAAATACAGGGTGGGCAAAAATAAGGGTCCTATTTTTAAAAATTCATAACTTTTTTATTTATTGATTTTTTTTTTTTTTTTTTTTAGAATAAGTGAAGGACCCCTTCCGAAGCAAGCATGAGCCGTATTAGCCCTAAGGAACGTACCCTCATTTAGAAAACATTATTTTTGCTTAAAAAACTCAAAACAGTGTAAAAAACAATACTTTAGTTTTTGTAAGTTTTAAGAAGTGTTTTTCGGCTAAAATTTGTTTTGTTTATTTCAAAAAATCTCGGAAGGGTCAGTCTACACACACATAAAGTTTGGTGAGTTTAACTTTTATTTTGTATAAGTTATTCAAATTCAAGTTATTCAAATTTAAAGATAGGACCCTTATTTTGGCCCACCCTATATAAGGGCTTAAATTCCGGTGAGTTTGAAGCCCATTCAGGATCACCCCTCCTACTGATGAAACGATCACCTCACATATCATTGAACAATGCTAAAACAAAGACTGTTGGACATTCATGACTGAAACTTGGTGGACAAGTCAGGCATAGACTGAAGTTTATTTGTACCAAATATGGTTAAACTGCAGAAAGGATTGTGAATTTTATTAACGGTTCTATGGGTGGCATTTTTCGGGCGTCACTCTGTATTTTTAGTAAAGCTCTATAAATAGATGCAAGGGATGTAATTTGCAAGAGTTTAGTCGTAATCTATAAGCCAGCATAGGCAGGGGCTTCAGCTATTAACAAAGACTAAAGAAAGGAAGTGCTTTACTTTATTACTGATGCATAAAAGAAGTGATTAGCGTTAGGAAATAAATGCATGTGGGAGGATTTCCTTATTTTATTATTTAAAAAAAACAAAAAGATGAAAACTCGGCCTGGCTTTTCAAGCCAAATTATCAGAACGGAAACAGGGTTCCTAACACATGGCTTCCAGGGCTAAAAATTCCAGTAAAAGATGTGTTACCTTAGAGACGGGTCATTAAATTAGACAGAGCCTATTCTGTTTCCCGTCTTAGCGTTAAAAACTTTTGGTAACTTATCTCACAGGGATGTTTTTATTTACAGAGGATTGAACGTGTATCAATAGCGAAAATATGCGAAAGCAACATTATGTTGATGAACACATTAGGCTTTCTTAGATTTCAAGAGACTATATCTATATATAAAAAATTATAGTACCAGTCTGTTTGTTTGTTCACAAAATAAAACCCCATAACACTATTTATTCTTAAACTACATTACCCACGGTATTTGAATAATTATATTTCATTTTGATCAAAAGAGGTACTATTATATTGTGGGGTCTGAAGCGGTGTACGACATCCATGGAAAGAAAATAAGTTTTATTTTATTTTATTAATTACTTGAAAATGTGAAAATGTGAAAATAATAGAAATGGTAATAATATTGAGTTCAGGGTTTGAAGAAGGTGTAATCAGAGGTCCTTACTCGTACACAGAAAAAAATGGTGTGCCTCATAGAAGTTAAAGACTATAAATTTACCGAAAATGGATTTTTTTTTATGATATAAGGTTGTTTACTCACGTATAATTATTCCATAAAGAGAAAAAAAACAAAAAACAATAAGGCTTGAAAATTATTTCAATAAATTCCACTCTCAGCCAATCAATGCTGAGTACACCATTAGGCCTCATCCCCCAAAATTGAATAAAAATGTAAAATATAAGATTCCTCATACCCCCCCCCCCTCCTCACTCAATCAATGCTCAGAACATCCTTGGGCCCCACTCCAAAAAATGAATATATAGAATGTAAAAAAAGTATAAAAAATGAACTTCTACGGACAGAATTTCTTTCCCAAAACTTCCCATCTGTGGAACATAATACTGCTGCTGCTTCCCAGCGGACTACAACATGGTCGTTTTCAAGTCCAATGTTAACAAATATTTGTCAAGCTGTCCTCTTAAATAATAAAATGTTGCCCATTACCCATCGTTTCCAATCCTCTCATAGTATTGGGCATCATTCAACTGATAATTTTATTAATTCTTATTCTAGGGTGGCCTTTGACCTTGGTAAGTGGGGACTCATTACTTATAAAAAAAGTTAGAATAAATTATCGATAGTAAAATAATCCAATATAACCTATAAATAAATCACAGTTGTCTAACAACGTTCAAATACTGAACCAATCAGAGCTGCAAAACCAAATTGTCACTTAGGCATTTGATCGTTGAGTATGTGTTCAGAATATTAATTTGGTGCAAAAACTTCAGAATAAAAGTAAAAGATTTGTTTTGGTTTTACCTTCAGGTGATTTCTTTGAATTTCCCAAAACTACTCACCTGAAAAGATAGAAAAAAAATAGCTTCATGAAAATATTTGTACAAGAAAAATACAAGAGTTAAAACGGATAAGGTTTTTAAGTGGGTACTTTTAAAATTTCGAAAATTTATTTTTATAATTTCCACTTTGATACGGTTTTGGTTACAGCAAGAAAAGTATAATTTTACACTAAGAACATTTATTCTGAGAAAAAAAAAACAAAATAAGCAAAAAAAAAAAAAAAAAAACTTAATAAAAGATTTAACATGTAATTGGAAATACCATTTTAAGCAAGTTGCAGACATATCTACACAAGGCTATATATTTATGTTGGTTTATTATTTCAAGTTTCATTGTTGATATTTTTATATAACCATTTCTGTCTCAGTCGGGTAGGATTATACGAAAAAAAAAAAGAAAAAGAAATATGCTTATACTTCTGACAAAGATGTTTATCATCGAAAGTACTCAAGTTTAAAAAAGGAAAAAAAAGTTTTTAAAGTAAATAAATAATTTATTTTAAAAAACAAATAATTTGCATAGTCCAGGTTTTCAAAATATTTAAAAAAAATATTCTCCTTATTATTGCCATTCCAGCAACGTTTTCAATGTGTGACTTTTCAAACTACCTTATTCACGTAACCACGTGCTACAGACAACGACATATCAACATTTATTGTCGATAACATCAAGACGAATTTCAACTTGACTGCGATAACTATGTCTCAGTCGGGTAGGATTATACGTAAAAAGAAGAGAAGAAAAAAAAAGTCTGACTTTTCAAACTAATTTATTTATTAATGATAATATATATATATATATATTATTAATAAATATATAATTTTATCCATAGACATATATGTATCGCGTTTTTTTAAAAAAATTTATGCTCGTCAAAATAGAATTATGTAACCGCATCGCCAGTCGAAAGATTCGAACCCTTGATCCACATATTATGAACCCTGGTTTCATAACCATTAGGCCAATGCGAGAAAAATATGCCTTGTATCTTTTTTTTTTAATGTAAACACAAGTAATGTGATTCTAAAGAGAGATATATATATATACATATAAATACTTTACATTTGATTATTCAAATTATCATCATGTGGGGGGTTGTATTGTATACTAAATAATTTTTTATTTATCTCCTCTTTGTGAATAACTGATGAGCATCTGATTATCACATGATAGTCCCCACCCCGATGAATGTGATAACAGTGAATCATGTGAGTAATGTCTATACGTGTGTACAGTCTGCCACATTTTAAAGAGCTACTTAGTCGCGTGTGTTATTTCATAGTTTTCCTTCTCCGAGACAAGTTACCATACCAAGGCTTGGAAGTCTACCTTACTATTGACCTCATAGTGAGGAGAAAGATGAACTCATTTATCCCAAGGGTGATAGTCAGTAATACAATCGCCCCGACAACACTCGTCCTCAGTCCATGCCACTACATCACTGCCACTTCCATTAAATATACACTATTTGATTATTCGTCCTTGATGAGTCCTCATATGGCTGTACAGTCCAATCTGTGATCCACACTTTCTTTCACTTGCAGAACAGACGAGAGCAGAAAATGTAGGTCCACTTTCGATGTCATGCCTTTTCTGACATTTGTCTGTTGATGATTTTGGCCATCCTCAAGCTTCTCTGGAGACCTGCCACCAGGCATAGTATTAAGTGACAATACGAGGGCTGTCTAAAAAGTTTCTGACCGTTATTTTTTCCGTGCGAAATAGAGAGGATAGGGTGGCATCACTCTACACAGTGAAGGAAGACACCTTCATACGCATGTGTGAATTTTATCACCGCCTTCCTGCACGTTAGTCGCTGCCTGTCGGTGCTACACAACGTGCTCGTCCGATTATCGATTCTCTCAAGATGATTAAACGTGTTGAGCAAAGGTACTGCATCAAATTTTGTGAAAAGCTTGATGATTCTCAAAGCAAAACAATTCGTAAGATTCAGCAGGTGTTTGGAGAAGATGCGATGGGTGTAACACAAATTAAGGAGTGGTTCAACCGATTAAAAAATGGCCGCACATCAGCAGAGAGTGACCAGTGTTCTGGCAGGCCATAAACTGCTCAGAGTGTAGCTTTTGTTGAGAGGGTGCAAAATTTTGTGATGGAAAGTCGTTGTTCAACCGTGTGGTAGATCGCCCCAGAGGTCAAAATGAGTAAAGATTCCGCACATGCAATTTTGTGCGATGACTAGAACATGCACAGAGTGGCTGCGAAATTTGTGCCCAAGTTGTTGTCACAGGAATAAATGGACCTCTGTTTTCAAGTTGCACAGGACTTTCTGAAAACTGCCAACACTGATCCTGGGTTTCTGAACACCGTGATAACTGGAGATGAATCATGGATGTACGGGTACGACCGAGAAACAAAAAGACAGTCGTCGCAATGGAAGCATCCCGAGTCTCCAAGGCAAAAAAAAGCGCGACAGATGCGAAGCAAAATCAAGGTGATGCTGACTCTCTTCTTGAGATCTGTGGAATTTTGCATCATGAATGCGCACCGGAAAGACAAACAGTGATACTATCAAGATGTTCTTCGGCGTCTCCGTGACGCAGTTCGACGCAAAAGACCAAACATGTAGACGGTGAAAAACTGGCAACTGCATCACGACAACGCCCCCACACATTCATCCCAATTGATCCAACATTCATTGGCCAAACATGGAATTCCAGTCGTTCGCCAACCTCCCTGTTCTCTAGACATGGCTCCTTGTGATTTCTGGTTGTTTTGAAAATTGAAGACGCCACTGAAAGGTTCCCGTTTTGTGACTAGAGAAGAGATAATGCAGAACGCAACGGCAGAGATGACCACCATTCCAAAAGAAGACTTCCAGAGGTGTTTCCAGCAGTGGATGGATCGGTGGACTAATTGTGTGCAAACACAAGGGCCCTACTTTGAAGGGAATTAGGGTCCCAACCCCGTCAGGTATTTGAAATATTTTTTCTGGTCTAAGGTCGGATACTTTTTAGAGAGGCTTTGTATCTTCTAGCTAGCTTGGATTCAGACCGCACTTTTTCATGTGGATTTTCAATTAATCTTTATAGTCAGAATGTTTGTATAAATACAAATTCCTACTTAAATATAGCTCTACTTGTTATTGAGCACTATTATACAAACAGGTTTCACAGGATCAACTCATATGAGCAAAAACCTTACCAGTACTATATATATATATATATATATATATATATATATGTAGAAAAAAAGGGAAAATATCTGACATTATCATATAAACATTAGAAAATATTTTTATGTGAGAAATTATCCATTCATTCCATGTTCATATTTACTTGCCTCCCCACGAGAGCAAAGTTAGACACAAGGTCGGTTGTTATTGTGGAGAAAATCTAGCTCCTCAAAAAGGGGCACTCTGGATTCGAACAAAAATAAAATTGCCTCCGTCTAGAAGGACTTCTTCACTGACCGAGCAGAGAATAGACTAATTGTAGCATCAGAACAGGTACTACACTTTGTTCCTAGCCAAACTCCATTTCATATTAGGTTTCGTAGTAGGAGGTTAGGCACAAGGCCAGTTTTATCTTACTCCCACAAGTAAGATGTGACCCAAGGTCGGGTCGGGAAAGTGGGGTTTGAAAAGCCAGCACCCGAGAAAGTGAGCACTCTGACCATTAAAAATTGCCTGGGCAGCCTCGTCGGCATTCCCCGGTAGCGGCGCCTCAGGCAGTAAGCAATACACTTACTCCTCCCCAAAGAGGGGAGGCAAAGCCTGGGAGGGTGGACCTCCTAGAACTGCACAGGACAGACCCATAGACCGGCGGAATCAAGACCCGAAGGCCAAGATGATACCAGTCTATGGGGTGCAGTATCCATCGGAACAGATACTACTGAAACGATATAGACTAAAAGCCTTTTTTCACATACAAAGATTTTCTATTAATATTTATAGTATACATACATATGTATACATCTTAGATATTATCTGAGAAAACGTCTTGGGCTTCTCTATAAACAAGCCAGAAAATGAGCTGTTTAGTTGAACAACGTGTTGCCTGTTAAAAAGCACAAGACAAACTTCCCTTAACATTGGTAATAGCGATGCACATAAGTTTGTCCATTTTATGAAATCGATTCCTATTTACTTGCCTCTACACCGGGAGGGCAAAGTTAGACACAAGGCCAGATTTTAATGTGGGGATATTCAACTCCTCCAAAAGAGGCACTCTGGATGAGACAAACAATAAAAATTGCCTCAGTTGAGAAAAAGTTCTCCTCTGCTGACAGAAGGGCAGAACAGATACCACACTTCGATTCCAACCTGAGAAAGGCAGGAAAGGCTGCAACAATGAAAGTCAATTCATTGTCTCTGTTCAGCAAACTGGCCGATATCAGTGAACACAACCACCAACACTATAATCAATGGTTCTTATGGCAACAGGCTTAATTTACCAACCTCTCCTCTCCCCTTCTCTCTCTGTTTCTTCATTTACCCCCCCCCCTCTCTCTCCCCCTCTCTCAGTGGTTGTAGCTTAGTTAATTGCCATCGTCCTAAAAGTTATTGTCAGTCATGAATCAATGTTAATAGCAATGGATTTACCGAGATGACATTCCTGTTAGAAGTGTAAAAGTTGGTCAACTTGGGCTGTAACCACCTGGTATTCTAATAAAAAAAAGAGGTCAAGACATGCCGAGTCAAGGCTCAGCTACAAAAGTTGAATGGCTAGGGGGGGGAGGGATACAGATGATCACACACAGAGTGTATGAGATTGAGAGTAAAAATGCAGATGGATAAATTAAGAATGAAGTAAACGAGAAAGAGAAGGGGAATACGAACTTGATAGAACACAATAAAGTCAGAATATGAACATTTTATCATGAGAAAAAACAATCGAATAATATATAGACATTGATTTTATGGGAGTATGAAAGGCTGAGTATGAGGAGAGAGAGAATGAGTAAGTATAGGAAGTAAGAGAAAGAGTATATGATGAGGATGTAAAATTGAGTATATAAAGATGTTGAGGGTTGAATATATGAGAATAGAGAGAGAGGTTGGGTATATGAGGAGAGAGAGAGAGGTTGGGTATATGAGGAGAGAGAGAGAGGTTGGGTATATGAGGAGAGAGAGAGAGGTTGGGTATATGAGGAGAGAGAGAGAAGTTGAGTATATGAGGAGAGAGAGAGAAGTTGAGTATATGAGGAGAGAGAGAGAGAGGTTAGGTATATGAGGAGAGCGAGAGGTTAGGTATATGAGGAGAGAGAGAGGTTGAGTATATGAGGAGAGAGAGAGAGGTTAAGTGTCTAAAGAGGTGGTACTTGTAAGCATTAGTTGCACAAGAAGTGCAGTGGAATTACAAGTAGATTGAGAGATGATAACTAGTTTTGTGTGCAAGAAGTGCAAGCCAATGGAGATGGATGAGAACTCGGATCTGGAGAAAGCATATTTGGATTGCGAGGCTGTTGAGTTTGTTCAGAATTTGTGTTACCTTGGTAACACCATTAGCACATGGGGAGAATATGATGCTAGTGTGATAGCAAAAGTTAGGAGTGGATGGAGTAAGTTCAGGGAAATTCTGTCATTACTAACCAGCTGTCGATCAAGGGAAGAGTCTATCAGGGATGTGCACATTGCGCAATGATGTATGAAAGTAAAAGTTGGCCAGTTAAGGTTGAGGACATGCGTTGCTTGAAGAGAAATGGTATGAGAATGATATGATGGATGTGAGTTTTTTTTGTTTTTGTTTTTTTTTAATGGAAATCGCCCCACACAAGGCATGAAGCCACTTGATGTAAGGAGCTAACATGAACAAATATGATTATTGCAAAGACAGGAGATGTCTATTGACCTTAGTCTTGAAAAGACCAAGATTATAGGTAGGAGGAAAACAGTCAGCAGGAAGAGTTCCACAAGCCTGCGGTTCTTGGAAAGAAGCTACTGGAATAGAAGCTGCATTACAATGAGGTATCAAAACAACGAATTTATGGAGACCACTAGACCAACGAGTCAAACGAGCTGAAACAAAAGAAGCGGGGTATACATTACATAATTTTGAAGAACACATGGCATAATAATATTTATAGAAAAGACTGAGACTAGCAACATCACGTCTGTGAGAGAGAGGGTGTAGAGAAGAAAGAGTAGGGCAAATAAAATCACCGAGACGTTTCTGCACCTTATCAAGAACCCTCAAATGGGACAGAGATTCACCAGCCCAAATATGACAACAGTACTCCATACATGATCTGATTGTCGATTTGTAGAGTGTGAGAAAGTGTTTGGTGCGATAGAGAGAACCGACTTTATGAGAAGCAGAAAGAGTAATGGATCTAATGTATGAACTCCAAGAAAGATTTGATAAGAGGGAAAGACCAAGAAGTTTCAGAGTCGATTTCTCCTCAAGAGCAGAGCCATCCATGAGAATCTCAGGAAGAAAAGGGACACGCCTACGATTGAAAGACACGAGATGAGTCTTTACTGAAACAAGCCATTTCGTATCCTAATCCACAACTGAACCCAAGTCAACTTCTAGATCAGCTGCATATTTCGACTGATCTGCGGGAGGTTTAAAGGCAGGTTTAGATCTCATGACATTAGAGGAAGATTAAATCTGGAGAGTATAGGGAGATATGTGCAGAACAGAAGACTTCGTTGGTTTGGTCACATTGAAAGAGTAGATGAGAGAGTTTAGGTTAGTAGAGTAGAACAGTTGAGATAGCAGGGTAAGTTGGCAGGGAAAGGCCAAGGAAAACATGGGTGAACGTGATAAGGATGGGTTTGAGAGAAAAAGGGATAAATAAAGACCTGGCTAGAGATAGGTTAGTTTGGAAGTCAATTTCTAAAAGCCGTCTAACTAGACCAGCATGTAAAACGGATGTGAACCGAATATGATAATGAATAATGAAATTAGCTTAAGTTTTTCAAAAGTATTATTTTCTCTGTTTTTTTAAATATAAAGAATAATCCAAAGTCGCCGCCAACTTGTATTTTCCAGTTGTAACACATTGATATCTCTGTTGATTAACCAATGAAAGTAAACAGTGAATATTCGGAAAATTGTGTTACCAAAAGAAATATCTGGCTGGATATAATATGTACTCGATTAAATCGAGTTCGATAGCAATTTTTTTTTTTGAAGGTGGAAAATGTAATTGACTGGCTATTTAGAATGAAATATTGATTTTGTAGGATGTAATTTATCGCTGTCTAACTTTTAGAATACGACTAACTTAATTTTATATTATATATATATATATATATATATATATATATATGATAGAGGAAAAAATATTTTTTTAAATTGTAACTGTCGAATAGGTTTTTATAGATTCATTTTTTTTTAATTTCCTGTTGTCATATCAATCTTTTCTAACTTGTTGGAATGACTTGCTAAAGTCAAAGTAAGGTCACTGCATTCATAAGAAATGCATCGTATAGATAAAGAAATAACTTATTTTATCTTGTTAGAATTTAATGGAATAAAATTAACCAACAAAATTGACTTTGACAATATAAAGTGGGCCACGAAAGACCAGACAATTATTTTTCAGTGATATAAAAAGAAAGAAAAAATGTTGTCAGGTCTACTGAATACTAATAATAGGCGTCACCAAAGAGTTATAACTTGTTTGGGGCAATTTTTAATCAGATAGTTCTCGCTTTTCCAGATTTTTTTCAGGCTATTATTATGAAGCGATTTTAAGATGTCGAACATCAAGTTTTTGCTTTGCATATAAAGCGACAAAATTTATCAGATTATATATAAAAAGTAAAAAACAAAGAATTTATATATTCATTGACGTTTCGTATTTATTCAAAGACTCAGAGGACTGATTTTAATAAAAAAATAGAAGTCAAAATTAACAGATTATATATATGTGCTACTCATGTTAATAGAAAAAAAAATATCAATGTCATCAATCGTATGTCATACAAGAGCTGATATTAATGATTTTATTTAAATATTATATATTACTGCGCTCATTGGAGTTATCCAAGTTTTGTTTATCTGGTCATCCAGGAATTAGGATTTTTCCTAAATTCAGGATGATCAAAAGAACGAAACCTGGCCATCTCCAGCAGTTTTTTTCTATTAACATGAGAAAAAAAAAAATATATATATATATATATATACATATTATCCATCGACACATGTTTCGCTGTTACTGCGGTTCATCAGCGTGGTTGACTATGCCATGGTGTAAGGGAGGAATCTCTGAAATGCTGAGAGAACAAAAAGTACCAGTAGCTATAGCAGAGCCATTTATTGCTAACAATAACAACAAAAATAACACCATTAATATATATATATATATATATATATATATATATATATATATATATATATAAAAATACGAAGCTAAAAGTATACTTTTAGAGGATAGAACCTATAGTGAAATGGTTTAAGCTCAATATATGAGATAGAGCAATTATAAAAGATAAATGAAAGAAGACAGATAAAGATTTCAACTTCGATTGTTCAATGCAAGGTGTACTCGGTAAAAACATGTTTATTTTTCTTTCCTTAAGCCAAGGCTTTTCAAAGATTAAAATCTTATCAGAGGAATTACATAGATGGATAAGTTGGCAGTGGAAAAGCCAAAATTCAAAATTTGAAAAAATATAAAGTAATGGAGAGTAAGAGTATGCGTGTAAAAAAATATGGAGTCTGTCCAGTTGATGAATGTCCGTTGATAAGGTGTCTGGTGAAAGGAGATTTAAAGATGGAAAAAAGGGGTTTCGTGAAGGCAGCGTTGAAAATGTTCAAAATTAAGTAAATCCAATAGAAAGATGTTTAGTTCAATCGTAGATGTAATGTAATAGATTTGTCATTCGTACATCTTTATCTCTCTTCTTTCATTTATCTTTATATATATATATATATATATAGGGTGGGCAAAAATAAGGGTCCTATTTTTAAAAATTCATAACTTTTTTATTTATTGATTTTTTTTTTTTTTTTTTTAGAATAAGTAAAGGACCCCTTCCGAAGCAAGCATGAGCCGTATTAGCCCTAAGGAACGTATCCTCATTTAGAAAACATTATTTTTGCTTAAAAAACTCAAAACAGTGTAAAAAACAATACTTTAGTTTTTGTAAGTTTTAAGAAGTGTTTTTCGGCTAAAATTTGTTTTGTTTATTTCAAAAAATCTCGGAAGGGTCAGTCTACACACACATAAAGTTTGGTGAGTTTAACTTTTATTTTGTGGAAGTTATTCAAATTCAAGTTATTCAAATTTAAAGATAGGACCCTTATTTTGGCCCACCCTGTATATATTTACTTTGCGTTAATTCCCAAGTTATCATGGCCAATGCAGGTTTATGAGGTATTACTTACATAAGTTGAGATAATGAAGCGCCTGATCAGTAAGTTTATGAAAAATGGTTGGGGGTGTCTAATCCTTGACAAACGTGGCACTATACATTTCATCAACGAACCAAACTTCCAACGTTGTCACTTGTTGAGGAATATAAATTAGTTAAAGTTCGACTTTTCCAGATGCTGCGTAACTCTCGCGACTAACTAGTGAAGAATGTCTAACCATCTGTCATAACTGGCCGAAAAGGGAAGGTAAAACAAGCTGTACAAGATGCAGAATTGGCCCTTATAAATGAAATAAATAATTGTCTCTGTGGCATGTGGAAGAGCAGGTCTTGGTCTCCACCCACAGCTTAAGTAGTTCAAAGAATCCCTTATAAAGCAAAGGAAAATGGTTTCGGACGAAATTCATCATTGTAAGGAACCAAGCGCATTGCTACAGATGTAAACATGACACATGGACCAAGTGGGAGAAAAGACAGAAATTACATGGCGCGACCTCAAATACATGGAGCCTAATAAATAAAGTTTCCTCATAAAAGCAGTCTACGATAGCTTACCAACACCAGTTAACCTTCATGCTTGAAGGTTAAATACATCCGATCGATACAGAGCATGTGGGAAAACTGCCAACCGTAAACATATTTTCACTGGATGCGAGCATTCCCTAAGAAGCTACACATAGAGACACAATGAAATATTGGAGACTGTTGTGGAGGCTTCGAAGATATGTTGTGAGACTGCCAATAAAGCTCTTAATGTCACGAGTAGAACGATTCATTTCTTTAAAGAAGGAAATAGTTCAAAATCTTTGTGTAAAAATAGGCAGAGATTGTCATTGTTTGATGTCTGCACGGACTGGCATGTTGCATTTCACTTAGAACGCCGGCTCGTATTTCCAACTGAAATAACGTTAACAAGACAGCGTCCGGATATTGTCATTTGGTTCTTTAATTTGAAAACAGTTTTCGTCATTGAATTAATGGTTCTATTCGAGGAAAATTTTGACTGGACACACCAGCGCCAGTTGGAAAGATATGAAGATCTACGAGAACAATGTGTAAGAAATGGCTGGAAAACCACTTTATTTCCTATCGAAGTCAGATGCTGAGATTTTATTGCCAACTCAACCTCTGCGTTTTTTAATAATATTGGTCTTTCTCTATCAGACAAGAAGAAATACATACAAAAAATACAAGACGAGGCTCTATCTGCATCAGCATGGATATAGCAATCCCACAGAGTGACGACAATCCAACAAAGTCTGGTAGTATCGTGAGATACTGCTGGGGCGCTCTGGGTTAATGGTAATGATGCTTTGGCCCCGAAACCATGCCTGAACCAGACTCATCATCTGATGATGAAGGCTTTGTTCGAAGCAATGTATCTGTACAAGCAACAATTGTTCTATAAACAGTATATATATATATATATATATATATATCTATATATATATATATATATATATATATATATCGTATATTCTTGTATAAAAACGAACGTCTTCTTTTTCTATAAATCTAATGACAACAAACATTCAAAGGAATGCCGACTTTCCTACGAGTAGAAAATCTTTCGAAATTCAGTTTAAAGTAAGTTTTCATTTGTCTGCATCATCAGCAAATGATGATACAGACAAATGTCTCCAATCTGAGACTGCATTGTTTAAAATTTGTTTATCAGCATAACGTCAAAGGCTTTTCTACCACAACGCCATAGAATGAAAAATAAATAAATAAATAACTTTGGAAACAGATGTAAGAATCAAAGCTATCAACTAAATAAATAAATGACAGAAGAAAGAGTAATGGTTGTAACGAAAGCAAACAAAAGTCTATGAGTTACATTATTGGAAGCAATGTTTATTTGTCTGCCTGATCAGCAGCAAATAATTTTAGCCAATTGGAGCTCACATTTATTTAAATATATTCACCAGTTCAAAATTAAATGTTTCTGTAAGCATATTCCAATATAAGATTATTAAAAACAAAAAAATAAGTAAATAATTGAAATTTACATAAATATATGAAAGCAAATCGAAAATTAATGAAAAAGTGCATAAACGAAATAGGCGGTTCGTAAAAAAAACTGAAACTGGAATATTAAACCTAATGTGAACATTAATTTATGAATAATAAGAAAGTAACAGCTATAATACTATTTTCGTGCTTTTAGAAAGAAAAATGTGTTATCTTTGTAAAATAGTTGTGAAGCTGTATCTACCCAGCATTAACCTCTGCCGTTTCTGTAATCGAAGAAGGTTGTGCTATCTGAAGTATTTTTTCTGTAGACAGACCATTTAAAAATGACGTGTAGTAGTAATAAACAAAAGAATGGATTAGTAATACTATTTAATATTAATAGCGAAATGTGTTGCTGATAGCAAAAATGACTGCCATCTGTAATTTACATTTGCTGCTGAAAAGAAAGATTGCTTCCCTACTAAAAATATTCCGAGTATATTTGCAAATAAATTAAACCAAATGAAAATGTATTGTTGTTAACACGTACCAATGTTAAAAAAAAAGAAAAATGCTAGACAGAATCAAATAGCGATATGTTAGATGCAATTGTATTTAGGTCTCACTTTGAAAATCCGGGCGACTTAATTTTATATATTAGGTATATATAACGGGTGGTGCAAAAATTTGGACAAGCTTCTATAAAGATTCTTCTTATTTTATACATGAAATTATACTTACATGATTTAAATTATTATCTCCCATCATGATATACTATTAGCAACTCTGGTTTCTACAGGATTGGGGCTCTATCACATTCTGTGAGTGATGTGTGCAGATATTTCAGATAACACATTACCAGGAAAATGGGTTAGACATCAAAGGCCAGTTGAATGGCCACCACCATCTCTGGATTTACGTCTTTCTGATTATTTTTTATGGGGACATTTTAAATCAGTGGTTTATGTTAGAAAATTATAAACTTTACAAACACTACAAGATTATTAAGGCAAAGAATAGCTTTATAATTGGTTTGAAATCAATTCAGGACATCATTTTCCATACATAAGTGTGAACCCCAGTTCAAATGCTGCTGCTTTATTCTGCTGCAAAGCTGATCTTTTATAAGTTCCAGTCTGAGGACCCTATCTTCGAAGGGCCTCACGTCACTCCCCAACCATGTGTTAAAACGACCTAACATAGATACATTATAGATCTTCCGTTAATTATATAAACTAGCAAACATATGCGACCAGAGGGAGCATATTTTTGCTAATATAAATGGCGAACATATACTATACTTCCCCTCAAAGGAGAAGGTAATCCCTGAGAGAATGGTATCATGATCACAGAACAGATACAACACTACTCCCCTCCCCACCAAAAAAAGGAGGAGGTAATTGAAATAATAACGAAGGTCGCAAGTCACTGTTAACCTCCAAAGCAGCTCTTACTGCTCGACACGTGCACTCGCTTCGCACACTCCGTTTCACTGAGACGGTACGAGACTCGCTTTTTATAATATCCAGTCACACCTAATTTCCATACGTGCAGCGAGACTTTGCGAGATTTTGCATGAACTGTATGTAATAAACATTCAGGGACGCCATGTTGGATTTCTTTCCTTCTTTCTTTCTTTCACTTGCAGCGCACAGGACAAGCAAACCCGAGGACGTTTCGCAAGTAAGCCCTCTTCATGTTCATGTTCCCTACACTCCCCCCTGATCTCATGATCACAGAGATGGCAGGGAGGCCTAGATCGCCTTCGCCGGTTGCTTCTTCGGAGGGGGACAACGCAAGCCTCATCTTCGCTTGTGCTCTCGTTCGCGGTCTGAGGGTCGAGAAACATCGCGTCCGCTGGGATACTGCTGATATCCGAGTCACTGTCCGATGGGGCTGCTGCAAGCCAGAGCGATGCCTCACTGCTCTCTGACTCCGACTCGCTCTTGTCGTTCAGTGATGATTGCGTTGCTAACCGTAGGTCCCTAATGTGACGGGGCATACCGTCGACTCGCACCGCCTGTGGGCTGATTACCTCGGTGACGCGTCCAACTCCGTATTTCGTCGTACACTTGCCGCGCGGGTTCTTTATCCAGACGACATCCCCTTTTTTCAGTTTCTCTTTGGTTACTTCCAGTTCGGGCAGCGGGTTAGTCTCTATGCCTTTCACCCTGACGTGATACCTGTGCAAGGTGTCAGCCGGCGCTGTAGAGGGTGAAACATTATCCTTTGGGGTTACGTTATACAGGTAGACTGCCTCAAATACCGTGCAGCCCGTCCTGGCCGCAATGGTTTTGACGGTTCTGTGATTCCGCTCGATGACCCCATTTCCACTTGGTACGTGGGCGCATCGAAACCTCAGGTGTACTCCCCAGCCATCAGCAAACTTTCTGAACTGCTCACTAGTGAATGCAGCGCCATTGTCGGTTAATATCTCCGTTGGGGGGCCATGTTCAAGAAAAATATTGTTTAACTGACGGATGATGCTGGCTGCATCCTGCCGGCGCAGCATCCGCCATATCGCAAACCTGGATGGACCGCAATCAATGAGAGTCAAGAAATCCTCACCGTTGTGGTGAGTAATATCCATCGCCAGCCGGTTCCAATGGCTTTCCACTACCAGCTTTCCTTTCTCCCAGCGAACGGGTGCTGGATCAATGGATTGGCATGCTATACAATCTTTGACCACTTTCCTGACGTCTGCCTTTTGTACTCCTGGTTCAACCAACTTAGCGAAATATAGGGTCCGCTTGACCCCAGGGTGCCCGGTTTGTTGGTGGACTTCTTTGATGGTATTAGATCGAACGGGGCTCATGGAAGCGGCGCAGGCGGGCTGCATGGGTTCAATAGTCTTTCTTATGGCATCAAGCCATCTTTGAGGTACTCTCGTCAAACAATCTGCTTTGTTCAGGCTGGATTTGACCAGGGACACCTCTATTGACAGCGCATATTCGTTCACCAGCTTCATGATCGTGTCGAGCCGCCGTCGGATGAGCATCTCGCTCGTGGCTTTGGTTCGTATTCTGGCCCTCCCGGTGAGAGTATCTGAAATCCACTTATGGACGCAAGCAGAATCCGTGAATAGTCGCAGGGTGGTCGTCTTCCAAAGGATTGCCAAGTTTATCCCCTTGATAACCGCATCAAGTTCTGCCAGGTTTATGTGCTGGGAGTCCTTTTCTGGGCGTAACCAGCAAGCGTCTTCCACCACCATTCCATCATGGACCACCGATACACCAATGGCGAGAGAGCTTGCATCAACCCACACACTAAGGTTCTGGCTGTCGACGCACCATCTGCCTTGCGTTGGGTCTTCCTTGTGCACCCTGGTGAGGACTTCTTTGAGCATTGTATTGAGAGGGACGTCATGAGTTTCGTCATCCCATCCAGTGGTGACGTCGGAGGCTCTTCGCTTAATAAATGCCACCGCAACACGAAGCCAGCCGCCGACAGGAAGGTGTCCAACTAACTTTCCGCACAAGGAAAATACGTTTCGTCGTGTAACAATACAAGGCATGTCCGGGGTTTCATTTCCTCGTTTCCAATACAGAACGTCATCTTCCTCCCAGACCTGCAAACCAAGTACCCGTGCGCCATCTCGTAGCCTTTCCGGTTCCTTGCTGAGAAGGCCAAAGTTGTAGAGATGCTCCCTCACGCGCGCCGCAGATACAATTTCCTCGTCCACGTACACGTCATCAATATATGCAGACGTTGCCCGCTGAATGCGCTCATCTTTAGTCAGAATGGTGTCAACAATCATTTGCATAATTGATGGCGCAACATTAAGTCCAAATCCCATGCGGGTTAGGCAATACCTTTTCCCCTTGATGAGCACCGTTTGATAGGGCCATAGTGATTTGTGTACACGCACTTGAAGGTATGCTTTGTGAAGATCCAGTACAGACACATTAGATCCCACTTGCCGCCATTCCCTCAACTTTTCAGTGCATACGTCCGCGCGAGCTGTAAAAAAGTCCACGTGCTCATTCAATTCTCGATAGTCGAGCACCGGCCTCACCTTCTGCTTATTCTGTTGGATAACCGCCATTAACGGGATCAGGCACTTTGGAGGACCCAATTCCTTCTCTGAATACGGAACTAGCCATCCATTACTAATCCAAGTTTGTAGTTCCTTGTCGTATTCTGCACGAGCTCCGGGGGGAATTTTGTATTCTGGCACCTTATTGCATAATTTCTCGGGTGGCTGCTCCTCCGACCACTTCCAGGAGGCTGTCCAGGATTTTGTGCGCTGGTCGAATTCCGCACAAAAATCAGGCTGTTCCAGCTTCATAGCTGCACTCAGAGCAAGGCCCGCTTTTGCAAAATGTGCCCTACCCTCACCATCAATGCGTACACCTCCCAATTCCTTGATGACGTCCATTCCCAGGAGTAGGTCGTAACCGAGCAGGTCACCGTTTATAACCAAGGCTCGTGCGGTTACTGTAGGCCCATCGCCGACACCTGCGCGAATGATGCTAACGCCACAAGAGGCAATCGAGCCACCGCCAACCGTCAATACCGGGATCCTTTCCTTATCCCATGCGTCACAGCATGCTTTGCGCACGAGGGTCTGCGTGCACCCGGTGTCTACGAGCGCGAAGCGCTCACGCCCGTTTACGCGCACGCTCACTGTGGGTAGCGCCTTATTTGGCGACGATCTGGGGAGAAGACTGGCGCTATAGCTTACTCCCCTTGCCCGTTTCCCGGACAACCTCTTGCCACGTGACCCAGCTTGTTGCACCGGTAACAACGCACGCGTTTTAACGTTCCTCGATCGGGCGCGTCCTTTGCACCGCTTCGGCTACGGCAGTCTTTTAAAAAATGATTCGGCCCGCCACATTTGTAGCATCTCACGTCTTCTGTTGGTGGTGAAGACGCTTCCGCAGCTGCCGAAACCGGCTCTGTGTCCTCTTTCAAAATGTTTCGGGCTCTGGCCAACAACTCGTCAAGCCCAATCTCACTGAGTCTGGACGATGCTCGCAGCAGTCTGCTGGCGCCGTCTGGGAGTCCAGTCAGAAAAGCGCATCCCAGTATTCGCTCGCTTGTTCCACCAAACGGCGCGGCTAGCCTCCTCAAATCGGCCAGGTAGACGTCCACAGTCTCATCTAGCCCAAGCCGCCGTTCGGTGAACTGCCTCCAGGCGACGAAAGGGTCCACAGCAAAGGCTGCGTATAGCGCCTGCCTAATTTCCTCCAGGCCTGGTTCGTCTCCGAGCTGCTGATACACTGAATATGCTCCTTTGGTCAGCCTCAGCGGGATGATCAGTGCAGGATCCTTTATATTGCAAAGTCTGCAGACGCGCTCGGCTTTCTCCCACCACTCGACTACAGAGGGTCCGGAGGGGGAGCCGTCGAACTCGGGTATCAACCTCAAGTCGAACTTGTCCATCGCCGAAATAGCTTGAAATAATAACGAAGGTCGCAAGTCACTGTTGACCTCCAAAGCAGCTCTTACTGCTCGACACGTGCACTCGCTTCGCACACTCCGTTTCACTGAGACGGTACGAGACTCGCTTTTTATAATATCCAGTCACACCTAATTTCCATACGTGCAGCGAGACTTTGCGAGATTTTGCGTGAACTGTATGTAATAAACATTCAGGGACGCCATGTTGGATTTCTTTCCTTCTTTCTTTCTTTCACTCGCAGCGCACAGGACAAGCAAACCCGAGGACGTTTCGCAAGTAAGCCCTCTTCATGTTCATGTTCCCTACAGTAATGCTAGGAGGATGGTATCATGACAATCGAACATGTTACACTGCCCCCTACAAGGAGGAAGTAATGCTTGGGAGGATGTTCTCATGACAACAGAACAGATACTACATCACCCCCTGAATTGAGCATTAAAATATAGTAATAATTTCGGCTTCAGACAGACGGATATTAAATCTCCATTAGCAATAGATTAAGACTATACAAGATACAGTAAAATATGTGTCCTACTTATTCAATAGGTTCTACATGATTGCATAAAAGATTTGCAAGTCATCTATTAGTAACTAATTAAACTAAGTCAACATTGCGAATAAGTAACTGACACTGCATCTCAGTGTAACGAGTTAGAATAGCTTGGTATGTCAGAACCAATCCTTGATATCAAGCAAATTAATTTAGGATGTTTTGGACAGCCATTTTTATTTCTCTTGAACAAATACATAAAATAAGTCAGAATAAAAGTTAAATTAAATAAAAAATACGAGATTAAGCAAGTTTATTTCAGAACTTCGAAACTTTAATTTGCATAATTAATTAAAATTATACAAAGTTCATTTATTTGTTGTTTTTTTTTTGGGGGGGGGGGATCGATATATTTGACATTTTTATTGGCAAGTAAAGTGAAGAAAAGATTTGGACAGTTAAAATCTTTATTTGGATTATTCGAACTCCTATTCTTATCTTTGTTGTTATTTTCACAACGTTTCGGCTGCTGTAACCTCCTACGTTCTTCATGTGCATCTTTTCGAACTCGGGAATCTATATCGAATTTCGAATTGAACGCTTAAAATGTAAAGATTCCTGAGTTTGAAAAGTTTTACCTGAAGAAAGTCAGAGGTTACATCGGGCAAACCGTTGTGAAAATAATAACCGAGATGAGAATAATAGTCAAAATAATCCAAATTATTTAATCTTCATTGAAAAAAATTCTGAAACGAAATACAATCTTTAAAGATTTCTTTAAACCATTGGCAGTCCCACCAGAGAGGGAGAGAGACACCAGATGGATACGACTAAATATGAATAAATAATATGAGGATGTCCTATTTACTTGCCTCCCCACGAGGGAAGAGTTAGACACAAGTTCGGTTTTTAATGTGGAGAAAATCCAGCTCTCCAAAAAGAGGCATTCTGAATTGGAACAAAAATTTAACTTGCCTCAGTCTAGAAAGATTTCTGCTCAAATGACCGAGGACAGATACTACACTTTGTTCCTAACAAAAATTTTTTAAAATCTCAATTTGTTTTTCTAAAACAAGTTACTCTTGTCTGGTGGACAACGTAAATACTGTGCCGATGTGTTATTTTTTAAATGTTGTGAGATGTTGCTAAATTATAATCTAATTTGAATTTTATAAATCTAAACGGTCCTTATCGCATGAACGGAAAATCACATATCAGCGCAGAAAATTTTGCGATAATTACATTTTTCGAATTCAAAATGATCAACAATATCAATCTTAAAAAGTCAATTCTCAAATAGAATCCGTCCTGGGTGTGACCATGAAATACATCTAGTGATGAGGCCAAAATATGAGGGGCCTTTTTTTCTGCCTACACTATTTCTAAAGTCTATCAAAAGACCCAGGCTCTGTCTACCCCCTACCATCCTGTATATAAAACAAAACTACATCCGATTGTGAGGCACGAATTTGAGAGCTTAGTTGCCATTACGCCCACGTCCATTCTAACCCGAAATGGTAATACGTGCTAGGGTCTATAGGTTAAAAAGAATTTACCAATTAAAGACCATTTACAAAATATACGCCTATAAACAAATTGATTGACAAATCATTTTTATAGAAGATTAGAATACCCATCCTAGGACGGGTAAAATTAATTCCCCGAACAGTACAGTTTTGCACCACGTTTATGTCGCCTTACAAAGATTAAAATCAACATATAATTCTACTAAACCTTATATCTAGAATACTTATTCCAATTTTGATCCAAATCCATTACATGATTTTGATTCAAGAAAATGTCTAAAATTAAGGCTTAGGGGTATTATGAAGAAATTGAAATTCAGGGAATCTTGCTTAATTGGTGTCTGATGACTATGAACCAAATTCAATGCAAATTTGAAATATTTGAGTTTTCAAGTGCCTGCTTTAAAACATTCCAAAGAAACTTAAATTTGTTGAATTGATGTCTGATACCTATTGTTAAAATTTCACAAAAATCGGAGGTCTGAATTTTCACGAAGGACTTTTATCCCCTCCTTATCCCCTTTGCATACAACTAAATTAAACTAAATATAGCCCACATTACCCAGTCTTATAATGAGCAGCTGTGCTCCAAAATTCATAATGATTGGTTAATAAGTTTAGGGGTGAATCCTGTACATACAAATATAGAAACATGTACACATACCTAACTTAATATAAATAGAGATAAAATCTATTTAATATTTGAAGGTATTAAGAACTTGAAGCATAAAAACTTTTGTAAAAAAAACTGGATTCAGCATGAAATAATCTGAAAAGGGTTGATATGCCATAAAACAAAACATCCAAATCTAATATAGATAGTGTTTCTTGATTTATTGTAAGCTTCGTTTTGATATCAACATCGTCATAATAGGTTGAGTTATAACACCCATCCTAAAAAAAATTTCATCCATGGAATCGTTAATAAAATTCACAATCCTGTCTGCAATCGAACCATATTTGGGACAAATAGATTTCAGTTCATGCCTCACTTGTCCACTAAAAAGTGATGAATATCCAACAGTCTATGTTTTATAACAATTCAATGATATGTGGGAACACTTTGGTGATCGTCTCATCAGTCAGAGGTGTGATCTTGAATGGACTTTACACTCACTAGACCCTCCTCCATATTTTTTATCTGTGGGATTATCTCAAAGATCATATCTATTTAAACAATCTCCAGACTATTCCTAAACTAAAGAAAGCCATCACAGTGAAATTCATTCATATCCGTGCTTGCAACACAGAGATTCACATTTGGAGTATAACATTGAGCAAAGATTGTTCGACATTCATGACTGAACTTTGGTGGATAAGTCAAGCATAGACTGAATATGGTTGGATTGCAGAAAGGATTATGAATTTTATTAACGATTCAAGGTAGGGTGGGGAATTAAATTTGGTTTGGTTTGGTTTGGTAGTTTTGTTTTACGGCATATCAACCCTTTTTGGGTTATTTAATGCCGAATCTGGTCTTGTTTTCTTCTCTTTTTTGTTTCTTTCCCCTTTTAATATCTGTTTCTATTTAACCCATAGTTGGGACCCTAACAGGTACTACCACTCCGGGTCAGGGTGGACCTGGGAGCAATGGTAATTAAGAGGAGGCTCCACATTCCCCAAAGTCCGTAAGCCGGATCTCACCATCGGATGTAGTTTAAGGTCATATCCAGGACCGGGAGTAGGGTAGGAAAAATAAAAATAAAAAAGGGGAGGGAGAAAGGGAGAGGGGCTGTTGTTTTTGTTTTTGGTTTTGTAGAACATAATTAAGTTTTACAAACAAAAAAAAAACAAAAAACGTCAATGTAGGTGAATTTCGTCTCAGGGAGCCACAGGGCAGCCTGATCTGGTATCACCAGATTAAATTTGGTTACCCGATATAACATAGTAAAAGTGAATATTCATCACTTGGAAGTTTTTGCTGTGTATATGATATTTAAAAATACATGTCAAATTTTAAAAAATAATTATTTTCAAATATATATAGGATCTGCCATAAGTAACTATATAATTTTCTTTCAACATAATAAATGTAACATGGAAGAATTATGCAACTGCAATATAGAAACTAACAAAAAGTACACTTACATTTTTTTCAACATAAAACATGATGTTGAGTAAGACATTTATTAATGCTCCATGGATCTCAATACACTTTGCTAATATTTCAGAGACTGGGCAGCATATTTTGGCATACAGTGCCAACAGCACTTGAGCAATGCCAGCTCGGATTTGTTCTGTAAGTTCAACGATGTTATAAAAATATACGATTTCCACTTTCGAATGACACATGAAATAAAGTAAATGCTTAAATATCAACAAAGTTACAAACAAAAGAAAATATATAGTTATCGAGGAACATATACATATAAAAATATATAAAAAGGGCATAACCTTTTTTTAAGAAGGTCAAAGGTTTAATAATTTCTGAAGTGTTGATATAGATATAGCATCTAGTTGTAGATAAGTATTATTTGTTTATATCAGGAGTGCGCTTATAACTATAATCTTAAAAGTTATAATCAAGCATAATAAGAGGTTTGGTTTGATTCTTCTCTGGCATATCAACCCTTTTTGGGTATTTAATGCCAAAACGCCATATCTATTTGAAACGATATATTGTATACAATTAATTAAACACAAGTTGTTATTCTATCCACAACCAGAAGGGAATAGCAGATTCAGGACTTTCCCAACTGTAATAGTGTGTATTTGGACACGATAGATCCAAAGTCCAAAATGACATTTATTATGCCAGTCAAACCTACTCAAAATAATTAATAATAAAAAAATCATTGAGTGCAGAAACCAACCCACATAACCAACAAATGTTGACCAACCACAGGTAAGTTGAAATAGAACACAAAATATATAGAAAGAACATTACAGAGGCCAAGAGAACTGAAACTGCTAGAAACCATATAATCTGCCCTCCTCCCCTGCCAAATTAAAGTGGTTGTGAAAGTCAAAGAGGATGGAAAGACCAAAGAAGGAGAGCACTAACCAAACCTGTAGTGAAAGAGTGTTGAATGTGCTGGAACCTTGGAGAGGCTTATTGCCACTCAAATTCCAGTTAAAACCAAGAGTTGTTGCCAGCGAGAAATCAACGATAAACGGTTGCTCTGATAATACAAAGTCATTTGCAACAATTATCAAAAGAAGCACAGAGTGCTGGAAATTTGGGAAGACTTGTTGTCACTCTCGGCATAAAACCGGGTTTATATACAGCACTTGGTGTTACCATTTAAAAACTGACCGGGCTCAATGTTATTTAATTTTAGTGACCTTACAGGAACTGGTTTGTCAATGTGATTATAGCAGTATCTCAAGTATAAATAAATTATACACTTATATCGATGAAAATCAATATGGGATGATCCAGTTCCACATCACCTAAGGACGAACCACCACTGGTCAGTACATAAATAGCCATTGATATGAGAAGGTGTCCTTTCTAGCAATGCATGCTATTCTGTAGTAAGAGTGATTTTATTGATTTGTTAAGTTATTTATATTAGTGGGATCAATAGAACAAAGGAATTGAATGGCTGAAAAAAAAACGGTAAAGTAAATACGTCTACGACTAGATATCTTGCATGGAATGCTCGCTGCATTGATCTTATATTGCGACACAAACATCCAGAGGCAGATGGTGTTCTTGTATTAATCATATGTAACATGGGCTTGTATGGCGGTTCCTATATAGTCCTCCTGTCCTGGTACGATATGCACCCTGGTTCGGTTGAGCCAGCTTCTTCCAAAGGAGGAAGTTTTTAGAGAATATTAAATACACAAACGATCCTTAGTTGCATGTGTATCCTGCTCAGGTGAGATGCTTTAAACGATGTTAGTTTTTGCAGTTTTTTTTTTTTTTTTTGCAGGGAGGTGTCACTGTCCTCCCACATGAAGCACCTGGTATTCCCAAATGGTCACCCATCTGGTGCTGACCAGGCTCAATGTCGCTTAACTTCGGTAATTTAATGAGAACCAGTGTGTCAACATGATTATAGTGCCGGAAGTTTTTAAACAACTTTTAAAAAAATGGAAAGTGCTTTAGTCTGCATGAAGACGGTTATTTTGTTTTTGTTTCTTTTGCAAATAATAATAATATTTTGACATTGTTTATTTCATTTTTCTCAATTTAACTTATTATTGAACATATTCTCCTCTGATGAAGGTACATGAAAGAAATTTCTCACAATTTAATAAATTTATAATGTAAATGTCTCTTTCTTTAATGATTCAAGTGAAAAAAAACTCTATAACAAGGTCAGACAACGTTTATTGTATAAAACTTTACAAGGAATCTAATAATAGTATCCATTTTATATTAAACAGCTTTACAATAATTTCATACAGTTTCACGTTATAGTTTATTTAATTTATTAATTGAAAATTGAAACTATAATAGAAGGATACGATATGGAGTTCAGGTGTTGGAGGAGGAGTATGTTAGTCCTCGTTCATTCCTGGGCAACGTCAGGTGTACCTGCTAGTAAATAGATAATTATATTGTATCGATGATGATGATCATCATCATCATCATCATCATCATGATGATGATGACATACTCTCTCAGGAGAGCCTCGTCACATGCTTGAGAACAAAACTTCTGTCTAGGGGCAGTTGTTCTAGTCTTTCAACATATGTGTTTATTAGCAGGTTATACTGAATTACTTACTAAAGACATCTTCAGGGCTTTTTTTCATTGAGGTTTCCACCGTTCTCCCACATAAAACGCTCGGTATTCCCAAATGGTCGATGTGGCAGGCATGTGAAAACTGTGATATTAAATGGCCAATTGGAAAAGGGAAGAGAAGGGATGTTTATGAGACTATAAATAGTGATATGAGATTCAGGAGTGCGAGTGGTACACATGGATCGTCATTGATTCCAAGGCAACATCGGGGTTGCTTGTACTTATGAAATAAACGTTGCCATTGTTTAATCTTATTTGATTTCTCTCCGTCGGTGGCACTTTTCCTGCCCCGCAGCGGGCGCCAGCGCCAAATGGCTCAAGTGACTCAATTGCAGTCATTTAAAAATAAAGAATAGTCTTCAATATTAAAGATAAGCATATAATTGTCTCCCCCCCCTCGAATACATTTTTTTCGGTTTATTTTTATTTTTCTACTTTTCCAGCGGCCGCCAGCACCAAATGGCTCAAGTGACTCAATCGCAGTCATTTAAAAATAAAGAATAGTCTTCAATATTAAAAATAAGCATATAATTGTCATTTTATTGCTCCCCCTCTCCCCGAATACAATTTTTTTAGTATCTTTTATGTTATACTTAATATTTTGCACTTTAAGGACAGTGCTGATATAATAACGTTATTATTTAGAAACGCATTATAAATTTAAAAAAGACACCCATTAAAAAAACAATATTTCATATATATATATATATATATATATATATATATATATATATATCCAGTTTGTATTCATATTTATTGTGTAAACTAACTCAATGCAGGAAACTAATTGCTTTTACCATTGTCGAGTTAACGTCTCTTCAATAGGCAAAGCAGAAAGAGCTTTTGTATGTGGACAACATTTAATCTAAAATCAAACCTTTTCTCATTTAGTTTCAAGACAAGCAATGACACAATTAACTTTCTCCCCACACAACACAGAATGTACAAGATGGTCCAAAAGTTATGTTAAATCCCACCTCCACCAAAAAGTAACAACAATAGAGAAACAAGTAATACAGCAATACAAAACATATTCTGGATTCAGTTCATTCATTTTAAGCAAAGTCAAACCAAACAAGAACACTGGAACAATAGAAAAGCAAGTAATACCGTTATAGAAAAGAACATGTAATGAATTCAGTTTATTCAGTTTCATTGCAGAAACTAACCTATCTCTGACCAGGTCTTAATTTATCCCTCTTTCTCTCATGTCTATCCTTATCACTTTCTCCCTTGGACTTCTCCTGCCAACTGACCCTGCTATCTCAACTGTTCTACTTCTTGGCTTAGTAGATGTAGAACAATTGAAGTAGCAGAGGCGGTTAACAGGGGAAATCCAAGTAAAACATGGGAGAAAATAATAAGGATTGTCTTTAGAGAAAGAAGGATAATAAAGACTTGACCAGAGATAGGTGAGTTGTGAAGTCAATTTCTAAAAGCCAGCATGCAAACCGGATATTAAACCGAATAGGATGAGGATGATGATGATGAGGATAATATACACCTAGAAGGTTTGTATGAACATCATTTTCTTTATTCTCTAACAATATAAATTTAGGGCATAGAGAGTAGAAAGTGGACCTTTTGTTTACTTTAACCGGCCTCGTAATTCTCGCTTCCTTCCTATTGTGTACTTTAGCCCTCACATTCCATGTGCGATGTTTCCAACAGAAGAGGAAAAATTGCTGGTTTTTTTCTAGGTCGACTGATGTTTTGAGTGAGTTGTATGTGGAGATTGTCAATCCTCTCATAGTATTTATCATCATTCGACTGTCAACCTATCCATCTCAGTAATACTTATCCTCGGGTGTTTTTTAGCCTTAATAAATGGTAAAAAAGAAGACAGTCAACATTGGTAAGGAATCATTTCTACCAAATTTCACATTCTTAGGTCTAAAAGTAGTTAACAAAAGAGAGAGAGAAAGAAAAACCTCATATTATTATACCATTATAATAAAATAAAGGAATGACATTATTCTGACTCAATCCTAAAAAAGTACAATCAAAATAAGAAAGAAATTATTTCTACCAAATTTCACATTCTTAGGTCTAAAAGTAGTTAACAAAAGAGAGAGAGAGAGAGAAAGAAAAACACACACACCTCATATTATTATACCGTTATAATAAAAATAAAGGAATGACATTATTCTGACTCAATCCTAAAAAAGTACAATCAAAATGAGCAAGAAATTATTTCTACCAAATTTCACATTCTTAGGTCTAAAAGCCTAAAAGTAATTAAGGAGAGAGAAACACACTCACGCACATACCTATCTCTCATCTGTTTATACAGTTATAATAAAAAAAAAAGTTATTATTCTGACTCAGTCCTACTTAAGACTCTAAAAATATCCATAACATTCGTCGCTTGTGTTCGTATGTATTTATGGGAACTCATAACAACAGATGGATTCGAAAATTCAAAACCACAATTCGTCCTTGAATGGGATAGTGTCGCCACATTTTGCCATCTTACGACTTGAGTCTCTAATTTAACTTGTCTTTCTTTTGCTTCAACTTGCATAGAACATTTTAAGATGAAATTGCATTAATTCAGAAATAACGGGAAAAGAAAATGAAAATAGCACTTTTAGGAACTCTCAGATGAAATATCTAACAGAATTTGATCTTTTTAAAAACTTTTGAGATGAGGATTGATAATTTGGATTATTTGGACTACTATTCTCATCTTAGATGTTATTCTCACAACATTTCGGCCGATGTAACATCTGACCTTCTTCAGGTGGATTGTGTTGAACTCGTGAATCTATACAGAATTTCATTCACAGATGGTTGGATCAGTTTTGTAGCCCCATCTAGTCATAGCAACTTTTGATCGCCCCATTCTCAGGCGATTGAGTGTTTTTTTTTACTGGAGTCAGGATGCCTCTGAACAGAGAGGGAGCGCATCAGAAGGGAGGAATCCCATGTCAGTAGGATGGGGGCATTCTCTAGATATCTGGTCTACAGTTGTAGTCTGGTCTCTTCTTGAAATGTTGAAGATAAAAGAAAACGATGCCTGCTGATACCGTGAACGGTTACTACAAAATCAATTTACCCTTTACTTTCCTCTTATTTCTTTACCTTTCTACAGTGTCTTTTTTCTTTAACTCTCAATAGCTTCCTTATTTTTAATGTTATCTTCTATGTAAACACATCTTTTTCTCTTATCTTCTGCCTATCTGAAGAAGGTATCAATTTTACTGCAACGCAATACGAACTGAATAAAGCCTTTTTCACATAAAAAACGGTGAATGCTGAATACTTATATATAGATTGTCGGATATTTTGCCCCTTTTGTACTTTCTCATTTGGTTCCAGATAACTGTTGTTCTATCTTGCCTGATTCAAAACTGTCTTTATCTAAATGATAGTAAGTGGTGCGAGGTTTTGGGCTAGAGTTATCTCCCATTTGTAATTTCTGGCTGGACTTACAAATCTGTTAAACTCCCCTTCTGAGCACGTTTTACAAACCCTCACAGGGTTTTTCAGTGAAGTTATTTTTTCTGATTGAGTCATTCTACTCTCAAGTAATGGTCAAAGAAGCAAACAACTTTGTAATACATTTTCTCTGTGCTGTGTGTCAATTATTTACCTCCCCAGGAGGTTAGGCACAAGGCCAGTTTTATCTTACTCCCACAAGGTAAGATGTGACCCAAGGTCGGGTCGGGAAAGTGGAACTTGAAAAGCCAGCGCACGAGAAGGTGAGTACTCTGGCCATTAAAATTTGCCTGGGCAACCCCGTCGACATTCCCCGGTAGGGGTGCCGCAGGAAGTAAGCAATAAACTTACTCCTCCCAAAAGAGGGGAGGCAAAGCCTGGGAGGGTGGACTTCCTAGAACTGCACAGGACAAACCCATAGACCGGCGTAAATCAAGCCGCGAAGGCTGAGACAATACCACTTTATGGGGTATAGTATCTATCGGAACAGATACTACACTTTGATCCCTGCCAAAAGGTCAGGAATAATCTAAGCACAATTTACATATTTTGTGTATATGCTCTTTTTTCTAACTTCTCACTACGTGTGTTTCTTATTGTAATGGGAACGATTGTATTAATTGTTTAGTACTCATTTCTGAAGTAACTTCTTTGTATACTGCTTAGGTATTGCATGTTTATTAACTTCCTTTTATGTTCGTCTACGACAAACTGTAATAAATGTATGTATTATTGTGTCAAACTGTTTCTTATCCATTATCTAACGATAGTAACATTTACGAAATTCTTTTGGAGAGCCAAAAGCTTCAACTATTACCAGGGTTACTTTGAAAACACTTACAATGGGTAGCATCCAACAATTTTCAAAAAGCCTTCCTACAGTATTGTTAAAATGTTGTGTGTGGTGAAAGAGCGTCCGTAAAAAATCCAACAGAGTAGGGGTCTCAAGCACTGATTGCCTCAAAGATAATTTTGAAATTGGACAAATGAAGATTAGGTGATATGAAAAGGGTAGAAGTTCTTCAACATATTGACATATTGATTGTATCTCTAAGATAGACTTATTTTAATAAATTATAAAAAAACTGACTAATTAAAAGAAAGGTTTATAAATTTATTAGAATATGAATCGCTACCATTTGGATATTTTAGAAGATAAAGGCGTTGGAAAGGAAGTATACCTTCTTTTCATCTAGGTTGCTATTTCTATGCATTTTTTAACTAATGATTCAACATTGAAGGCCAACAGCCAGTCGAGGATAAGGGTTAAGAAGATGGATGAATTATCAGTTGAATGATGAAAAATATTATAAGAGGATTGGAAATGATAAATAGAATGGACGAAGTTTGATTACTTATGGGGACGCTTTATTACAAGTATTTGTTGACATTGGATTTGAATATAATCATGTTGTAGTCTGCAGGGAAGCATTCAAGTGGTAATGTGTTCCATAAACTCAGTTTATGGAAATTCCTCCTGACACTAGGCACACAGAGAACGAAGAAAAAGTTATTTTCAGTTTTGGTAGAAGACGAGTTCTTTTTGTAAATGTCTTACAAGTAGGAACCAGAGATTGGAGTGCAGTTGACCACCCCAACCTCTTCATTGTAGACGTCCCCAGGTTATGGAAGGCTTCCTACTCTAATAACTTCTTTCTTTATACTACTAGCATTTGGAATTCCCTCCTTGCTCTCTGTTTCCTTTACTGTACCAACATGCAGAAATTTAAATGTAATGTAAAAAAAACATCTCACTGCACATCTCCTCATTTAGGATGCTCTTATAAATATAGTCCCTAATTCACAGTAGCCTCTTACGTCTCAGTCGTAATGTGCCTTGTTTGAGGTGAATTATAGAAAAAAAAGAGTAGCAAAAGACTAACAACGTCTCTTATGTGAGAAAGAGACTGCAGAGAACAGAAGAGACCTTCAACCACTAGATTGTGAAGTTGATGTTGTACTCTGTCTAGGCAAGAAAGAGTGCTCTGAGTTGCACCTCCTCAGATGTAACAGCAGTATTCTATATTTAAACATGTCTGACTGTTATATAGATTGCATCAGGAGTAAGATTTTTTCTGGAGGGGTAGAATGATCCAACCATTTTTGCAGTAACCTTAGCAACAGATTGGATATAAGTCTTCCATTTCAGATCTACAAAGAAATATGCAGATTTATGAAAATAAACTATTGAGTTTACAATTCTTTCTGGGGATGTCTGCATTGTCATGGATTCACAGCAATCCTTCTATCGATAAGATAAATATTAAATCTAGGCTTTGTAGGTATTAATTCAGCTTTATTACACTTCAAACACTGAACAAATATGGACGAAAGCAAAAGAAATAAACAATAAAATCAGTTATCAGCAGTTGTCATCCAATTATTTTGTCTGGTTTGAAAATGTAGGATGAAACACAGAAAGGCTGACATCAAGCAACACAATGTGAGCATGACCAGCACATTCAACAACAACAATTCATCTATAGCAAAATGTCTACAATTAAACTATGAACAATTTGTCTACAAACAAAATTTGATTAAATTATATTTATTCAGACAAACATAACACATGTTGAAAAAAATTTTTACAAAAAAATGAATCAAATGTAATTATCATTATATTCGGTTTAACATTCATTTTACATGTTGGCATGTGTTGGACAGCTTTTAGAAATTGACTTCCAAACTAACCTCTGACCACATCTTTATTTATCCATCTTTTTCTCAAGTCCACCTTTATCACTTTCTTCCCATGTTTTTCTTGGTCTTCTCCTGTTAATTGACCCTGCTATCTCAATTGTCCTACATCTATTCACCCAAGCACTCTCATCCATTTGTTCAATATGACCAAACCAACAAAGTCTTCGGTTCTGCAGACATTTCCCTATAATTTAATTAGGTCATCAGATCTAAGTCTATCTTTAAGACTCACATCACACAGCCATCGTATCATTCTCATATCATTTATCTTCATGCAACCCATGTCCCCAACCCTCACTGGCAAAGTTTCACTTCCATATATCATCATACTGCGTACCCATGCTTGATAGACTCTTCCTTTGGCCGATAGTAGTAACACCCTGCTGGTTAGTAATGACAGAAATTCTCTGAACTTACTCCAGTCACTCTTAACTCTTGCAATACTACTAGCATCAGCCTCTCCCTGTGCTCAAATACTATCACCCTAATAAAAATTTCTGAACCATCTCAATAGCTTCGCTATCAAAATATACGTTCTCCACATCTTGATTCTCATGTATCCATTGTTTTACACTTCTTGCACACAAACTGATTATTATATCTCAATCTACTAGTAATTCTACTGCACTTGTGTACTCAATGCTTACAAATATCATAAAAAATGAATTGTATCCGATCCGCTTTCCACAAACTAGGTGGGGAAACTGTCATCTTTATAGGAGTTTTCTAACCACAACAACCACTGATTATCACTTTGGTCTTGGTAACATTTACTCTCAAACCATTAGTTTCCATAACATCCATGCAAATATTTAACTTAACAAGTAGACTTTCCATTGTTTCAATCTGTCACTAAATGTGCTGTTAATTCTATTTTAACACGACTGAGCATTTCTGTACATTGCTTGAACAACCTTCACAACCACTCGTTTGCCTCTAGTTTATGCAAAGCCCACCAGACAACATCTCTTGGCACTCTGTCAAAAGCTTTCTCCAGATCCACAAAAGCTAAATACAGGTTCTTCTTATTAACAAGATACTTCTCTTGCATTCGTCTCAGCATAAATATAGTACCAGTGGTATTTTGCACAGGCATAAAACAAAATGCATTTAATCTATGCTTATAAGATCTCTTATTTGCTGCTCAATTATGCTCTCAACCGCTTTCAGGATGATCACGTCCTGAAAGCGGTTGAGAGCCTAATTTAAGCCTCTGTAATTATTTCTGTTTTAAGTTATGAGCAATTTCACATAATTTGTTTATTTAACATCTTTAAAGGAAATTAGAAACAATTAAGTTATTTCAGACAAAATACTAAAAGAAAAGGTTATTAGCGATTCCACAAATAGACTCGCACATAATATTATTAATGAAATCTTTAAAAGTCTATATTTTTGCTTCTACATATTGTAAAAATATTTTTGTATACTTTTTCTTTTGCATTAGTCCGGAACTACAGCAGGGTCTGCAATAATAGATTTTTGTCGCCACTTGGTACAATCATAGGCTTGGTCTCCACTGAAGGCAAGTTTTACAGAAATCATTGTGCAGGGCATCTGCCCATTTCATCATCGGCCTTTATCTCAGTCGCTTCTCGACAACTTGTAATATAAAAACGAGTTTCATAATGGTGTCGTCGTCAACCTTCAGAACATGTCCAAAGTATCTAAGCTGCAATTCTGTCATCTTGCCTTCGATTGGAGAGATGCCGTAGTGCCTTCGGATGTCATTATTACAGATGTGGTAATGGGGAGTCTTTGCTCTGCCTTTGTCGTTGTGGGCAAGCACTCAGAGCTGTACAAGGCGAAGGGTCTTACAACAGTCCAGTAGATCTTTAGATGGTCGCTGATACTGTGATCACAGAGGATGCCAGTGGTGGTGTGTCATTTGAGATACATCGTATTGATGTGTACAGTGACTTCACCAAGCATGTTGCCATCATTGCTGAGCGTCGAGCCAAGATACTTGTATTTCTATATACATTTCTTAAAAATCTCTTTTCTTACAAAATGCAAGAGAAAATGTTAAGAAAAGAAAAATATCAGTTTCATACATTTTTCTTTTTCACTCCCCTCCCCCCCCCCCCAAAATGTTTTTTAGTGGAACTAATATAAGTTGGTACCATGGAAAGTGATACTAGACTGAGAAGATGGAAAGACCGAGGAGCGATAGGAATATCTAGACCTTGATAGGAAGGGTATAGAGAGTACTGGAATCCTGAGCTGGCTTATTGTCACTCAAATTTCAGAGAAAGCTGTTGGACGTTATCAATGGGAACATGATGCTAAACGGCTGGTGTGAAAACGCCAAGTGAGTTACAATGATGATAGAAATAAGCAGAAAGTATTAGAAATCTGTGGAGACTTGTTATTCGGACATCAGAGAAGACTATCTGGTTTTACCAGTGAGAAATCACTGCTAATGACTCGTGAGAGAACTCCTAGTGAGTAACTAATAATAATCACATGTCAATTTATATATTATCGACATGTAAATCTGTTATATATATATATGGCATAATCACGTTGATACACCCATTTTGGTTAGATCACCAAAGTTAAATGATGTTGAGAATAACAGGTGCTGTATGTGGGAGGATGGCAAAAAAATATAGTCCGGAAGATGTCTTTAGCAAGTGCTTCAATATAACCTGATAATCCACACATGTGTTGACACAATGGAACAACCGTCTCGTAGACGGAAGTTCTGTCCCCAATCATGTGGTGAAGCTCTCTGGAAAGAGTATGCAATTCGTTTGTTCAAAAGCTGCCTGCTGAACTATACACACACACACACACACACACAAGGTATTATACAAACATGCATATATTTCATACACATAAACATTATTAAAGCATACACAAATATTATACATACCTAATTATATTTTTCACACACACACACACACACACATTTATATTATTAAAGCACACACATGGAAAGGCAAACGACAGTAAAAATAAAAATACAAATGTTTTAAATCTGTGTCAAGTGGCAAAAACTTAAATAAGACTTAAACATAAAACAATTTAATGGTGATGTGAAACACACATTAAAATTAAAAATGCGCAGATTTTTTATTCATTGTAGATCCGGCAGTTTCTTCATAACAAGATTTTATTTTAAATATCATGAAGTTAGGTATTTTTATATGTTTATATATTTGTATTCACTCCAAAATTAATTAACTAATCATTATGAAATTTGGAACACACCTACTAGGTGTAAGGGGAGCAAATGTGGGCTATATTTAGTTTAATTTACTTTTATAAAAAGGGTGGAATCCATTCGTGAGAATTCATATACCTCTGATTTTTTTGAAATTTTAACAATAGGTATTAGATATCAATTAATAAATATTCCCCAGATTTCAGTTTCTTTTTAGTATTTTAAAGGGATTTTAAGGGGCTTAATATCGGCACAACTGCCCATTTGAAAATTCAAATATTTCAGAGTTGCATTGAATTTGATCCATAGTCATTACACACCAAATAAGCAAAATTGCCTGATTTTCAAATTCTTCTTAAGATTTTTTAAGCTTAAACCTTAAATTTTTGACATTTTCTAGAATCAAAATCATATGAGTTTTGATCAAAATTAGAATAAGGATTCTAAATATAAGGTTTTTATATCTTGATTGAAATTTTTGTAAAGGAACATAAAAGTGGTGCCAAACTTTTCTGTTTGAGGAATTTATTTTCCCAGTCCTGGATTCTCCTATTTATGTATGATATGCAATTTGAATCCCAGGGTCGATATGTTTGCTACGTCTAGTCATGACGAAACAGCTGAGTAGATGAAATCGTATTGCGGTTCGAACTGTGTGACAGGCAGGGATTGTTACCTCCCATACTGATGATTACAGGTTTGGATAAAACATGTACATATGGGTTAATTTGAAAATATTTGTAAATATTTATATATATATATATATATTTCCTGGTAGGGAAAAAAGATGGTTTCCACTTAGCATAATGCAATACTCTTCCATAAAAAGAATTGTGTTCTCTAGGTTACCAGTATTGTAAATTTGTAAACAAATGAAAAAAACAATTTAAGCAATCTAATTTCCTCCACTGTCAGTATTGAGTTCGTTAACTGAAATGGTAAGATATCCAACGCCACTGGTCATGGTTGGAATTGATCTGACCTCTGGTTTTGGGCTCTCAGTTGATATGCATATAAATCTAGTCACATTGAAGAGTTGTGAAATTACGAAACAGCTCTTTGTGAATGACTCTCTCTCTATCTCTACACACACGGTTGAACTGAACATCATTCTATTGCGTTTACTACATTTTCAACACAGTCTCCACGAAATCCCTTTTCCATCTTTAAATCTTTCGTCACCGGACACTTTGTCAACGGACATTCACCAACTGGATGGACTCTATATTTTGATAACGTTTTTACACACATACTCTTACTTTCCATTACTTTATATTGTTTCTTAAATTTTTCAAATTTTGAATTTTGGCTATTTTTCCTGCCAACTTATCCATCTATGTAATTCCTCTGATAAGATTTTAATCTTTGAAAAGCCTGGCTAAAGGAAAGAAAAATAAACATGTTTTTATCGAGTACACCTTGCATTGAATAAGCGAAGATGAAATAGATTTGTCATTCGCACATCTTTATCTCTCTTCCTTCATTTATCTTTATAATTGTTCTATTTCGTATATTGACCTTAAACCATTTCACTATAGGTGCAATTCTCTAAAAGTATACTTTTAGTCTCATATTTCATTTTATATATATATATATATATATATATATATATGTATATATATATATATATATATTGAGACTTACTATGTTCTTAACGATAAATAGGATTTATGTCTCTCATTCCTGCAGCTATAATAATGACCCGCATTGATTAGCACGTTGGATCTTGACAGTCAATAGTGACTGGGGTCCAAGGTTCAAATCATGTGATCAGCAGAACAGTTGTATATAGCCACATTGATGATTCTTGGTGAAGATGAAATACCTAGGTATGTAAATATAAAATAATATTTCTTTAAAAAGTAATAAATATACATATATGTATATATATATATATATATATATATATATACATATATATATATAACAGCTGTTACCCCATATCATAGCTCTTCAGTGTGGCTAAACATAGCAAGTGTTTCAAGCTGAGAATCGAAACCCGATTGTTTGGACAGCATTCAGATATCTTACACATACTTTGTGGCAAGCATGATGGTGTAAGCGAAATTATGTTTGTATATTTTTTTACATTACCGACTACCTAGAAAGCTCAATTCTATTTACGAAGAGCAAGTCTATGTTAGTGAATGTCAAAATTCACTAAGTGCTACCTTCTATGTGTGTGGATATTCTATTCTTTTGTTTATCACATGTTCTCATATTGTAACCACAGCATGTACGGTGAATTAACTCGACCGGCGGGTCAACCTGAATTGTGTTGTTCATGTGAGTCAAAGATATGTCTTTGACAATCAGTCCAATGGTGTCTGGGCCATTCTTAAGTTGGTGACCTTGCTTATGTCAGGCTGAAGTATGGATCTGTTTAGTTCTAAGAGATCCACCCTCCCAAGCTTTACCATCTCTCTTTGAGAATGGGTTAGTTTATTGCTAATCAAGGAATGCTGATGGGGTTGCTCAGGCATATTGTGGGCCAGAGCGCACACGCCTCTTGAACGCTAGCTTTTTAATCCCCACCTTCTGACCTTGTGTCACATCTCTCCGTGGTAAATACTGACTAAATAATGGATTTCATATCTGATAGTATATTCTTAGAGAAAACATTGGTTTTAAAAGGATACCCGTGTTTTGCTTAGACAAATTCTGTATTAAATAAATGGATAATAATTATCTCCGGGACTGGACCATAGAAAAGTCCACAAAGAGAAAAATCAAACTCATACAGGATACTTAGATAGTTAAAGAAGGTTGAAATAGTCCCTAAGGCACAGGTTCAAATCCTGTCAGAGTCTTATTTTTTCTTTGTGGATTTTTCTATGTTCCATTTCCATAGATAATTATATAATAATACGCTAAGGCAATTTCATGCTCATACATACGTTATCACCTGCCATCCTTTTTTTTTTTAAAGATGAGATCACCTAATCGCTGAAGATGCAATGCAAAAAAAGTAATTTAAAAAATTTCAGCTGATGTTGAATACACTTTCTTAGCATTCGGGCTAGGATCAAAGTGTAGTATCTGTTTTGTCCAAAGATGGTACAATAATATTGTGGGGTTTTGGAGAGAGACCCCGCGATTAAATATGCTTGATGTAATTTCAGAATATAAGTATGTTTCAGCTTGAATAAAGGTGGTACAATAATATTGTGGGGTGTGTGTTTGAACCGGATGTCTATAGAATACACAGCGACACAGCAGAAATATACAACAGAAGAAGGATACACCTGTGGAGTTTCCACGGGTCCCATTAGTAATCATATGATACTAGACATAGCCGTGACATATTGGATCGCAACCAGTACAACTATTTATTCATGAAATCGGTGTCATATCGGTAAGAAATTCTTCTTGCATAACTAAAAATAAAGTCTCTTTACATGTATGTTATCCATAAGGATAATATACATCTAAAGATACTCATTATTTTGCTATCTAATATACAGACATGTTTATGGTGTGTACGAACAGACTATGTAAATTAGATTGCAAAATAAACCAATTAAGAAGCAACACTGAAAAAGAAAAACACTCTTTTTCTACATACTCAGAGAAACATTAAAATTATTAGGGAGTGGTTCAATCAACATACAGTGACAGATGGCGAGAGAAAAAAATAGATAGCTAAGTGAGTGATGGATTACTGTTCAGTTAATTACAAATTACGGTTAATTAGATGAATTAAAATATAATTTTTTTTCAAACATAACTTAATCCCAGAAGTAAAGAACATTATAGCATGTATTTTGCATCATTGAAGTATATATGGAAAGCCATTGGGGAAACAAACATTAATTTATTCAGGTGCATCTTTTCAAACTTGGTAACCTAATCCATAGAGGTAGATTGTTCTCGTTCCGTCAGCCATGACCGGATAGAAGTGTTAATTTTATGCTATTCTTAGTTTTTATCCCCTGTAGTAAGGATTGAACCTTCAACCTCCAGAAGTCTGCCAGATAGAACTGATTGTTAACCAACGCTTTTAGTCATTATGTCACGGCTGACCTAATGTCACCTAATGTGACCTTTATGTCACGGGTCATGGCTGACACAATGAAAACAATCTATCCCTGTGGATTTAATAAAGGGTTCAGTTGTAAATTTCGTATCGGTTCCTCGAGGTTTGACAGAAATTTCTGAGTTCATCTATTAGGTTCCCAAACTTGAAAAGATGCGACTGAAGAAGGTTGGAGGTTATATCGGCCGAAACGTTGTGGAAATAACCACTAAGATGAGAATAGTAGTACAAATAATCCTAATTATATATATTATATATAATCAGGATATTTGAAAAGAAGGTATAAAATACAAAGAAATATGGATTTAAAGGGTCTTACCCAGCCATATCAGTTGATGGTGCAGACGCCAGATCTCTTGTGGGCAATCCAGGTGATCAGAGCTGGCCATAAGGGGCCACAAACAGAGGTAATGTTTTTTGTGCTGCAGAACGATAGGGGGAGGGAGGGAGGGAGGGAGGGAAAGAGGCAAGGAAGGTTCTTGTAAACATGGGGAAAAGAAGAAGTAGGAGGAGAAGGAAGATATAGAGAGAGGGTTGTGAAAAGAGCCGAACTGGAAATGTTAAAGAAGAGAAGCCTAAAAGTGGAAGAGGATGAGGAGCAAAAGAAAGAAAGCGAGAGGGGGGGGGGATTTGTAGGTTGTTTTGGTGATGTACAGTTAACCTTGGTGGGAGAAATGTGGGCGATATGTGCGGCTGGAGTTTCAGAATGAGGTGAAAGAAAAGGAAAAGAAATGTAGCAAAATGTTAAGTGTGAGAAAGAGAGCGGGGGGAGAGAAAAGAAAGAAAGAGAAAGAAAGAGATGGAGAATACGAAAAAAGAATAATGAAAGAAGAAAAAATTAGAAAAGAATGAAAAAAGAGGAAAGAAAGGAAGAAATAATGAAAGAAAAGAAAGGATGAAATGAAAAAGAAAGGAATGAAAAAATGATGAAAGGAAGGAAAGAAAATACGAAAGAAGAAAGAATGGAAAAAGGAAAGAAAGTGGGAAAATGGGAAAGAAAATGAATTCAACTAATGAGAAGGAAGTAAAAGATGAAAAGGAAAATGAAGAAAGGTAGAGAGAGTGAGAGAGAAAGAAAGAGAGCAAACATGAGATAATGCACTAGAAAGAATGAAAAAAAAAAGAAAATACGTAAGAACTGCTTCCGTTTGGATGGCAGATGGGATGAAGAAGGGGCATATGATAATGAAAAGAGAAGGATGAAGTTTTAAAAAGTGACAAGAAAAAGAAGAGAAAATAGGAAAGAAACAGAATAAAGTCGCCCTCCTCGGACCAAAGAAAACAAACTGATGCAAAAGATGAAGAGAAAGACGATCAGAAAACGATTTTCAAAGAAAAGTATGGAAGCACAAAATGTAAGAAGGTAAAAGATGCAGAAGTGGTAGGAAACAAAAGAAATGTCTATTGTGTTGTGGCAGGGGAAAATCGGTTCCACTGGTTTGTTGAGTAATAAGATTTTTTTTTGTAAGTTTAATAACTTACAGATGCTCATGTGCCACCCCACCCAATGCCATCTGTGCACCCCACACCCAAACTAAACTCTTTATATTTAACATCATCATAATTATCACATACAAAACCAGTTCGATTTAAATCAAAATAAATACATTATTGAATTCAACTTTTATTTTTAAATTATAACAAAAAAATAAATAAATAGAAGCTAGTGCCAAAGTTACGGTGGATGGATAGAAGGTCATAAAGAAAAGGAAACCATCTGGAATGATGATTGCAATCCAGCCTCATTCCGCAACCCCTTAATGCCTCCGACACTTCCTCTCTCCTCCATGACCCCACCCCACTCTAACAAACTCCAAATATAAGCATAATAATATCTTTCTTTACTCCCTACCTGCCACCATTCTCCTGTCTTCATCAATGAGAAATGCCTACAAATCCAACACCTTTCCCCCCCCCCCTTACATTACCTACCTTTAAGGACCACACCCATTCTGGAATCTATCTTTCCCAGCTCTTTCTACCCTTTTTCTTCAACTTACCCTATATCCCATCCTCATTACATACACAATCTCCCCCCCCCAACCGTCCTGCATATGACACAAAACTGCATCCAGTGATGAAGACCCCCAATTTAGGAGCTTTGGGGAGTGTGGAATCACCTTTTTGTTCTCACTATTCCCAGGTTCACATCGACTAGAAGTGATAGTACCTGTCAGCGCCCCATCTATGGGTTGAATAGAAGCTATCGTTTACTGACTATTTGTTTACAAAATAGACACCTACAAAGCAAATAGTTCTATAAAACCAATCGTATACAACACATATGTACGGTTTCAGCATAAAATGACCCAACGACGGTTGACATGCCATAAAACACAGCAACCAACCAACCACACCCATTGCAGCACCTGACCTATATCAGTAAACATTGAAGACATTGGTGCTGCTCCACGTCACAAATTTTGTCACTTTCATTAATTCCTTATGGTAATCATATGACCTAAGCAAAAACGTGGCATACAAAATATGCCAAATAGAAAACTTAATTAAATTTTAATTTTATTCTTTTGGAAATAAAAACATTCATACGTCCCCCCCCCTAAAAAAAAACAGCTGTACAATGGGCTCCAAAATTTGATACTAGATTTTTTACATTTATTTAAAGAAACAACAAAACTGTTTTACTTATCGATTATTTTTATATTTATATATATATATATATATATATGCACACACGTATTTATTTATATATATATATATAGTACATGTATTATTTTTGTTTCCTAGATGTTAATCGAATGAAACTCCAGTGTTTATAAAAAAGTGCTCAATAACAAGTAGAGCTGTTTTTTTAGTATAAATCTTTACTTTAGGTCTGACGAAGCTGGTTCTGTGAAGACATCGCAGCTGAAACATATATGCACATATGCAACCAATAATGTTTGTATAAATAAAAATTTCCACTTAATGTATATATATATATGATTGGTGCGACCAGTTTATTAACAGTGCCTGTTTCGTATGGATGCATCCTTTAAACATTTATCCTCTTTTGTTCATGCAATTCGTTTTTGTTTTTTTTAATTTTCTTATTTCTGTGTTCGTTAGCATAGGGACGAGGCATTCTTCCAAATGCCAGACCATCACATGCTATTTAGAGGCTCCAACCGAGTGCTCTTTTAAGGATTTTGGCCGTTCCCTTAAGTGCAATTATTTGGATTTCTTTTGCACTTGGTTTTCCGGGAATACTTTCCAGATACTTTTTGAAATTTTTCTTCATGAGGCCTTTAGCTCCTATTATAACTGGGATAATGTTGATGTTTTGTAGGTTCCAGTTTCTCTTCATATCATACATTAGGCCTTGGTATTTTGTCACCTTCTCCCTTTCTGCTCTGTTTAAGCCAGTCATTTGGAACACTCACCTCAATCAGTGTTGCCTCTCTTTCTGCCTTATTTAATATGACTATGTCCGGTTTGACTGCTGTATTTTCCAGGTAAGTAGATATAGGAACCACATAATCATAATGTATAGTATACTTATCGTTTCCCATAGTCCTCTCCGGTAGATGTTCCCAGGACTTAGTGCTACATTGGATGTTTAGATTTTTACAGATGTTCCAGTGTACGTATTTGCATACACCATCATGGCGCGTTGTGTAGCTGCCATCTGCTAACATAATTTTGCAGCTGGATATCAAGTGATTCACACTTTCCAGTTCTGTGTGGCAAAATCTGCACTTGCTATCATTACTAAGTCCTGCCATCTTTTTAAATGCATTAGTCATAAGACCTTGGTCTTGTGCCGCGATTATAAGCCGTTTCTGATCATAATGGAAGGCGCCTCTTTTAAGCCAGTCCAAAGAATCTTCTTTGTCAATATAATCTTTAGATATCTCATCAAGAAAGTGGGTTGCACGTTTTTGTTCTGCCCACTCTTTAAGGCTCCTTTTTTTAATGTTTCAGTGTATATTTTACGACTTTTTTGGGCTATCTCTGTTGCGGGTTTTGTTGGTGTTTCAACCTCGTCTGATAAACAGCCCTGTCCGAAATGCTTGGCCAGATATGTTATGGAAGTTGTTTGGCTAGCTCTTTTTTCTTGATGTTCCCGTACCATTGTGAGGTTCGGGTTTATGGAGCTTGTCAGATATTGTCCCATACTGACAATAGTGGCTCTATGTTAGTGGTTGATTTCTGAAAGTCACAGTCCTCCCTCTCCTCTAGGTAAGTACAGTCTTGGCAAACATTGGTTCCTGTATATGACTCGGTGGAGCGTTAATTTTTTTCTTGTTTTTACATCAAGCCTGTTGATTGTTTGTTGGGGCCAATCTATGATGCCAAAACTGTACGTGATTACTGGTATTGCAAACTGGTTTATCGCAGTAATCTTATTTTTTATTTATGAGCTGCATTTTACATATCTTATTCACGCGTCGTATGTATTCTTTGCCTATTTTTTTCCCTCATCTTGGCATGTAGGATGGTATCATTTTCCTCAATGCCAAGGTACTTGTATGTCTCCTGTTCCTCCAGATTTCTGATGGTATTTTCCACATCTAATTGGAGGTTTTCTGCATGGATCTTCTTCCCAGCCTTCAGTGTGCACTTGGCACATTTGTCTATGCCAAATTTCATCCTGATGTCCCTGGAGAAAATGTGTGCAACCTTCAGTAGCTCATTTAACTCATTGTCTGAGCTCGCATAGAGTTTTACATCATCCATAAAGAGTAGATGGTTGATTCTCTTGGATTTATCTTTCTGGCGACCCTGACTAAGGTTGTAAGCACCTCGGTTTTTTTAACAACTTACTGAGCAGGTCTATTGCCATGCAGAATAGAAGTGGAGATAAGCTGTCTCCTTGGAAGATTCCTCTTCTAATATGTATGTCAGGGATTGAAATGTTCCCTTCAGTGTGGTTTAGGGAGATAGTGGTTTGCCACATCTGTATATGGGAAGCAATTGTTTGTATTATTATTGGGTTTATTTTGTATAGCTCAAGACATCTCAGTAGCCATGAATGAGGTACACTGTCATAAGCTTTTGGATAGTCAATCCATGCCATACTTAAGTTTCTCTGCCGTTTCCTACAACAATTCCTGTTTGGGTCATTTAGTAGTATATGAAATTTTTACCGATCCACAGACCGGACTTCTCTTTGTTCACACGTTTTTTAGTGGTATTAAAATGAATGCGATAGATCAAACTAGATTTGAACTCAGGTCAGTCAATTCCATAATCCGCTTTGGTGTCCATTATGCCACTTGTGCTCTTCTCATACATGTAGATGCATAGCTTTCATAGGCATCATTATAATCATCATATTCGGTTTAACATCCGTTTTACATGTTGGCATGTGTTGGACAACTTTTAAAAATTGACTTCCAAACTAACCTATCTGTGGTCAGGTCTTTATTTATCCCTCTTTCTCTCAAATCCATCATCACTTCCTCCCATGTTTCCCCTGATTTCTCTTTGCTAACTAACCCTTCTACAACTGTTCTACATCTATTAACCCAAGAACTCTCATCCATTCTTTCAACGTGACCATACCAATGACAGATCCTGTTCTGCACACATTTCCCTATACTGTTCAGATTTAATCTTTCTCTGAGATCATCAAATCTAAGTCTGTCATTAGGACTCACATTACACAACCGTTGTATCATTTTCATATCATTTCTCTCCATGCAACGCATATCCTCAACCCTCACTGGCCAGCTTTTACTTCCATACAAATGCCTGATAGACTCTTCCCTTGGTCGGCACTGGTAATGCTCTGCTGGTTAGTGATGACAGAAGTTCCCCGAACTTACTCCATCCACTTGTAAAGTTTGCTATCACAGCAGCACCAGCTCCTCCTTGTTCTCCAATGGTATCACCAAGGTAACAAAACTTCTGAACAACCTCAATAGCCTTGCCATCTAAATATAATTTCTCCACGCCTGAGTTCTCATCCGTCTCCATTGTTTAATATTTTTTTTTATCATCTTTAAACCTACCTGTAATTCCACTGCATTCCTTGTCTACCCAATGCTTATAAATACCACAAAAAAATTGAGTTGCACCCGATTCCATTTCAACAAACTGAGCAGGGGAGCTTTCCTCTTTCTGAAGGATTTCTAAACTACAACAACTGATCATCATTTTGGTCTTGTTAACACTCACTCTCAGACCTATATTTTCCAAAGTATTCTTCGAAGTCTCTAACTTAAGTAGACCTTATGAGAGAGAAAGTTAATGCAACAGACTCAGTAGGGCTTGAACTCGGCTTTTTCCAAACCACATTGATAACTTTTGTTAAGTTTTGGAGAATGCCATGATGAATAAATTGTTCTCTCTTCCTGAGCGCCTCCCCTCTTGAAGTAACATTGCTTTCAGAAAATGAAGATTCATACTTTTCAAAAAGATAAATGTGCACAAATTAATGTAAAAAAGCCAACAAGGCTTGAACCTGCTTTACCAACTCAATCAATAATCGAAAAGAACTTGTAGCCTGCTTGCCAACAACAAAAAAGGGAGAATGTCCTACTTTCGCGTTTTCAATAAAAGGGTATAATCAGCACAGCTTAATCGAGTGTCTGTCCTGCTCGCTAGACCAACAGTGTCTGGCAAAACTCCCATTAAACCAGAACATCGGAGTTACCAGCCTAAAGAAAATAACCTCAAACAAAAAGAAACTTCTGCTTCAATTACTCAAACAGTTACACATACGTTTTCCGTTTGTATATAATGAAATTTTATATTAATTTTTAATGAATTTATGCCGCAGTCCATACATAACTTATTATTACTAATGTAAATAATAACAGGACAGCTTGTTAAAATAGTAGAATTCATGTTAAATCGATCTTATATTTAATTGTTCTTTTGTTCTGATACAAAATTATTAACATTGTTAACATTAATGAAGCGCCTGTTTTGCTTGCTAAACAGTCACAAATCTCATTCAACATTTGTGTGTGTTTCTCAGACTTGACATCACAACCACAACTCTCACCATGGGAGACAACTGCAAATAAAGATAAACTGCTGCTTAAATAATGTTAATGGATCACCAAATCTAAAAGTGGATTATTTATAGAAAGAATAATGAAACAACCTTGTGATGTCACAACCACAACAACTCTTTCCTAGGAGATTTCTCAACCGAAGGAAAGACATATTCAAACAAAGAGAAATTACTACTTGAATTATTTAAGCAGTTAATCTTATGACTACCATGAAAAGGTCAATATGCTACAGACCTTCTGGATGGCTTTAAGAAAAAGGAGAAAACAAATTTTAAAATGCATTATTTATAGAAAAAAATAATTGAACAAACTTGTAAGATTTGCGACATCACAAATTAAAAACAACAAACAAAAGGCTAAGTGAAGCACTCTTTAGCCTTGTTGGGCAACCATCTAGAGATATTGTCTTGTTAAAAATACTAGTTACCATCACCTCATTGGGTTGGCATCATGAAGAACATCCAATCTACAAAAAGTATTTTGCCTCGATTAATGAAATGTTTTTCAAAAAACAAAAAACAAAAAAAAGCTGGTCGAACTTTAGGATGTGTAGTTTGAATGTTGAAAGCTTGCCAGGAAGGTCAGGAGAGATCGTTGAGTTTCTTAAGAGAAGATATATTTTCCTATGTTGTGTCCTAGGTTCAACACGTACCAACATCTAAAACAGGTGTTAAACCGAATATGATGATGATGATGATGATGATGACAATCACACTGCTAGCTAAGAAGTGTTGCCAACACAATGGGAGATAATTTCAATTATTCGAACCGTTGCATTACTTAATCTAAAAGTGCATTATTTATAGAAAGAATAATTATATACTTAATTGTATCATTAAGAAAACACTAGTGAATGTTAATCTATTAAAAGTGCTATACTTTCAGCTGAATGTACCAAAATAAATAAATACAAAAACACAAATATCAATCATTACTTACTCGTACAACTTATTCCATCAATACGAACCGATTACTTTTTCAGGTTTAAGTTAAAAAATATAAAACATACTTTAAAACAAAGGTGTTTTTTTTTTGCTAAATATATGAAATATACAACATTAGATTTTTTCTTATGAGGATTAAAACTAAAATCTGATTAAAAAATATATTTTAATATATATTTTTAGATCAAAGATGTGAATTGATGAGAAATAGTTTCATATTATAAAAAAAACTATGTGTTAGTCTGTGGTTAGAGTTAGAGTTAGGAAAATTGTGAAGTATGGTATTATCTTACATTTTTATGTGGTAGATAGCAATAAAAGAAACAACTTTTAAATAAATCCTTTAAAAGTAGAAAAGAAAAAAAAATCAAAAGTTCTAGCAGAAAGTAATGTTAAGACGGCTGACTATGCTGTCCGCCTGATTTGACATTAATAGGGTTTAAATCTCTACATTTTGCATAACGGTTTGAATTAGCCTCAACAGTTAGAGTGCTCAGATTTCAGTTAAAGGTGACTCATGTTTTGGGGTTCAGATCATGTGACCGGTTCGAACAGTTATTTCCACACTGAAGATTCCATTAGGATGAAACGTATATGTATTTAGATGATTAAATATTATTTATTAAATAATTATCTATCTATCTATATATATATGTATATGATGGCTGCAAACTTATGTTCAAGCATCGACTAAAAGATTTCAAGCAATGACTGTGTGTTAAGCTTTTTAAAGTGCACAGACCCAATCCCACTCTCTAAGCGACTAGCCCCCCCCCCCCCCCCCCAAAAAAAACAAACGAATCTACATCATTGAAATCAACAGTCCCCACAAGTTGTCCTTTTCTAAGATGTCTGCCTTAAACACTGGAGGGAATATCTCTCCAAGTGGTATTAATGTATTAATATTAGACAACAACCTGAGCATTTTTCTGTCCCTGCATATAACTATATACACCAACTAGCTGTTCACCCAAGGAAGATTCATCCACCTTTGAAAGTCTTGTTTTTTATCCTGCTGGGAGGCTAGCCACCTTCCTCACCAATCAAGCATCAGACAAGCCCGGTAGGAGGTACCAGTTTCGTCGCTAGCGACCCAGTCATGTGGCAGGCACTACTGGATTACATATATATACTCGTTCAGACATTTTTGTGATTAGAATGAAAACCTTCTTTCACAAATGCTGTCATACTTAAATGGACAGTATCTAATAAGTTGGTCTTTAATTAAGCCGCAAACACACAGAACACTACCCATAGACCCATGGCGTAATGGATAAAGTGCTAAGTAATAATCAGTTTTAAGTGACAGTGTTCTGGTGGTTGAAATTTCAATCCTTAATACAGCTGGTACTCAGAATATAATAAAAAATTTACTAAGACATATTCCCGGTCATGGCTGACAGAACGTAAACAATCTATCCCCTTGGAATAACTATAGTGTATTATTTACTCCTCTCCAGGAGTTAGGCACAAGGCCAGTTTTATCCTACTTCCACAAGTAAGATGTGACGCAAGGTCGGGTCGGAAAGTGGGGGTTGAAAAGCCAGCGCCCGAGAAGTGAGCACTCTGACCATCAAAAATTGCCTGGGCAGCCCCGTCGGCATTCCCCGGTAGGGGCGCCTCAAGCAGTAAGCAATTAACTTACTCCTCCCCAAAGAGGGGAGGCAAAGCCTGGGAGGGTGGACCTCCTAGAACTGCACAGGACAATCCCATAGACCGGCGTAAATCAAGCCCCGAAGGCCAAGACAATACCAGTCTATGGGGTGCAGTATCCATCAGAACAGATACTACACTTTGATCTTAGCCAGACGAACCGACTGAGTGATAGTGTTCAGTTCGAAATTCTGCAGAGAAATTCAGAGTCTGACCAGACCTGAAGAAAGTCGGCGGTTATATTGGCCGAAACATTGTGAGAATAACATCTAAGATGAAAGCAGTATAATCCGTATAATCGAATAAATTTCTTGTATTATAATTGCAATCCATTTAATCTGTCACGCGTATCTTTTTTTATTAAATATTTCCCACATTTTGACAAACAAAGTATTAACATCCAACAACATTTTGCAAACAGAAACCTAACTTTCCCACACTCCCCCTATTCTATCTTTTTAATTGTTTTTATTTCAAGTAAAAGCGTTTTTCCTGTTGAGTTGATGTGCAGAATAAGAACATTTCAGAAACCCTGTGTAGAAAGTTACTTCAGCTAGTAGGTTTGTAAGATTAACTTCACAGCATGTGAGCTGACTCGCTTAGCAGTCAGACAAATACCAATCAGCTTTATAAGAAGAGAGCAATGTATCTAAAGATCTACTAGTCTACAAAACAAGCTGATGAAGATGCTGACGTCATAGCATAGAAACCACAAGATATTCACCAAACATGTCAGATTCCAGTTGTTTTACTCACACTTCATTTCCTCTTGTTTAACCTTTACTGAAAACAACTAACAAAAAAAAATGAAGACTTCCATGAAACTTCCAAATCGATTTAGATATTTATAATTCCGAGACAAAGGTCGGATTTTAGACTAGTCCCCCCCCCCATCCTCCCCCGGAGGGCTGTTCAACCTTTATTTCTTAATTTTATTACATCCGGTACTCCAAGGGATCTTCATGTCAACTTCGGTGCAATCCTATTTAATTGGTTTAAAGCCATAAGTGTTTGATGTTTTTACTACTATTATTATTATTTTTATTATTGAAAGCAATAATATGGTCCCTTCTAGTCTTCTAGTCGCATATTTTTGCTAGTATATATAAATGTTGACTTTGCTAATGAGCAGTTAATTGTGACAATTTCTTGTTGACTTACACTACCCCCTCCCCTACCATTACCACCAAAGGAGGAAGTAATGTCTGGGAGAATAGCTTCATGGCAACAGAACAGATAATACACTATCCCTTCAAAGGAGGAGGTAATGTCTTAGAGGATGGTCTCATGACAACACAACAGATACTATACAATCTCCCTCCCTCGAATTAAGCTTTGCAACATAGCATAATAGTACATTAATAGAAGTAATAGTATAGTTTTGGCTTCAAATAGGTACCTAAACTCCATTAGTAATAGATTATTATTATTAGTAATAGTATTTTTCAAGTTTTAGGATTCACCTGTTAAGTAAAGTGTGCTTCATACAAAATTTGGTGGAATTTTACATATATTTTTAAAACATAAATGTTTATTATTATTTCTTACTTACAGTTCTCACATGAGTCATTACCAGTGATCGCTCACTGGCAAAAACAGGTGGTGTTCCATGGAGTGACAAGTTTTCCCAGATTTCCAGCACTCTCCACTTCTATAGATCACTGTTATAAATTATTTCACGTTCTGCAACAGCTGTTAATGGCCATTCGGTTTCTATGGAATTTCAGGGATTCCATTATTCTCCATGCCCTTCCAATGGAGGTCTGAATGGTGCTCCACTTTTTCTGTCTTTCCATCCTCCTCAACCCTTTATGACCATTTTGTGTAGTACCAACCAATGTTGATGCCACTGCTTTTTGTTTTGTTGAGCGGGGGAAGGGAGGTCAGATTATTGGATTTTACTTATTACTATACAAGAAGTCACATATCTTCCTACTAAAATGAAATGTGACTTCTTTGAAGCAATTGTTACATAAGTTCTAGTCTAGCACCTGGGCTTTCTCCAAACGATTAGAAAAAAAAACTTGACAATGTGTACACCAGAATGTTAAGGGCTGCTCTTAACATCTCCTGGGGGGGGGGGAGCACCCCATTAAGGAGCAACTCTATGGACACCTTCCTCGGATGTCAGCCGTGATCAGAGAGAGAAGAACCAGATTTGCTGGTCCCTGCTGGAGGGGCTAAGGATGAAATCGTCAGTGATGTACTTCTGTGCATGCCAAAATAGGGATGAAATTCAGTGGGGGTGACCACGTAGACTTATGTCAAGCAACTAACAGAGGACTCACAATGCACCTGTGAAAAATGCCATTATTAGCTTTTATTTATTTACTTTTTAAATAAATAAATAAAAGCTAATAATGGCATTTTTCATTTAAATGTTTATAAAGCTATTACTTTTGGACAAATTGTTATGAAATTTCACAGTATGACATGGGAGTTTTGACTTTGTTCTTTAATATGATGTGGTTATTTGCACTAAAAATAATGTTCTGCATGGAGGGTTGATTGATTTATTATATAATGATAATAATAATAAGAAAACACAGATATACTCATTAAAAATCATGACAAAACATAGTTAGTTTGATGGGAATACAACCGAGGCACTTAGTTACAGATAGTTACATAAACAGATACTAAAATAATTATTATCACCCGGATATAAATGTCAATGCCCTTGAGTTATGCCCTTCAACTATAATGTTTTAAAGGTATTTTAAAAATAGATTTAAAGAAAAGGTTTTCACTTTGTGTGGTGTTTTGTGCTATGGGAATATGAAAATCACTTCTGGTCAGTTCGGTTTTAAGTCGTATGGGATGTTAAAAGTTAAGTAACTCTAAAAAGGTTATATTAGTGTTTCCTTACCCTAGACTTCGAAAATTTTCAACAAGATGTTAAGAGTGAATGTGGAAGCAGGAAACCTATTATAAATTATTCATTGTATACGATTAATTAAACACAAGTTGTGGATGTGTTTATGATTTCATAAATTCAATAGTCCAAAACGGTATCCATAAGGTCAATCACACAAATCTAGGATGTTTTGGTTAACTACTTTTTCAACGGAAGACTTGAGGCGGTGCATCAAATAAGTAAAAAAAAAAAATAATAATTCCATTAAAAATTTCATTTTAACTTATTGTTAAGTATCTGTATAATAAATACTCTTGTCCTTCTACACATTTTTTTAATTTGATCGTCTAATCGCCAAAGATGAAATGCAGAAAAAAAATTAAGAAATATCTGGTGTGGCAAAAATTTAGATTTTACCCATTTAAAAAGTAATTGTTTCCAAATCGAACAAGACGTTATAAGTAGAATCGTGTCAACATCGTCGACTTAAAAGTGACATTTAAAAAATTCATTTAAAGGATTTTTAACTGACAATTAACAAAGGGACATTTTATTTTAAGAATATTTAAATTTTTATAATAAATAAATTAAATGGTTAAACCGTTTGTTTTTTTTATTTAAAAATTAATAATCTGTGAGGAAAAACACAGGCGCTGGCTGTTGTGCCTCATGTAACTAGCAAGAGGCAAACCTACAAATTCAAAGCATGCATAATTTCTTAATGGCAGAATGTAACTGACTGCTGTTGAAATAACAATGAAAGAACAAAAACAAATGTTAACCTTTATCTTCGAGTGGCCTTTGGGCCTTGATAAACGGTAATTTTTAGTTTAAAACATGGGAAAAAGAAGGGGAAAGAGAGAGAGAGAGAGAGTGAGAGAGAAATAGGAAGAAGAGAAAGTAATTTAGATTGAATAGAGGCTTGTCATGTAGGGTCTAGAATAATAAGTTTCCTTGTGAAATGGTCGGCTTAACTGTAATTATATTTTATCTGTTGCAATTGCTGACTCACTTGCTTATTGCACGAACATCAATCATATATATATATATATATATATATATATATATATATATATATATATATATATATTCTGTCCACTCTATAATAAAGACTGATGTGCATTTATTTGTTTATAAATAAATATATGTATTTCCATTCTGTTATGCAAAAGTTTGCGAGTAAAACATGTGCCTTTTTCCAGCTCCCAGACGAAACCATTTCAAATGGTGAGGAAGTGAGAAAGCAAATAGCAAGTCAGACAACCACCTCAGATGAAATGAAGTCAGAAAAAAATCTTGACTCTATAATAAAAGGTCGATGATTTTTTTTCATATCATCAAAAATATTTTAGTAATATATCTAAATAAAATGTGAGTGCAAACACAAACGGACTCTTTTTTTCATCATTTTTGGCGTAGGATGTATATTAGTAGACGTATATATAAGTTTGTGTGTATATATATATATATATATATATATATATATATATATATATATATGTTTATGTGGAGTAAACTCCAAACTTGTTACCGATTATTATGAATTTTGGAATACAGCTACAAGGCATAAGGGTGAATAATGTAGATTATATTTAGTTTAATTTAGTTTTATGCAAAGGAGGAAGGTAACGCCCTATGTAACAGTATGGGCAATGCAAATTATTACTATGGAAAAGTGATTTCCCTCTTTTTTTTAAATTGATTATTAGAATAATTACTGTCAAATTCTCTCCAGTTATTAGTTGTCCTACGGTTTCTTCCTACAGCTTAGAAGCACAACACTTTCTGCTATATGTGAGCTGTTCCATGGATTGTCAACAAGTGTGCATTTCCAATGATGTTAACTAGATCTAATTTCCTATGCAAGGTCTCTATATTTTGAGATCGTTCCAAATGCAACAATCACTTCTTATACTATCACAAGAGTAGGTTAAGCCAGCTCTTTCTAATAATTCAACCACATTGCGAAACTCCATTCCAACCTTTGAAGTCTGTGACATCCCTATTAGCAATGTCAAGCGATTTCCTTTTCTTGCAGCGGATGTCATAAATTTTGTGCACGGAGATCCTTTCCAAGTTAGACTTCAGTGGCTAGTCAAGTTTACACTTGGAAATCCAGTCCAACACATGCAAGCATGTAAAACGGACATGAAACTGAATATGATGACCCGGAAAATGTGATACAATGTCAATGCTTTTCTTGTATTCAGATTCCATGTAGGCGACATGTGGCATGTTCAAACATCGAAGGCATCTATTCAATTATGATAACCAAGCCAGTTGAAGAACCTCACAATTGGTGATGTGCTCAGTCCATCTTATTTGCTTACATGTGTTTCGCTTTTTGCTGCATGAATCTGCAGAGATAACTGACAGATGCACCACATTCCCTTTTGTACTGGCGTTGATATGTCATTTAGTGCACATTCTTGTGCAACTCTCTGCACTAGAATAATATCGGGTCAGTTATGCTTCAGTTTCTTATCTGTGTAGATATTATCATTATTAGTAGGTTGAGGAAAAGGTTGTGCAACATGTTAAAAATAAATGATTTTATTATAAAAATTTATTAAAAAAATCAACAACTATTGTTCAAAATAAAGAACATCTTTGTCCATGACCCTCTGTCTTTTGCATTTGGTCAAAAACAATCCTTCGACTTTAAATCGAGTAATTCTTGACATGCTTTTCAAATTCATGAAAAGATTCAAATTGGTGATCCTTCATGAAGTACTGCATTGATCAAAATCTACTGTAGTCACATGAAGCATAGGCTGGATGTGGCAGAGTTTCTATACCATCTAATTGTTCAATCTTTATGCCAGTATGTGGCTTTGCATGAAGGGTCGCTGAATTAAGGTTATGATGAAGCCCGTCAAGAACTTTTCGATTCAAAACTTGAAAGATTTATACTTTGACCAAATCTGAAAGCTTGCAAATTGTTGGCAGAAGATTGTGGACAATGATGGTCTTTATCTTGAAGAATAATTGTTGTTTGGAAATTCTTACATGCTAAATCATTTATTTTAACACAGCACAAAACCTTTTCCTCAACCTGGCATAATTATCATTATTATTACTACTAGAGAATCTGCTCAATACTAAAAACATGGACAAAAATGTTACATTTTTTCAAACAAATCCAGCACTGAAAATATAGGCAATAAAATGTATTTACAGTTAAGTAAGGAACAATTTACTTATGAAATTATCTTCATTGCAATTATCTTTACATAGAGTACAATGAATTCTCACTTTTTAAATATATATTTTTCATTGCTCAGATTGACAACAAAAGAAGTTAGAAGTTTACTTATCTCCTTCCAACTTACCAACTGTCTTAATTGGCGAGTGGTATAGGGACAGGCAAGCTTTATTTAATGAAATTTCTGTTAGCAGAAATTAAGGGCATATCAATAAATATATAGATTAACAATGGTTATTATCATAGTATGGCGGCTTATTATTATTATTTGCTCATTAGGAGGTCTCACAAAAAGCATCAGCAGTGATCGCTCACTCATGAAAGCAGGTGTTGTTATCTTGAGTCCAAGTTACAAGTCTCCCCACATTTTTCAGTACTGTTTCTTTCGATTACCATTATAAATCACTTTATGTTCTCGCAACAGCCGTTTACCATTGAATTCTCGCTGATCATGGTCATTGGCTTTCTCTAGAATTTAAGTGACTATAAGCCTCCTCTGTGCACTTCAAATCTTGACCTGGAAGGTGTTTTTATTCCCCGGTTCCTTGCCTCTCCACGAGGGTAGAGTTAGATATAATATCGGTGTTTAATGTGGACAAAATCCGGTTCCCAAAAAAGGGGCACTCTGAATTGGAACAAAAATAAAATTTGCTTCAGTCTTGAAGGGTTTCTACTTTACTGACCGGAGACGTGAAGTGTTTCTTTCCATCCTCCCAGATCGTTCACCATCATTTTCTGTTGTACAACAGTGTGTTTTCTTGTTTGTCTTTTATTATTATTGTTTTTATGTAAACAGTTATTTTTGCCGATATCAATCAATCTCTGCCCTAAACTGGATAAATAAATGAACGATTTGCTGTCGATCAATATAAAACAAATTAGATGCGCGTCGTCCATGGAAGTCATGGACTGTTTCCTTTAGTTTTCCTCTTTGCCCATTAATCATTCAGGGCCGAGGTATGAAGTCATGGTAACTAGGGTGTCAATGGCACAAACCATACATGAGGGTGGGTAGGTACTACAGCGTCAGAGTCATATATAGTGTTTATGCTTTGGCAAATGTTACAGTTTTTATAGAGATGTAAAAAGAAGTGAGTTGTTAAGCTACCTACATTAAAAAAAAACAGCACTCTCCCACCACGGTAGTCTTTTTTTATTATTTTGTTTTTTTAAATGTGTCATTTGTATCAAATTAGTTTTTAAAATAGGATTTTGAAAATTAAATGTAATTATTACGGTATCGTTTGATCATTAAATTATTAACTCAACCTACTTGTTATAAAACTAATTTTGTTGATGGGTCTGTTTACTAATAAGTCACAACTTATCGAGGATAAGGGCTAATGATATGGATTGATTGTCAGTTAAAGGATGAAGAATAGTATGAGAGGATTGAAAATGATAAATGGAGTGAACAAAGTTTGATTACTTATGGGGAAGGTTCATGACAAATATTTCTTGATATTGGATGTTGTTTCAATCTCTATAAAATTATTGGATGTAAATAGTTTCTAAAACTTTCAATCGTTTAAATATATGAGAATTTGCTTAGAATTTTAAATCCAGAAATGACTTTCTATTTGACAGTTTAAATTCTTCCTAATAAAGCAGGAAAGAAAGACGTAGAAAAAAAACAGTATTTGAAAATAATAATAATAGGAATATAACAATACGAAAAAGTTTGAGCCGGAGATTAAACGCGAAGAAAATACAATGTAAATAATAACACATAGTACTTCGTTTGGTCGTTTAAGCATTGTATATGGATGGCGAAGCAACAGTTTAGGTCTAAAGCCGAGAATCAGACATTAAGTTTTACCTTTGCGAATATCACTTTGGTCACAAAGAAATTACCATAACTGAATGTATATTGTCAGGGAACTTTTTATTGATCGTTTTATAAATAAAGAGTATACACATAGCAGTATTGTTTTTGTTAAGTTTAATGAATGTATGATTCACTTAAAGGTAAAAATAGAAAACAATAAAGGTAAGTCGCTTACTCTTTCATTGCGTTTACATAAAATTACTTTGGTAGCAAACTCAGAGCTCGGCCATTTGCAATTACTGCCACTTGCATCATTACAGTAAAACAACAGATTACATAGTTGTTACAAATGAAAGATTATTATCTACTAAGATAATAGTTAAATAATAGTAAGAAATGAATAGGCTATAATTTAATGAAAGAAATATTAATTGTTTATCTTATAGCTAAAATAAATAGAACGAAGATAATTCTTTTTATTAATCACATAAGCTGATTTTTGCTTTTGAATGTGCAATGAAATAAGTAATTTTAGAAAGAAATTAAAGATACATAGATGTTTATTTCAAAGTACATAGTACAACAATTATAAAAAATGGTTAGGCAGAATAAAATATCGATTTGTGAGATGCAATGCTATTTATACCTAAAGTCGAGAATCAAAATGATGTTTCACTATATATTAGAAAAGAGGCTAAGGACCGGATTATCAATGCCAATTTATGAAGGTTTACTTGGTGTAATCCGGTGTTCTAATTCCCACAAACTACAGAGAATATAGATGAAAAAAAGTAAAATTAAGAAATTTGCCTAATATTGTAATTTGAAATAAATCATTTTAAATTTGAACAAAAAACGGCCCTACCAAGGTTCAAACTCATGAACTTTGTCTCTAAGTGCAGCAAACAAAACCAATCGGCCGTCTCAAGTTAAAATTGTTCAAATCGTCTTAAAATATCAATCGTTCATGTCATTTGTCAGTCTGTCTATCTTTTTATTATTATTATTAAGTCGAAAATTAGGTCTTAGGCCATGTAGAGTAAACACAGACTGTCAAAAATTAGTTCATTTGTATTTAATGAATTTGCAAATTTTAATTGTATTTCCATACATAATTATTATATTTGTAATTTCAAATAAACGATTGATGTCTATATAAAAGAATGTGTGCGCACGCTATGTAACTGAAATGAAAACTTTAAATAACTGCATGACAAACGATTTTTGGTGTCATTAATCATCTGTCGATTATCTAATGAACATAATCAGTGAATATTTTTTAAAGAAATTTCCCGACAGATATAGTTTGTAATCGATGAAATCGATTTGAATAGGAAAATTTTGTTTTGAAAAACTAAGACTGAAAATTACAGTAAATCATTGGCAGAATTATATATCAAATTGCCAGATACATTGTCTGAGTTTCAAAATCCGATTGACTTGTCTTTATATATTAGATATCAGAAAAGTGGAACTACTACAAAATATAGAAAACAGATTCAAATCAAAAACATCAATTGACTAATATTTCGTTTTTTTTTATAAACAGAAACATTATCAATTTTATTTAATAAAGAAACAAAATATTACTCAACTGTCATGTCTTTTATTTGAATTTCTTCTATATTTTATTTTTCTATGTATTCTGTTCGATTTATATCCATATATGAATCTTATATGAGTGTGATTGTGTTTGCTTGTATGAGTGTGCATGTAGGATTGCGTCAGTATGTGTTTCTGTTAACTTATAATTGTAGCAAAATATTGTAGAAATTGTTATATATGGGTATTTTCTGTATGAGTCTACTCTTTTCACTTTGTGGTTTTCTTTGTTTATTACCAGCCCAGTGAATTAATTTAATACTTCATTTAATGGTATTTCCCATGCAAACATGAGCATCAACAAAAAAAGCAGTGTTATACTCAATATACTGTCAGAAATAAATTCCAGTGTTAAATATATAACAACTTTACTGTATTCACGTGTTCGATGAATTTCTGAGAAGATTCCTGCTACTCATTTGTAAAAACGTAAACAAGATTTATCACAGAGCTTGGATGGTGGGTTATTTGCGCAAATATATATATATATATGATTATTTTTATTTACACAGACATGTACAAAATCTGCGACACTGGCATGTCGATGTTATCGATCAACAGCTATTACAAACTGAGATCTCATCAGGCAGAGTTAGAATCCGATCTTAACCCTAGAACATATTTGGAATTAATTTTCTTTCCAAATATGTTCTAGGGTTAAGATCGGATTCTAACTCTGTCTGATGAGATCTCAGTTTGTAATAGCTGTTGATCGACATGCCAATGTCGCAGATTTTGTACATGTCTGTGTAAATAAAAATAATCATATATAAAAGCTCTATTTGATATTGAGCACTTTTTATAAACCCGGTTAAAATTCTTTTGATTACTACCCTGTGGATGTTTTACCTGGATTATTATTATTATATATATATATATATATATATATCTTTTTTTTTTCTTATCTTTCCGTTTTTGCTGGAGATGGGGCATCCTATCGGATGCCAGACATTCACCGGCTATTTCAGACACTCCAGCCTAGAGATCTTTTTAAGATTCTAACCGTCCCTTTAAGTGCAATTGTTTGTATTTCTCTTGCACTCGGTTCACCGGGTATACTCGCCAGATAGCTTTTGAAATTCTTTTTCATTAGTCCTGTTGCTCCTATAATTACTGGTATGATGGAGATTTTCCAAAGATTCCAGTTTCTTTTCATGTCGTACATAAGACCTTGTGTGTGTGTTTAAGCAAACATAATAAAACAACGGAATTATCTGCTTTTTTTGATTCTCTCATTAATCGATTTTGTATCAAAATCAAAAACAAAATTAATGAATATTCTATATGGATTACTAGCACTTTCGATTCTTCGTCGAATAATCTTCAGATGACGAAAACAAGTAAACAAAAAAACTGGAGAAAAGAGAATTTCAAAAGCATCTGAGAACGTGCATGTGAAGTCAGATGCTAAAAGAACAAACCGATGCAGTTCCAAAGAATTCCAAGAATTTAAATTCCGGGACACCAGAATTGGCGTCACAAGATGAATTGTCTTACCATAAGCATTTTAAAATGTTGTTACTGGTTTCATATACAATGTTATTTATTGTATGTTACTGGGTTTTAATAAAGATAGCTTACTTTCCCGACCTTGTGTCACATCTTACCTTGTGGGAGGAAGATAAATAAAATAGTTACATCCTCGTAACGTCTTGGTCTTTTGGCTAAGATCAAAGTGTAGTATCTGTTCCGATGGATACTGCACCCCATAAACTGGTATTGTCTTAGCCTTCGGGTCTTGATTTACGTCGGTCTATCGGTCTGTCCTGTGCAGTTCTAGGAGGTGCACCCTCCCAGGCTTTGCCTTCTCACCCTTTGAGAAGGGGTTAGTTTATTGCTAATCACCTGAGGCGCTCCTACCAGGGATTGCCGACAGGGCTGCCCACGCAATTTTTAATGGCCAGAGTGCTCAAATTCTCGAGCGCTGGTTTTTCAAATCCCACTTTCCCGACCTTGTGTCACATCTTACCGCTGTGGGAGGTAGATAAATAAAAGCTTAGATTATTTTAGATTTTTTTAAAATTTGTTTCAGAATGTATTATTTTGGTGTTGTTAACTAACATTTGTCTTAAATCAAAGGGAGGGGGGCAGTTATCTCTTTGTAGATGCTTGTAATTTGAGCTAGAGTTTACAAGATGCATGATGAGGAGATGGGCAATATATATATATATATATATATAATAATGGTAATAATTCAGGTGAAAAATATCCACAGGGTGGTAATCCAGAGAATTTTAACCGGCTTTTTCCTCTATGTGTCTACCTTCCCACCACCTCTCCCCTCATCACTATTTGTTCCTCTTTCCACCTTATATTTTTATTTATTTATTTATTTATTTGCCCTGTTTGTTTCAGATTCTAGATTTTAGATTTTTGTTTTCGGTTTTTTGTTTCTTAGATTTTTTAGATTTTTTAATTTTTAATTTTAATTTTAATTTTTTAACGGCTTTAATTTTTGAAATGTTAAATTTCTTTCCTTCTTCTTCTCTTTCTCTATCCCTCCACTTCATTCTCTCCAAATATGATCTGAGGTTAAGATCGGATTCTAACTCTGCCTGATGAGATCTCAGTTTATAGTAACTGTTGATCGATAACATCGACATGCCAGTGTCGCAGATTTTGTACATGTCTGTGTAAATAAAATTATCATATATATATATATATATATGTACACACACACGCACATAATCCTAAAACTAAAGTATTCCTATTGTTAAAGTCTTCATTATTGGCTCATAACTTAAGTTTCAGTCAACAACACCTTCTACAGGATATAGTATAGTTTTCACTTGGTGAATTGTTATCTCATCGGCAGATGGTTATTCTATTGAATTTACATTATATTCCACCCATAGCTGTGTTGTGAGAAGAATATATGGATTCATACCATTAACGAGGGTAGTAGTAGTAGTAGAAGTGGTGCAGTACTCGAATATGACCGTATTGGTATGGTAACCATTATGCCACCATCACCACCACCACCACCATCACTTCAAGACAGTATATTAATGCACCTCAAAACATCGTACAAAATAAAGTTGTGAAAACGTAGAGTGGAATTCGAGTCTAGTTACTGCCGAATTTTCGGTCTCGTGTGCAGCTTGTAAGGTCAGACCGAATGGCATTGAGTGTGATGGAGATATTACATACATCCGTACATGAAAGAAAAAGACATGACAGTTTAAGTTTTCAGGAAGTGATGCTGGGACAAATGACACCACAGAAAGTTTGCGATTGGATGAACTTAAAATCATTACACAAAAAACAGACGTGCGCCTTAAGATATTCATAATAACATTATTTCTTTTTTAAATTTGTTTTTGATTGCTTTGGTTGTTCTGTTTTATGGCATATTAACCTTTTCCGGCTTATTTAATGTCAAATCCGGTCATTTTCGTAAAAGTTTTTATGCTTCAAGTTCTTTTATATCTTCAAATATTTATTTATGGTTTTTGCTTTGGCTGTTTTGTAGAGGAAAATTGTTGTTTTTGTTTTTGCATAACATGATTGAGTTTTACAAAGGGAAAGGAACAAAAACAATAACATCAATGTTTGATGCATTTATGGTCAGGAAGCCAGTATTTTCAGACAATTTTTGATGTTGGGGGTCAGATATCAATAAACATAATAACGAGATGGATGTACGTTTGTCTATGTGTCTTTCCGATCACTACTAAACATGCTGTAACAGGTGACAATGAAGGGCGAATAGGATGAGAGAAGTGGAGTATTAAACACAAAAGACGTATAATCTGAAGACTGTATTCAATCCATGTAGAGCGTGAATAATGTGCTGTGTTTATTCTGATAACATAGTGTAAAATACTAAAATATATATAACTAAAAGAATACACGTCCCAGCGCAAGTAAAATGAATCCCCCGAACAGAACAGTTTTGCACCATTTTATGTCCCCTTACGAAAATTAAAATCAAGATATAATGCTGCTAAACCTTATGTCTAGAATACTTATTCCAATTTTGATCAAAATCCATTACATGATTTATCTTCTAAAATTAAAGACTTAAGCTTAAGGGGTCTTGAGAAACAACTAAAATTCAGGAAATCTTGCTTAATTGGATCAAATTCAATGCGAAGCTGAAATATTTGAATTTTCAAATATTATGTCTCCTAAAAACTAATACCTACTGTTAAAATTTCACAAAAATCGGAGGTATCAGAATTTTTACGAAGAGTTTCCACCCTCTTTTTATCCCCTTTTCATGACACTAAATTAAACTAAATTTAGCCCACATTACGATGCCTTATGCCTGGCTACTGTGTTCAAAAATTCATAATGATCACTTAATTAGTTTAGGAGTGAATCCTGTACATACAAATATATATAAATACTTAAGTTTATTAAGAGAAATATGTATTTAAAGTACATTTTTGAACATTTGCTTTATTTTATTCTTGAAATGGCTTTGAATATTCTATAATGCAATTAACGTTATATATATTCTAAGCTGCAATTATCTCTTCTCTTGCTGTTTCTACTACTATTCCCTCTATTTCCTTCCTCCCATCACTTCTCTTCTCACGCCCTTCATCGGCAAACATATGCTACTGTCGCTACGAACACGTTTTGGGTTATTTGATGATAAAACACATTACTTATTAGAAACAATTCATTCTAAACACAAGTTGTTATTTTAGCGGATAGCCAGGAAAGACTATTTATGATCACTTTCCAGATGATATGGTAAGTGTATAGTAAGACGACATATCTTAGCCAATTCCATAGTCTGTCAGTATGCATTGCACCACTTATTCCTCCTTGCATCTACTCTTAAAAGATTTCAATAAACCGACTAGCAGTAAACTCTCACCCCTTCATCTCTAGATGTCGGACCATTTTCTACTCTGATAGCGTCTTTCCTTGGATCATTTGGCTTTAGAATTTACTTCCTGCTCCCTGTTTCCCCAACCGTACCAACATGCAGAAATCTATATGTAATGTGAATAAACATTTTGCTACCCAACTCCTTACCCAGGTTGCCCCCCCCCCCCGCCCTATAAATTTGATTTTGATCCCTATACCAGTAAACCCTTATGCTTAACTGGCAATATGCTTTGTTTGGTGGAATAAAATTATAAATAAATAAATAAAATGTGTTATATTTATAATTCATATATATATATATGTGTAATATTCGTAGTCATAACCACAACCTTCTCTATAAATCTAATAAGCACATCAGTAACACTTTCTATCTCTCTTCTCTCTTTCCACCTATCTCTTTTTCTTTATAGGGTGTGTCTGCCTTCTTTTCTATATCTATATCCTCACCTCCTCATGCATACATTCGATTTATATTTACATGTAAGGCCTTTTCTGCTTTAAGAGACAATGGATAACCCCTGAAAAGTTGCATTCACAATAGTGTGGCAAGGAGATATCCAAGATATCGAAAGCACAGTTGGGATAAGCAGAGATAGACTGGGACTATACCAGAGTTTTATTTATTCTTGACTAGTTACCCTAACAAGGTTCATGGGACCAATTAATTTCATATTTTCACCTTATCAATTTGTTTCCAATGATCGAATATCATTGAAATACTGACATCAAGTGCTTTAGACATTTCTTTGACACTTTGACGTGCATTTTGTTCAACGATTGATTTCAAAATGTTCATTGTCAACAGTGTATGGTCGTCCATTACCTTATTCATCTTCAAGGCTCTCATTACCATGGACGGTGGCATCGGGGGGGGGGGGGGGGCTCAAGCCCCCCCCCTTTTTGACTTGGGGCCCCCCCCCACTTTACGGTCATCAATAATGAAGTTATATATGCATGTGTTTAACCGCCCCCCCCCACACACTTTTATAACTGTCCCGCCGGTCCTGATTACCACTATGGAATTTCTGAAATCATTTTTGTATTCTCCGATCACTATACTCTTATTATTGGCAGCTGTTTTGGAAGCATTAGAACTGAATTTGAACTCATGGAAATAGTATATGTATTTCTTCTGTTTCATCTTCGTTATTAAAGTCTTCAAAAACTGTATTTTGAAATAAATTATTGGAAATTTATCAAAGAGTTTACATCAATTATTAAGCATGAATGATAAAAAAAGTAAAGCCTCAATTCTATTTCCGCCGTGACGTCAGTGAAGAGTTCTAAGAAAGAGAGATAACTTATAATTGACTATTCATATTATTGAGAGCTTATATGCTTCAAAATTGCATTCTAAAAGAAGTTATAGGAAAGTTATTAATGAGGACACTGCAATTATTAATCATGTAAAATTTCGTATGAAACACTGCAAATAATAGAAACCAAAATCAGTTTCGTAAAAGTTAATGGGAAAATCAGTCAGTATTTTCCGAACAACTTAAGTAGTGACCAGGCTCAACCTTTCTTAACTTTGTTGATCCGATGAGAATAGTGTTTTAATGTGACATAGCCATCCAATACACAGTAAATATGGTTAAGTTTGATTTTTTTCTTTTTCATTAAAAAATAAAAGATGATAAAATTGTCCTTTCAGATTTACCGACAACACTTAATCCTGTACTTAGTTCAATTTGGGGGAGTAGTCCGAGGCCAAATTGTTTATCGGACATTATAAGGTTACCAGGAAACCATGTAAAGGATTGTTGCCATATTTGCAGAACAAGTCTAACAACAAGTAACAACTGTGGCATTTCACCAGCGAGTGTAAAAACTGATCTGATGACTAAATGTTGCTCTGAAAAGAGGAAATCATTGAAAAGCAGTTCCACTGAGTGGAGCACGTAAATTCCTGCATAAAAGTATGGATCAAAGTTTCAGAATTTTTTAGATGAGGATTGATAATTTGTATTATTTAGATTATTCAGACTAGTATTTTCATCTTGGATGGTATTATCACAATGTATCTCGTCGAACTCAGGAATCTATATAGAATTTAGAACTGAAGCCTTTATTTAAGAATTCTACCCGGTCGTGCCTGACGGAACGAGAACAATTGACCCCATGGATTAAATAAAGGTTTCAGTTCGAAATTCCATATAAATTCCTGAGTTCGTCAAGATACATCTGAAGGAGGTCGAAGGTTACATCGGCCAAAACGTTGTGAGAATATCATCCAAGAACAGTAGTCCAAATAATCCATTAATACAAAGTATGGATCAATGTCACTTATTCCCTTGCTTTCATTGGTTATTATTCTTATTAATAGAATGCCCGTAGTTAAGGATTGATCTCAGCATCTCAAGATAATCTACACACTTTGACCAACGTTCTAGAGTGAACGGTTATCTTAATGTTTGAAGTTCAATTCTGAGCAAAGGCAGCAAGACGATTTCACACGTTAACTGAAGAAAGTCACAAGGAGAATGGAATGCAAACTGTGTCCTCCAAAAACGCCAGTAATGGGTTTGGTTCAAAATTCTGTGATAGTTCTTTGAATTCCATACAAGGCACCTGAAGAAGGTCGGAGAGGAAAACAACCGAAACATTGTGATAACAATCAATAAGATGTAAAGTAAAGTTTCATTTTGTGTTTAATCATCTTCATAAAAAAAAATAGAGCACTCTTTTGTGGCTGACAGTAATAGTGATGACATAAACATTAAGATTTCACGTAGTCATGGTTTGTGCGGTATCCCTAACGGTTCGAATTGTTGACTGTTAAACATATGGTAGAGTTTTAATGCCGACTTGAAGTGTTTGCCTGTCTAGCAACACTTAAAAGCTATCATACAGCAAAACAGTCTGTCTGTGGATGCCTACATATATCAAATATGATTATGAAATATATGCTCCCTTATATGGGGGCATCACACTGGTGAAAGAGAACAATGTTTCTCCCTTTGCATTTAGGTAATGTTCTCCTGTAAAAAGATATTTGAATACGTTCAATTGTAAATATAAAAAAACAACAGCAACAAAATGACAACTATATATATATATATATATATATATATATATATATATATATATATTCGGTTTAATGTACGTTTTACATGCCGGCATGTATTGAACAGCTTTTAGAAATTGACTTTTGAACTTATCTCTGGTCAGGTTTCTTTGGAAGTCATTTCCTTAAATGAGGCAAGATTTTTATAGGCCGGATGCACTTCCTGATGTCAACCTAGTGAGGTGATGGGGACCAGTGTTTTTATTGAGACATCATCTGTAGGTCACTGCTACCCATCAAGGCTCAAGAGTGCTTCACCTGTTCTTACAGTATATATATATATATATATATATATATATATATATATATATATGTGTGTGTGTGTGTGTATCTCATGTTAGCAAAAAAAATCAATCAAAGTGCACAATCATAAAAGACAATAGCAAAATGTGTTTTATTTACATACAATACACTTAGAATTCTATTGAAAGATATCAGGGTTTCTTGCCTCTGGATTCACTAATTTTTCTTCTTAAACTCCACAATCAGCCGATCGATGTATGCGGTTCTAGAAACGCACACACACACACACACATACATACATATATACGAGGCCTGTCTAAAAAGTATCCGACCGTAGGCCCGAAAAAAATATTTCAAATATGTGACGGGGTTGGGACCCTAATCCCCTTCAAAGTAGACCCCTTGTGCTTGTACACACTTAGCCCAGCGATCCATCCACTGCCGGAAACACCCCTGGAAGTCTTCTTTTGGAATGGTGTTCATCTCTTCTGTCGCGTTAGATTCAGCAGGTGTTTGGAGAAGATGCGATGTGTAACACAAATTAAGGAGTGAATCAACCGATTCAAAAATGGGCGCACATCAGCGGAGAGTGACCAGCGTTCTGGCAGGCCCCAAATTGCTCGGAGTGCAGCTGTTGCTGAGAGTGGGAGAAAAAAGAGATAATACGGACCGCGATGGCAGAGATGAACACCATTCCAAAAGAAGACTCCCAGAGGTGTTTCCGGCAGTGGATGGATCGGTGGACTAAGTGTGTGCAAGTACTCTAGACTTTCTTGTATGTGGCGAAGTAGCTCAGGGGCAGAGTACTCGCCTCGCATGCAAGTGACTCGGGTTTTGAATCCTGAGTTTGGATATGTTCTACTGATGAGCCCAAACGAGGGTGAAACTCGAGTCTAGGACTTTCAGTTTGTGACTTTCATGAGTTGTGGGCTGCGGCGTTGTCTGATTGTGGAAATAATTATATATGTGAGGTTAGTGAGAGAGAACCCCAGCAAAATGCTTGATTATTAAGAACATTAAAAAATAAAAGTGTAATATATATATATATATAATATAACACACATCATTCTGTTGCATTGAGCATTTGTTTCTGATAATATTTGACAAATATGGCACGGTCTTTCCAATAAAAATCCAAGCTGTCTACCAGACTGATCCAATCCATTTAACACCCCTCACCAATTAACTACCATAGAGTAAAGGTGTTGTTAGGTCATGACCCTGAAAACATCTTGCTTTGTTTGGCATGACCTGACCTGACCTTTGAAAAGTCCCCTCGGCTGGAGTGGGGGGCTTTATTTAATCCTTAAAACATTTCAAACAGAGGGGAACAAAACAGCTATTAGGGAGGGGGGGAGGGCTGAGAGAAGGGTTTCTGTTCTACTTCATGGCAACCATACAAACACAGACAACTTCCTGTTCATCTCCCCTGCCCCCGGGGACAAAGCAGAAAAAATATTTCTGTCTCTAAGGAGAAAAATGGGGTCAGCTGCCTTGGAAAGGTTGGAACAATGCTAACCATTCTATCAAGTAAACGATAAAGTATAAAACTTATCCTTCTTCATTGGTGAAATTCGTAAGAGTCTTGCAGACAAGTCTACCTAGAGCTCCATGGGAATACCTTTCTATTATATCTATTAGAGATATCTATTTCTGAATATATCTATGTATATTTCTGATACATAACGTTTACAAAATGAAAATTGAATGGTTACACAAATGTAATCATATTTTAATCCCAGATCTGACCAGATCAGAGACAAGATCTGGGATCGAAACAAGCTTACATTTGTGTAATTATTCAATTTCCTTCTTTATTTTTAAATATTTTATTATCATATAGGTCTAAAATTGGGAACTTTTTTTTCTAGAGAGGGAGAGAAAGCGAGTATAAAAGTATACTTATGGCAAATAAGCTACACAGAAACGTTTGTATTTCGAAGGAATTCGGTAGTCCAACTGCAAATGAAACAAACTTTATGTGGTAGCTCACTTGCTATAAGTACAGTTTATACTACTACTAAGCTCTACTCATGTATTAAGCATTGTTGAAGTAAATACTGAAACAAAAATGTTTACATAATTTTATCTAATAACATAAGTATACATACGAAACCATAATACTACATCTACTTTGTAAAATTAAGTAGGTCAGATTTTCAAAGTCAGACTCAAATAGCATTTAAACTAATAAATAAAACTTTGCTTCTGACTAACCAATTTTTATTTATTATTGTTGTACCGTGTTACTGGCAACATAATAACATAGTTACAATTTCTTTAAAAAATGTGTTCCTGGTCAGAAAATTAATAATATATACACATTTCTTAAGAAACATTTAAAAAGAAAAACCATAATAGGTCATTAATACAAAAAAAAAAACACATTCCAATCTATTTTCGTTATCAGATAAACAATTACATTTCTTTTCTAACATAAATATTAGAATATTGTTTTCTTTTAAATTTACCTGTTTCTTAAACTGCTGGGTACTTATTTTCATTTATACAATGGTGTTTTAGTTTTACGCTTTAAGCATCCAGGAATACAGATAGCGTGAGACTGTTTTTAAGCTTTCAAAATCTAATTTCTGTCTTTATATATGTGAATCGGAACATAGAGTCTTTTCAACAACCGATTGCCATGGCTAATAGCATCCTACCTGAGAGTTCATCATTCAACTCCTCGGTCTAACGTTCACAAGTAACATACATAGAAGACATTGCCAAGGCTGCTGCAAGCAAGGTGGGCTCCCTCTACCGTGCTAGAAAACTTTTAACACCTGCCATATATCTCTACAAAGCCACTATTCGCATATGTATGGAGTATTGTAGTCACATTTGGGTTGATGCACCAACTACTAGCCTCTCCCTCTTAGACAGGGTCCAAAATAGGATCCTTTAATCTAATAGGTCCCATACTATCTACCAAGATCTAGCGCCTGTCCCATCACCACAATGTTGCTTCTCGGTTAGCTATGTATGATAACTTCTCTGAAATGAGGACAGAAGACAGATGTAGATAGAGCAGGCATCCTAAGGAAACAATACAAATAGGGCACATATTACTCCTTCATTCATACATGCACATACATGGACATATTACAACAAATTACAATGGTTGTCCCTAACATACATCAATGGACATATTGATACCTATTTACCTGTGCTTGTTTTGCAAGTATTGTAATGGAATGTGCTCCAACAGACTTGCTGCCCCATGAACGTAAATACTCCTGACAAACCCAACAATCAGCAAAATCTCACTCATAAACTGTAGAGGTCTCCAGATGCCAGTTTGGTTTGGTTTGTTTTACGGCATATCAACCTGTTATGAGTCATTTAATGCCGAAACATTAGTTTTTAATGTTTATGTATTTTAATATCATTGAAAAAAGAAAAATGAAATCATAAATTTATGATTCAATTTTTTTGAACAGTCCAACTTCTTTGATGAAGTCTAACATTTTGGTCAGATTTGTGTCTTTAAAGTTCTTTAGATTTTTCGAGTTGTAGTATTTTCTTGGGCTTTGTTGTAGCTCCTGACAGTCTATTAATATAGGTTTGACTGTAAAAGGTTATTGACATGATACACACATTCGAGACTCTTCACCTTTCAATAAATGTTTGTGGGTAATATATGTATGTCCTATACAAAGTCTGGCTCCTACAACCTCTTTTCTTCTTGCCTTTCTGTAGCCTCATCAATAGTTGGCCAAACCTTGTGTAATTTATTACTTTGACATTTATCCCAATATTCTTGCCATTTTTCTTTGCTTATCCTGTTTATAGAAAGTCAAAGATCAGTGTATGGAATCCTAGTATTGGTAGGAATCATGTTCAGCGATTCTTTTGCTGCTCTATCCGCTTTTTCGTTTCTACAAATACCGATATGGCTCGGTATCCAGCATAATTTAATTTTACACTACTTTTTCTTATAGATGGAGCTGATCTTGTTTAAGATTTCGTGATTAAGGGTTTATTCATATTTTTGTTCTTCAGTGCTGTGAGCACCGATAGAGAGTCAGAGAAGATGTATTTATCGTTTCTACTATCTTCTATTATTTTTAAAACCAAGTATACGGCTGTAGCATCTGCACTGAAAATTGACGCTTTGTTCAGATGCCAGAAGGCTTTCTATTCTAATATATTCTCTCCTCGTACTGCTAGTCTTTGGAATTCCCTCCCTGCTCTCTGACTACCAACATACAGACATTTAAATGTAATGTGAACAAACATCTGGATGCACAACTCCCCACTTTGGATGCCCCTGTAGTTATGGCTTTTTATTCACAGTAGCCCCTTACATCTCAGTAGCAATGTGATTTGTTTGGAGTGAATTAAAGTTTAAAAAAGAAAACCAACACAAGTAATTTTAAGAAATAAATAGTATTATGTAAAACACATAATTGTTAATCTGATAATCAGGAAAGATATAGCAATGTTCAATTAAAAAAAAGTTAAATCGTAAGCTGATGCTGCTGTTTAGGTCACTAATGAAAAATGTATTCATTCTAACAATCTTCCAAGCCGGAGTAAGAATTGTTTTGAAAGAAACTGAAGCAAAATTATTTTGTTTTAAAGAACCCCACGTTCTTTAAAACAAAATGATTGGGGGAAGAAATTAAAAAAAACTGGGGGAAGGAATAAAAATAAAAATTGGCTAGGCAGAATCAAATATCAGATGACAAACTTCAAGAAATAGACTGACTTTATTATATATATTAGATTAAAGACTTATTTACTGATTGAAGAGAATGTTTTCCTTGTATTTATTCAATCGTTTTTTTTTGTTTTGTTTTTTAATCAGAAGAAAACATTTGTTTCTGTATTGTGTAATTTTAGTTTTGATCAGAAGAGCATAAAACGAAACTCCTTTTTATAACATTCGTAAAGAAGCAGATCATTATGGCGGTTCGAATGGAAGACTGGATAATATACTGGAAACTTCTTTTTATATAAAACTAGCTGTACCTACCAGACGTTGCCCGGGAGTGTTGTGGTGGTGGTGGTGGTGGTGGTGATGATGATGATGATGATGATGATGATGATTCAATCGTAATCATGAACAATGGATTTTTTTCGGTAAGTACAAAATGGTGTTGATGATGATGATGATTCAATCGTAATCATGAACAATGGATTTTTTTCGGTAAGTACAAAATGGTGTTGATGATGATGATGATTCAATCGTAATCATGAACAATGGATTTTTTTCGGTAAGTACAAAATGGTGTTGATGATGATTCAATCGTAATCATGAACAATGGATTTTTTTCGGTAAGTACAAAATGGTGTTAATGAAGATGATATCACTCAGACTTTGAAAATGCGGTATAGAATTGAAAAGGAAACACTTACAATTTCGCTTTCGTTAGTGAAACTGGACAAAATAAATCTAGATGTACCCTCACAAAAAAACGTGAATACTTATTTAATAGACTTACGTTAATCATCAAATAATTACTTTATCGACTTACGCTAATCAGTTAAGTAAATTGTCACAGTTGCGATATAACGTGTATTTGTTTATGTGTAGGATGGCAACACTTTTCGTCGGCACTTTTAGTGTTCACAAGTTTAGTGGCCGAAAACGATATTTCCTCGTAGAGTTTGACAGTCATTTTAAAACTTTGTGTTCTTTAACGTACGAATGATAAAACAAACATTTTTCTATGTATTTAAATTTATAAAAATTATTAATCAGAGAAAAACATTTGATCTAAGTACTATAAATCGGACGTTTCTACTTAGGGAAACAAATGCTGATAAACTAACATTTTGTATAATAATAAAATAATTCTGACAGATATTGCATATGAGAACTTATTTGAAATAAGATTTGACTGTTATTAAGAACAAATAAATTCATATCGAATCTTCTAAAGCACAAATAGTCAACGTTTTTTGAAACATGGATCATCATTAAGCAGTCTGTACTATTAATGAAAATTTAAAAGGTAATTTTTGGTTGAACGGGTAATTAAACTACTTTCAATATGGAAGACTATATGTGTAAGAATCTGGTTTAGAAAAAGAAAAGCTGTACTTTCTTTTCGATAAAAATTTTTTCTATAAAATTGACTTTTTCATACAATATTTTCGTAATCCTTGAAACACCATTTTATTGAAACTGTTTTCTTTAAATTACAGCTGCATCTTAAACAATGTGACAATTAAATAATTTCATTTGTCACTTGGAAATTGAAAGCATAATTTAATATAAAATACATAAAATGTACATAAAAGTAGCAAGATTGGTTTCTATTCATTTGATTGTATTCAAATAAATTTAAAGAATATAAAAAAATGAAACAAGAGAATTTTAATAAATGTTATTTTCTTTGTGAAATTATGTGTGTCATTCCGAAATCGAAGCTAGTATGAATCCTTATATATATATATATGAATATGGCGACTGCTTGCAGATTCTAGGCTCACTCTGTGAACCGGGTTCGTGCCTCCTGACCGTCTAAAATTGTTACTTTCCTGCACTGATGAGAGCAATAAGCTTGAAACACTAGCGTCTGGAGGTATTAATAATTTAATATATATATATATATATATATATATATATATATATATTACTTTAATTCACTCTAAACAAAGCACATTGCCACTGAGACATAAGGGACTACTGGGAATTAGAAGAAATACCTACTGGGGCATCCTAAGTAGGGAGTTATGCATCCAGAAGTTTGTTCATATTAAATTTAAACTTTTGCATGTTGGTACAGTCAGAGAAACAGAGAGCAGGGAGGAAATTCCGAATGCTAGCAGTATAAGGACAGAAGCTATTAGATTAGAAAATCGTCCAGCATCTGGGGATCTCTACAGTGAAGGGGTGGGATTTTATTGATTGCAGAGTTGGTCGGGCGTATTTATATCGAGGGGGCACCAGTACAGCAAGTTTGTCGATGTACATTCCATTAAAGTACTTGTAAAAGAAGCACAGGGAAGAAACATTGCGGTGATGAGACAGGGGCTGGAGCTTGGTGGATAGTGAGGGACCTATTAAGTTGGCGACTCTTTTTTTTAACCTTGTCTAAGAAGGAGAGACTAGTGGATGATGCCCCAGCCCAGATGTGGCAACAATACTCCATGTATGGGTGAATGGTGGCCTGATATAGATATAGGATACTGGCAGGTGGGATAAGTTTTCTAATCTGATAGAGGAAGCCTAACTTCTTTGCGGCAGACTTGGCAGCATCTTCTATGTACTTATTCCACTTCATGTAGCCCGAGAATGTCAGGCCAAAGAATTAAAGTGTAATTAGCCAATAGCAGATGGCGAGCAGGATTATAAGAATGATGTTACATCAGAACTGTAAAGAAGTTAAGAACATTGATTTTCTTTTTCTCAATTGAGCAGTTTACTATGTTATTGCATATATTTCTTACGATCTCTAAGTCTTACCGGATTCCAGGACAATAATTCATTTTGTCTGGTGGAGTGTCCAGCTTAGTGCTGTTACTTGATGTAACATCCCTATGAAAAAGTACACCATTCATCGTATGATCCAGGAATCTTATTTGGGCTTCGAATACTATGTTATTTTGAATATTTGGTCAGGATTTACTTGGAAGGTGAAGTATCCTAATGTCAGGGATGCAACATTGGAGCGATTGGACAGGGGCTGGAGCTTGGTAGATAGTGAGGGCCTATTAGATTAGAGACTCTTTTTTGGATGTTGCATAAGAGGGAGAGGCTAGTAGTTGGTGCACCACTCAGATGTTACAACAATACTCCATGCATGGTGAATTGTGGCTTTGTAAATATATAGGATAATGGCAGGAGTGATACATTTCTAACACGGTAGAGGGAGCCCACCTTCCTTGCAGCAATCTTGGAAATGTCTTCTATGTAGTTGTTCCAATTCATGTTACCTATGAATGTTAGGCCAGGGAGTTTGAATGATGGACTCTCAGACAGGGTGCTGTTAGCCATGTTAATCAGTTGTTGAAAAGGTTTCTTATAATTGTTAAAGAAAAGGAGCTTTGTCTTAGTAGCATTAAATGTTACCATCCATTTATGTCGCCATTCCACTACAGACATATACAACCTCCTGTTTCCTAAAATCCCACTATTGAACTGTGGAGGTCCCCAGATGCCGGAAGTCTTTCTACTCTAATAGCTTCTTTCCATGAATTGTTAGCCTTTGGAATTCTCTCCATGCTCCTTGTTTCCCTGACTATACCAAATTGCAGAAATGTAAATGTAATGTGAACAAAAATCTCACTGCACAACTCCCCATTTAGGATGCCCCTAAAGATATTGCCCCTAATTTCACAGTAGCCCCTTACGTCTCAGTGGCAATGTATCTTGTTTAGGGTGAATCAAAGCAAAAAAATAAAAATTAAAAATTACCAAACACGCACAATATATTCTGTGTTATTATAATATAGACATCATCATGATGTTATTAATAAATATAACAATCATTGAGAATATATCCATTCACCCATGCATGGAGTATTATTGTCACATCTGGGTGGGTACAGCAACCACTAGTCTCTCCTCCTTAGACAGGGTCCATAAAAGAGTCTGTAACCTAATAGGTCCCACACTATCTATCAAGCTCCAGCCCCTGTCCCATCGCTGCAATGTTGCATCCCTGTGCTTGTTTTACAAGTACTTTCATGGAATGTGCTTTGTCGAACTTGCAGCACTGATGCCATCTCGACGTAAATACCCCCAATCGATTCGACAATCAGCAAAATCCCACCCTTTCACTGTAGAGGTTCCCAGATGCCGGAAGGCTTTCTACTTTAATAGCTTCTTTCCTCGTACTGCTCGCATTTGGGATTCCCTTCCTGCTCACTGTTTCCCAGACTGTACCAACATGCAGAAATTTAAATGTAATGTGAACAAACACCTCGCTGCACAACTCTCCAATTAGGATGCCTCTGTAGTTATGGCCTCTTATTCACAGTAGCCCCTTACATCTCAGTGGTAATGTGCCTTTTCGGGGGTGAATGAAAGTAAAAAATTAAAGTAAATTAAAAAAATATTCAGTCATGTTTCTCCAGCGCCAGTGTGAAAAATTGACAAGAAAATATTAATTTTTCGTTGAAACAGTCATTCAAAAATATATACTTTGATATTTATCACGTGAACCATGATGAAAAAAATATAAGAATGATACAATATACAATTTTGTCTTTACACAAGGGTTCCATGAGGTGATGCATGTAATTTATTTTAAGGGTTCAGCAAGGGTAAAAAAAAGTTCAGAAACAAATCGAGGGAAACATTATATATCTATATATCTATATATATATATATGTGAAACGTATACGTATGTAGATAAAAACAAATATTTATAATTATTGGTTGCCCTCCTAGGCTGGGCTCTGTAGTAAGTAGTATTAACACAGCCTTTAAATAGGATTAATCTCTCACTGATTTACCAGGTTGTTGATAATGGCCGTGTGGGCTAAGATGTCTGAATTTGAGTTTGAAACATGACTTGTGTTCTGGGGTTCTAGTCAGGCAACCGGTATGAATAATCTTTACACTGACGATTCCTGAAAGGATGAAACGTATGTAGATAAAAACCAATATATATATATATATATATATATATATACACACATACACACACACATATTTTAATTTACTAATGAGTCACCACTTATGATGGTAAAAAGCCACTCGAGAATAAAGATTAATGAGATGGATAGCTTGTCAGTTGAATGATAGTGAATAAAATTTACATTACTTATGAGAAGGGTTTATGACAAGTGTTTATTTACATTGGATTTGAAGATAACCATTATGTAGCCCTCAGGGAAACAATCTTGTGGCAACGTGTTCCACAGATGGGAAGTTCTTGGAAATAAACTATGTTTATATTGCTAAGGTACTGAGTGTATTATTGAGTGAGAATGTGTGTATGATTTGAATGAGTATGTGTGTTGCATGACTGTCTGTGTGTGTGCATATCTGTGAGTATGAAGTGTGAAAAAATGTGTTCGTTTGAGAGAGAGTAAAGTGTGGGTGTGTACAAGGAAGTATGTGGGTGCCCTTCCACAAAAAGGAAAGGGGTATATTGTAAGGGTGAGCAAGATGGCAATAACAAGATCATAGGGCTCTAAAGAAATTACCACATCCCCAGCCAAGGTACCTCCACCCCACGCACGCACACACAGGTCATTCTTACCCTGGTGCCTCTACTCCTAAACTGGTTTTTATAATTTCCCTCCCCTCTCTAGCGCTGCCCTGCATCTCAAACCCCTGTTCCTCTTTTGTTTGAGATAAACAGCTCAGAAGTGGGAGCAAGGTCTTCAACAGATGGAGTTGATTGGTCAGACTGGTTGGTAGTGTAGAGAGAGAGAAAAAGGGAGATATATATAGAGAGAGAGAGATGGAGAGAGAGAGAGAGAGAGATTTAAAAAAGAAAGAAATGTTTATCTTGCAGTCAAAAAGGATTGGTGGAGGGAGGGCGGGAGACGGGCTGAAAACCATTACAGATGACAGAGAACTAAAGACCCATTACCCCAGCAGAAGAACAGAGAGAAAGAGAGAATATGCACCATCCACTGTACTAAGTATCTGTGTATAAAAGTATGTGTGTGAGTATGAGAGGCAGAGAGTAAGGGGCAAGTGTTTATGTGTAAGAGGATGTGAGAGTGAGTGAATGAGCTTGAGAGAGAGCAAGTATGTGCGTATATGTGTAAAATTCTACAGACTTACAAAATGTAAACAACTCTCAATCATTCTAAGACCACTAAATGGGATCTTTGTTATACACATTTATATATATATATATTCTAAGCATACATCTGAATTGTATTTTTACACAGTTCTCACTTAAAGTCTAGGTTTAAGATACGTTGGCAGTGAGACCCAAATTTAGGAGCTTTGGGGAGGAGGAGTCACTCTATGGAGGCACCCCACTGACTTCTATTCATCCCAAACCAGTCACACTGCCACTGAGACGTAAGGCGCGACTGTGAATTAGGGGTCAGATTTATAGGGGCATCCTAAGTGGGGAGTTGTGCAGCAAGACGCTTGCTTATAGTACATTTAAATTTCTGCATGTTGGTACAGTCAATGAAACAGGGAACAGAGAGAGAATTTTAGAGGCAAGCAGTTTGAGAAAAGATGCTATTAGAGTATTGATTTACTCCTCTCCAGGAGTTAGGCACAAGGCCAGTTTTTATCTTACTCCCACAAGTAAGATGTGACCCAAGGTCGGGTCGGGAAAGTGGGGTTTAAAAATTGCCTGGGCAGCCCCGTTGGCATTCCCCGGTAGGAGCGCCTCAGGCAGTAAGCAATAAACTTACTCCTCCCCAAAGAGGGGAGGCAAAGCCTGGGAAGGTGGACCTCCCAGAACTGCACAGGACAGACCCATTGACCGGCGTAAATCAAGACCCAAAGGCCAAGACAACACCAGTATGGGGTGCAGTATCCATCGGAACAGATACTACACTTTGATCTTAGCCAAAAGGCCAAGCAATCCGACATCTGTAAATCTCTACAGTGAAGGAGCATGATTTTGCTGCTTGTCTGGTTGGTCGAGTGTATTTACATCGAGGGGGTACAAGTGTAGAAAGTTCGTCTGAGCACATTCCGTTGAAGTACTTGTAAAACAAGCACAGGGATGCAACATTGCAAGAACGGGACAGAAGCTGGAGTTTGGTAGACAGTGTTTGAACTATTACATTAGAAGAGAGAGAGAGTCTAGTGGTTGGTGCACCAGCCCAGATGTGACAAAAATACTCCATGCATGGGCGAATTGTGGCTTTGTAGAGATATAGGATATTGACAGATGTGAGAAGTTTTCTAGGTTGGTTGATTGGGCCCACCTTCTTTGCAGCAGACTTGGCATTATCTTCTATTACTTTCAGATCCGTTCTAACTCCGTGTGGTAGTACCTAGGAGTTAAACAGAATTTGTCTCAGGCATGACACTAAATTTCCTTGGACATTCTTGTATCGCACCCTAAAATCCATCTTTTTTATTTCTTTCTATCTTGCCTTTTTTGACTACTCTATTTTCAAACCTATCAAATACTCAAACTATCTGGCCTTTTAGCTAGGGTCAAAACCGACCTTGTGTTTAACTGCCCTCGTGGGGAGGCAAGTCAATGGGAACTACTCAAGCTATCTCTATCTACAACAGTCTTGGTTATGACATAAATCTGCATCAGCTGATGAGCCCCCAAATTTGGAGTTTAGGAGAGTGTATGGTATCTACCTCCCTCTCATCACAGGAAGATGTGGCACAAGGTCAAAAGGTGGGGATGGTAGGAAAGCACACAAGAGGCAGCGCACTCTGATCCAGAAAAAAATACTAGTCTCTCCCTCCTTGACAAGGTCCAAAAAAGAGTCGCCAACCTATAAGGTCCCTCACTGTCAACCAAGCTCCAGTCCCTGTCCCATCGCCGCAATGTAGCATCCTTATGTTTGTTTTACAAATACTTCAATGGATTATGCTCCGATGAATTGGCTACTCTGGTGCCCCCTCGACGTAAATTCACTAGACCAACTCGACAATCAACTAAATCTCATTCATTCACTGTGGAGGTCCCCAGATACCGGAGAGCCTTCTACCCAAATAGATTCTTTCCTCATGTTGCTGGCCTTTGGAACTCCCTCCCTGTCCCTCGTTTCCCCGACAGTACTGACATGCAGAAATTTAAAACTAATGTAAACAGACATTGCGCAGATCCCAATTTAGGCTGACGCCCCCCACCCCCAAACTTTCTCCCCTTTTCTTTTTTCTCAGTAGCCCCTTACGTCTACAGTGTGGTCGCCTGCCTTGTTTGGGGTGAACTATGTTTAAAAAAAAATTTTTTTTTTTAAATGCCTGAGCCACCTCATCAGCATTCCACGGTAGTTAGCCATGATCTAACCCCTTCTCAAAGAGAGATGGTAAAGCCTGGGAGGGTGGACCTCCTAGAACTACCCAGAACAAATACCTCGGCCCGACAGAGCAGGGCCAGCAGATGTCACAACGGCCTACCCATTGTCGTATTGATCGTTGAGAACGTATCCTCGACTGGTATCAGTGTATATGAACATGAATTCCTGATACATACTTTGGGGGAGTGTACAGTCGCCATTTAATTGGCATTAATTCTATCTCTGCCTGATCCGAAGTGGTAGTACCTGTCAAGATCTATAGAATGTATTAATTACAGACTATTAACAAAACAAATTAATCTGCAAACCATTTGTATACAAAATAGAATTTATTAAGAAATTGAAGCATGTAAATTTTTACCAAAATGAAACTAAATACTTTGGGTGACTCAAATAAGATGTAACCGATGAAGCACTAAAGGAAATCAAAATATAATGTAGTCGCCAAAAACCGAAACTTTCAGGGGAAACGAACAACATTGCCACTTATGGCCGACTTCTTTCACACACCGTAATGCTTTCTTTTTTCTACTTTGCCAATCAAAGTCATTTTCTTTTATATTCCATCAAAGTCCTTAATCCATATGACTCAGAAATAGAATTTATCAACATCTTGCTATTTCAGTTGTTTGCCTGTTTCATGCAACCTCAGATCATTAATGCGAGGCTCAGGTTCTAATTGCACCAGAAATTTATTTTCTATATGGAAATACATGTAAATTCTATTTGCGGCAGGCAAATGATGCTTTTTCTCACACCAATGTTAAATGGACTCTGGTCATGAATACGGAAAATCACCATCACTTCCTAATTCCAGAACCAGTCTTCTACTACTCAAAATAACTGGCTTCGGTATTAAATGAACCGGAAATAATTGACATACCATAAAACAAAACAAAAACTATTTTGGTGTACAGCCTCCTTGCAACTATAAAGATTTCCAAGGGTGCTTATTTACCTCTTCTCCAGCAGGTTAGACACAAAATCAGGAATGGTTTTGGAAAGCCAGTGTATTAGGAGAAGCGCAATAAAAATGGTCTACAATAAAAAGATGAGCAATAAACTAACCCCTTTCTCAAAGAGATTATAAAACCTGGGAAGATGAACCTTCTAGAACTGAACACAAACATAGCCCAACAAAACAAATACTACTAACATACTAACAATTTTATTTTATATAGGCTATTTATATAGACTATTTATTTTATATAGGCTACTAACATAGCCTAACAAACAAAGCCACTGTCAAACTGATTGTTAAGGACGTATCTTCGACTGGTAAAGGTGTCTCAGTGCTATGAATGCATCCTGGAGTAGATAGTCCTGCTAGTAGACATATAGAAACATGCCTATATATTCTAAACACTCCTTCTTCCCAACATTTGCTGTCATTCTGCTAATTTAACAAACCTATTTTAGGTCATCCTTTTGAAGTTTCTATTTTCTTTTTTTTTTGGTCAATGCATATATTAAAGTTTATTGGCTAATTACAAATTGATAAACAGTCTAGAACACGTCTTGGATAAATAGATAATTATTTACTTTTATTATCATCAATTAAAATTAATATTTCAACTAACAGCTTAAAAGTGAAATAAGACCTTACAATCCGGCCTATATGTATGAGATTAAAAGTTGTTACGCATTAGGTTGTACGGATGTAATGACCTATCTTTAAAAAAACAAAAATTTATTCATTGGCTTCATGCGGAACACAGTTATCAAGCTTTTTCAGCTAACCAATTTTCTTCAGATTACTGACATCAAGTGCCTTAGACGTTTTTCTGACTTTTTAACATGAGTTTTTTTTCAACTATTGCTTTCAAATGTTCATTGTCAAAAGTGCATGACTGTCCTCTACCATCTTCATCTTCAAGGCTCTCATTACCACATTAGCATTTCTGAAAGCATACTTGTACTCTCCAATACTTGCGGACCCTTCTCATCATGTTCTGTTAATATTGGTGCCTGTTTGAGAAGCATTATGACCGAAAGTGAACTTCTGCAGGAAACGTATATGCATTTCTTTTTTTTTATTTTCATCTTCGTTATTAAAAGCTTATATGCTTCAAAATTGTATTCTGAAAGAAATTATTAAAAATTTATGAAACTCCTTAATCCGGGTGTTTCAGAAATAAAATTTGCATATGTATTTGTAAATCGCATCTCTCAACATCTTCATACTACTTGATTAAACCATTATTGCCAGGTCCACTCTGCATCAGAGTCTCATTTAAGGGTTAAATAGATTCTGTCCTGGATATGACCTTAAACTGCATCCAGTGGCAGACACATGAATTTACATCACAAATAACTAGTTGAGGTCCATGAATAGATATTTGAAGATATTAAGAACTTGAAGTATGAAACCTTTTACCGAAATGACCGGATCTGGTATTAAATGACCCGAAAGGGGTTGATCTGCAGTAAAACAAGCAAATATGTAAGCCAAATTAAACCTTAAGATAGTTTAGCAACTGATAACACTTGAGTGGTGTTTATTGCCAGATGTTGTCTCGAAATTATGCCTGGACAGACACATGATAAGCTTCTTAGGTTGTTTATTACAAGACGTAATTCAGATTGTTACACGACAACATGAGAACTGATAACAAAACATTTAACCTCTGTAGGCTTTTGAGATTACAAAAACAAAATCTAACCTCAGCGTAACAACCAATGAAAATGCTATTTCAAGTTTAAGCATGACAAAACAACAGTAATGCTATGGTTGGATCATTCTACCGTTCCAAAAAGTATCTCACTCCTGACACAATCCTCTACCTGTATAAGAGTCAAATACGTCCTACGATGGAGTACTGTCACCACATCTGTGAGGTGCCGCTCAGAACACCCTTTCCTGCTTTGACAGAGTACAAAACTGACTTTGAAATCTAGTGGACGATGTCCTCTTCTTCACCCTTCAGCCTCATTCTCACAGAAGAGACGTTACTAGTCTTTCTCTACTCTATCGTTATTTTCATGGCAGGTGCTTGGCTGAGCTTCAATCTATTGATCCCCTCCACTCATAAAACTTTCACAAAAAAAACTTGTCTGGCTGCAGTCACTATTAATAAATTCCTCTTTTCCCTCTGTGTACCTAGATCTAAGTGGAACTACCATGAGCAAAGTTTCTTACCGAAAACTGTACATCTGTGGAACATAGTACCACAGAGCTGCTTCGTAGGCTAACTATAACATTGTCGTTCCCAAGTCCAATGTAAACAAATTCTTGTTGAGCCGTCTTTGTAAATAGTCAATTTCTGACCAGTTACAATAATCGTTACTAATCCCTTTAGTGTTTCACTGTCTACCTGTCAAACTCAATAACACTTATCCTCGAGTGGCCTGCAGCTCTTGATAAGCCGTGACTCATTTGTTAAAATAATACCTTTTCAAAATTTAAGCTCGATATCATCATTATCAATTTCACCCCTAAACATAATAAACCAACAAAAATGTTATTTCAAACTAAAGTGTTACAAGTCAACCAAGGAATGGACAAAACCTCGCAGAAATTCTTGGACGCATCTAAAATCCGATTCATCCATTCAATCTGTGCATGTTCAACAGACAGACAGACAGACAGACAGACAGACAGACAGAGCCTCGCATAGCAATTCAAGGACATATCTAAAAAGGATAAAACATTTATCGTTTGCAACAGAATTTCTCTTCTCAGAATCGTGTTTTGCCACCCAAATTCGTTTTTGGTTCAGAAAAGCTGAAAGTTAGGACAATAAAATAAGCTTTTTCTTTAAACTTGCTCTTTTATTTTTCTCTAGAAGGTGGCCGTGGTGAACTGGATAACAACCCAGACTGACGACATGGGTGTTCCAAGTGCGAATCCAGTCGGTTCTAAAGCACCACTTTTACTCATCGATGTTGGCAACCTTCACATGGCCCTTCCTATAAGTACTTGATTCTAGAAAGAATTGGGGAAACCAGTGCCAACAGCAGAATCAAGTCGTAGCATGCCGATTCATATGAATTCACTTTTACTATTTCGCTCTGATACAGAAACTATGATAGTCATTTCAATTTGGCATAAAGGATTGATTGTTGGGGTTTATAGCATGTGAACCGTCGTTGGGCCATTTTATGCCGAAACCGTACATATGTTTTGTAAACAAATAGTCTGCAAGTGACAGTTCCTATCTATAAGATGGTGCACTGACAACTACTAATACTGCAAAGCAGAGTTAACCTGGGGATAACTAAGGGATAACTTCACCCCCACCCCCTCAAAGCTCTCAAATCAGGGCCTTACTACCGGATTCATTTTACAGTCATATTCAGTACCTAGCATAAATGTAGAAATCCTCTATCTCGGTTGGGTTAGTAAACTTTGGTATAATAAGTTGGTAAGTAGGCATATCTAGAAAATTGTAGGTTTTTAAAGAAATTATTATATTGTTTGAAAGTGTTGACGATGTCAAAAATAAAATTTAATTAAAAATAACTCAGATGTTAATACGTTCTAAAGGGCTCATCTCGTATGTTTACTCCTGCTCCCAGTCCTGAATCCCATATTTTTATTATTATTTTTTTAATATTTATAATTTTCAAGTTATGAATAGAAGAGTACTTGCTCTGTAAATCAAGCATTGAAAAAAATAGACAACATTTTTTTACATCAAAATAACATTTATTCACATTCAATAAACAATTTACATATTAGGTCAAAACCTAACAAAGCCTTAAAGGACAAGCAATAAGTCATAGTTGTGTCCCTTAGACCGGTCAGAGTCTAAGGGACAGACTAACTGTCCTTTGGCAGAATTGCATTATGGAATGAGAACAATTGTTTCTAATAGCCGAACACAAGCTTTAGTACTGAAAACTTTATCACGCATCCAGCGGTTTCCACTTACCATCCAATCTGGACCTTGAGTAATAAAGTATTGTTAAGCATTTCTCTTTCTTCCTATAAACTTTTCTAGCACTTTTTCTTGCCTTGACAGAGTAGAAAATCGACTTCGCAATCTAGTGGGTGACGATTTCTTCTGTTCTTTACACCCCCTTTCTTACATAAGAAACGTCTTTCGCTACTCTCCGATGGATACTGCACCCCATAGACTGGTATTGTCTTGGCCTTTGGGTCTTGATTTACGCCTGTCTATGGGTCTGTCCTGTGCAGTTCTAGAAGGTCCACTCTTCCAGGCTTCGCCTCCCCTCTTTGGGGAGGAGTAAGTTTATTGCTTACTGTCTGAGGCGCTCCTACCGGGGAATGCCGACGGGGCTGCCTAGGCAATTTTTAAACCCCACTTTCCCGACCCGACCGGGTCACATCTTACTTGTGGGAGTAAGATAAAAACTGGCCTTGTGCCTAACTCCTGGAGAGGAGTAAATCAATACTCTATTGTTATTTCCATGGAAGGTGCTCACCTGAGCCTCAATCTCTGGTTCCTCATTGTAAGATATTTGCAGTAAGACCTTGTCTTCTACTACAATGGAAAAGAACTTTCCTTTCTTCCTCCATGTGCGTAGCATCAGGCAGAATTTCTATGAACTTCCCATCTGTAGAAAACATTACCAGGTGACTGCTTCCCTGCAAACTACAACAGTTGTTTTCAAATCCAGTGTCAACAAATACTTGTCAATAAACCGTCCTCTTTAAGTAATTAAATTCATTCCACTCACCATTTTCAGTTCTCTCATAATAATTCTCCATCCATCTAATTAACCTGTATCCTCGAATGGCTTTTGGCATTAAGTGGTGACTTATTAGTAAATAAAAAAAGGCTGTGTAGTCATAACTTTAGGCCTATCAGATTTAGAACAACCTGACTCAGAGACAGTTTTTATAGATACTTTGTTAAAATCAGCTTTGACATCACTATTGTTGGTTGCTACCTATATTTTGTCTAGTTGTAATTTTGTCAGTTTTAATCATATGATTGCTTCAAGGGACTGCTATCTCTTTTTTGCCCTGTAAAATACAGTGACAGAAAGAATAAATAAATTAAATTCTTTGTTTTGATCAAAGATAAGTAAACATAAATTAAAACTTGTACGTCTATCAACTTGTCTACTTTTCTTCTATCAGATCAGCAAAAGAAGACTTACGAGGTAATATATGATACCGTCTTTAGAACTTGTCCTTCATGTAGATAACATCGAACAAGCTCTCAAACCAAAGTTGGCTGATTCTCATCTGTAGTATTCAGGTTTCTCTTTTAAGAAAAAAAAAATTTACTTTGCGTTTGGATTCAAAATTTAAAACAAGAAGGGATATTAGTAAAATTCATTCATTCAATCTGCACGTCTAGCGATCAAATGCCATTTCAAACTGTTCCCGTGGGTAGCAAAATAATTTCAATAAAATATTTAATCTTAATTAGTTAAATGCTTAATTTTGATTGGTTACTGACATCCGATCTCAACCAACAAGAAGTTTAGATTAATACACTCACATGGATACCTGCTATGTACTGGCTATTTAAGTAAAGATCCAAGTCAGTTAGTTAGTGAGACTAAACCTGCCCTCACAAACCCTTGTCAGTCGTTACCATAGCAACTAAACGAACCCAAATCTAACCTTTGTTGCAAAGCCAAAAGTTCTCAGCAGTCGACATAAAAAAAACATGCACGAACTCACTCACACACAAGTTCACACATACACTGACTAAACAAAAGGCAAGCAAACATACACATAATGCCGTTTAGTCTACTAAACTTACATGCTTCCATACACAATCTCACAAAGCCGATGGAAACGTTCTTGGCCTTTTGGCTAAGATCAAAGTGTAGTATCTGTTCCGATTGATACTGCACCCCATAGACTGGTATTGTCTTGGCCTTCGGGGCTTGATTTACACCTGTCTATGGGTCTGTCCTGTGCAGTTCTAGGAGGTCCACCCTCCCAGGCTTCGCCTCCCCTCTTTGGGGAGGAGTAAGTTTGATGCTTACTGCCTGAGGCGCCCCTACCGGGCTGCCCAGGCAATTTTTAAACCCCACTTTCCCGACCCGACTTTGGGTCACATCTTACTTGTGGGAGTAAGATAAAAACTGGCCTTGTGCCTAACTCCTGGAGAGGAGTAAATCAATACTCGACTTCTTACACAGTAAACAACTCTTTTACTTGGAACACTTGGACACTCATTATCTATTAACTCTTTCATTTTGTTGTCCTAACAAGTTGTCAATAAAACTGATGCATTTATGTATAAATAAAGCTGAAATCAGCAGTTTCTGTCAACCAATCACAATCACAAAAATATTCACTTTAATATTTTGTGCATAATATAAAAACCTAAACACTCAGCTTTCTCTCTCTTTTTGTGGTTTCCTTACAGATTCAACACATGTGTGTACGTCACAAATCCAGCTTAGGGCGTTGGCACCGAAGACTTTTAGCAGATGCAACAAGAATTTCATGAACTACTGTGTCCAAAGTGGCAACATACACGCATGCCCTCACTGACAAAACCGAGACAAGTAGCACACACATGACAATAGACATTCACAAGCTACGGTACACATAGCGACAGCACATACATACCACTCATTGAACACATGCACATACAAATTCACACACACACTCTCACCAGCAACACAGAGGCAAGCTAATATATGCATACATCTAAAATGCCTACCCAATTTATACACACTATCACACAAACTAACACGGTGCCAGCCGAAATAAACATGTCTGCTTAACTTCTTACAGACGAAACAACTTTTTCTTCAGTTGGAAAGTTTTGGGACACTCTAAACTCTCATTGTCTATTAACTCTTTACTTTTTATTGTCCTAACAAGTTGTTAATAAAATTGATATATTTATGTATGTCATTCTTTGATATCGCCTTATCCTCTACATTGGTGACCTGACTACAAAGGTCTTCTACAAACTTAAGTATGACGGACAGACAGACAGACTGACCGTTCGACAATCTCTATAGAGATATGTCCATTTAATCTGGGCATTTAGTGATGAAAATGTAGTTTTAAACTGAAGTGGAAAGCAATACTCTTCTATAAAACGAATTATAATTTCTAATATCCACATCTGGTTTGTTAGAGCAGAGGGAAGATGCCTAACAGTGCTGATTGTTTTTTTTTATAACTTAGTTCACCCCAAACAAGGCAAGCTGCCACTGTAGACATAAGGGGCTACTGAGAATTAGGGTGAAAGTTTAGGAGGTCATCCTAAATTGGAAGGATAAATTGGAAGTGACCTGGCATTCGGGTTTTGAATCTTGGCGTACTATGTATTGCCACACTGTTTCACTGTATCACAGTGTGATTAGACTAGGCCCTGTCCGAAACCGGTATCGAACCTGCGACCATCCAGTTGATAGTCAGCGATTCTAACCACTTAACTATGAGGCAGGTGCTAATGGCAAATGATATCTCAATGCTTTATATAAACATTGTTAGCTACTAGATAGTGCTTCAAGTGTTTATTTACAAAGAGCAAGTGTTTATTTACAAAGAGTTTTGCTATATGAAATATATATAATTACTTCAAAATTCAAGTTGTTTTAATTTATTATGACCATGGTCTCATGCATGTGATCGTCAGATGGTGTAATGTCTGAGCTTGAAGTCAAATTCAGGATCTGTTGTAAAAAAAGCTGATTCCCGCAGCTATCAGTAAAGTATATATATATATATATATATATATATATATATAAATATAAATGGAGAGTAGAAAGTGGATATTGGGCTTACTTTCATCATTCTCTTAATTCTTGCTTCCTTCTATTTTGTTATTTAGTCCTTACATTTCATGACTGATGTTTCTGACACAAAGGGGGGAGAATTGCTGTTTACTGCGTTGACTTGTTTTAAGTGGGTGGTATGTGGATATTATCAATCCTCAAGTGATTTTGGACTTTGATAAGTAGTGACTCATTAAAAAATATATTATGTATGTATATAATATATATATATAATATATATATTATATAAGCGTGTGTGTGCATATTAAGGTCAAATTTTGAAAAACAAGTGCTTGTCTTTGGAATTATCAGTTTGTTTCAGGCTGTCTATGTCTGAGACATGGTTCTTCTTCTTGTAATTAACTTATTAGTCTGTATCCTGTTTGGCAAAGATAAGGGCTTGTCATGCTGAGCAAAATCAAAACTCCTTTATTCGTCCTATGTCTCTGCTTTCACCTGGGTTGCAACATGAAATAACCATCTTTGTAAAAAGAAAAGTCTTTTTTTCGAACTGCCATGTAAAACAGAACAGATTATAAGAAAGTTAATATCTACTAGACAACCCTTGACCCATTAAGTCAACGTTGGTACGTTGTACATTTATTCTTCTCTTTTTCCTCTATTTTTCTTCTTACTCCCTTTCTCTTTTTTTCTTTATTTATGTTATTTATTTATTCCATCGTCTCTCATTCTCGTACACTGTTGCTACTACTAGTACTTTTATTTCCCTTTTTCCTATCACAACGTCTCATTCGTCTTACTGCTTCTGATCTCCTTTTCTTTTTTCATGTCATTTATTCAAGTTACCTTCTTACTCTCCTATTACACTGCTTCTGCTATTCTCTTACTTTCACCACTTATCCCCTCCTTTTACTATCATCTCACCATGTAAAACATTTAATGTGCAAACAACCAAGCAAGCAAAATTATCAGAATTTAGTATTATATATATATGTGTGTGTGTGTGTGTGTGTGCAGGGTAATCTCCTAAACTGATCATTATGAATTTGGGAACATATATTCTCGGCAACCCAGTGAGTAACATGGACACATTATTTATTTTGTAAATTTTATCATTCGGGGGGGGGGGGGAGGGGGGAGGGGGTCGCGTCGCCCACCCAAACTCGTACTTGCCCCCAGGGAACTTGTAAAATAAGTTAGAAACAAAATATTTAATAGAGAAAATAATTGCTCTACATCAAATTTTGAGTTATATTAAGTAATATATTTTTGAGCGTCAATAATAGGTATGATCTTGGTAAAATACTAAACTCTTGAACTTATCATTATGAATTATGGAATATGTTTATTAAGCAACAAGGTGAGTAACGAGGGCACATTTCCTTTTTTGTAAACTTTACCATCTAGGGGATTGCCACCGAAACCGTACCATCCTCCCAAAAGAATGAAAAAATAACATTAAAATTTAAAACTAATGCCCTATTTATTACTTATATCTGTCCGGAGACAGGTATTTTACTAGTATATATATATATATAAAGATAGATGTATTGTTATAATTGAACTCAAAATACCTATTTTCTTAAGCTATTTAAAACTAAAACGACCCTATAAAATAATAAAATGATATAAAATATATATAAAATATATATATATTAAAAAATATATATATATAAAGATAGATGTATTCTGTTATAATCAATTATAACAGAATACATCTATCTTTATATATATATATATATATTTTTAACTCAAAATAACTATTTTCTTAAACTATTTAAAACTAAAACGACCCTATAAAATAGAACAGATTATAGGAAAGTTAAGATCTATTAACCCATTTAGCATAATGACTTTGCTACAACGTTGCATAAATGTAGGAATATATATTTTAAAACTGTTTCTTTAAACTTTTTGTAAACTTTTCAATATATGCCAACCAATTTTCTGTTTTTGCAAACTCAAGAATTTGAAATAGAATCTCTTTTTTTGTCACATTCAATGACTATTTTATGTGTGTGTTTTTCTCACATTCAATGACTATTTTATGTGTGTGTTTTTCTCACATTCAATGACTATTTTATGTGTGTGTTTTTCTCACATTCAATGACTATTTTATGTGTGTGTTTTTCTCACATTCAATGACTATTTTATGTGTGTGTTTTTCTCACATTCAATGACTATTTTATGTGTGTGTTTTTCTCACATTCAATGACTATTTTATGTGTGTGTTTTTCTCACATTCAATGACTATTTTATGTGTGTGTTTTTCTCACATTCAATGACTATTTTATGTGTGTGTTTTTCTCACATTCAATGACTATTTTATGTGTGTGTTTTTCTCACATTCAATGACTATTTTATGTGTGTGTTTTTCTCACATTCAATGCCTATTTTATGTGTGTGTTTTTCTCACATTCAATGACTATTTTATGTGTGTGTTTTTCTCACATTCAATGACTATTTTATGTGTGTGTTTTTCTCACATTCAATGCCTATTTTATGTGTGTGTTTTTCTCACATTCAATGACTATTTTATGTGTGTGTTTTTCTCACATTCAATGACTATTTTATGTGTGTGTTTTTCTCACATTCAATGACTATTTTATGTGTGTGTTTTTCTCACATTCAATGACTATTTTATGTGTGTGTTTTTCTCACATTCAATGACTATTTTATGTGTGTGTTTTTCTCACATTCAATGACTATTTTATGTGTGTGTTTTTCTCACATTCAATGACTATTTTATGTGTGTGTTTTTCTCACATTCAATGCCTATTTTATGTGTGTGTTTTTCTCACATTCAATGCCTATTTTATGTGTGTGTTTTTCTCACATTCAATGACTATTTTATGTGTGTGTTTTTCTCACATTCAATGACTATTTTATGTGTGTGTTTTTCTCACATTCAATGACTATTTTATGTGTGTGTTTTTCTCACATTCAATGACTATTTTATGTGTGTGTTTTTCTCACATTCAATGACTATTTTATGTGTGTGTTTTTCTCACATTCAATGACTATTTTATGTGTGTGTTTTTCTCACATTCAATGACTATTTTATGTGTGTGTTTTTCTCACATTCAATGACTATTTTATGTGTGTGTTTTTCTCACATTCAATGACTATTTTATGTGTGTGTTTTTCTCACATTCAATGACTATTTTATGTGTGTGTTTTTCTCACATTCAATGACTATTTTATGTGTGTGTTTTTCTCACATTCAATGACTATTTTATGTGTGTGTTTTTCTCACATTCAATGACTATTTTATGTGTGTGTTTTTCTCACATTCAATGACTATTTTATGTGTGTGTTTTTCTCACATTCAATGACTATTTTATGTGTGTGTTTTTCTCACATTCAATGACTATTTTATGTGTGTGTTTTTCTCACATCAATGTAACTTTGATAATTACACATTGAATTATTATTATTTTATTATTTACTATTAATCGAATATTTATTGAAATCAAAAATGCAGTAGTGAAAACGAAAGATTTTAAATACTATTAAAAATATTAATTACAAAATAAATCGACCACAATCATGGTCGTTCGGTTTCTTTTGAAATAAGTCAGCCATTTTAATCATTTATTAATAATTAAAATAAAGAATGAATTCGTTCAAAATATCAAATCAATAAGTTTTTTTGTTGAAAACATCTGTTATTTCTTTAAATATTAAAACAAAATTCACAGTTGTATAACAAGTATATTTTATTGCAAATTTTTCATAAAATGAAAATGGAAAAAATGAATTTCACAAGAGTAAAACAAAGAAAACGAAATTGGAAATGTTCATTCTACATTACCTTATGATGTTACAAATATGGTGTCTTATAACAAATTAAAAATAAAATTAAGAGTGTAAAGCAATAACAAAACAAAAAAACATGTAAAATAAGAGTTATCTCCCCTTGCGAGCATTACTCCTTGAATAATGTAAATCGAAATTAATCAAGATTTTGTTAGATTTTAAGGGAAAACTAATGGGTGTATTTTTAGATATTTGTGAAAAGTGAAACTTTTTCAAATCTAAGGGCATTTTTCAGTAAATTAGAGTTTTCTCGGATCACCAGTATTTGTTTGTTTCATGTAAATAAACATTAATTTAAACTTTTGGTGGATTTTGAGTAAAAACTAATGAAAGAAATTTTGGAGATTTGCAAAAGTTTTAGCTCCTTGAAGCATTAATCAAAGTTTTCACAAAAATGTTGGCTCAGTCAGTGTCTTCATTCATAGTGCTATAACTTCAAGCAAAATTTTATTACTAACTAATAAACTATTTTTTTTTTTAAATTAGGGATAAAAAATCATTTTGATTAAAATCGAAGAGTAAATATATGAACTAAAATAAAAACAGCCATCTTTTATTGTTAGAATTCTGGAACTGTATCGGAAAAATTAACAGAATTTTAAAATGGTGCTAAAAGGCGATAATAATTAAAACTAGCCCGGATATTAGTCGACGGGAAGAATGTAATAATGAAGCAATAAAAGTAAGACTTTCATTGTGTACTTGTTTGGGATTATTTACATACACATTGGATGAGACAAACAACCAAAATGATTTGGATCAGAAAACAACATATTCTGCATATGACACACGTGACTTTAAAATCAGGCTACTTTTAAGTGGGCAACCCGGTGTATTCCAAGAATATATTAGAATGTGCATACATCATCTCAATTAGTGATTTTTAATTGAAAAATACGAAAAGCCTTTTTATAACTTCCATTACATATTGTTAAGTAAAGAAAAACATATACACATGTTATTTGACCAGTGCAAAGTTTTCAGTTGCAGAACTTTGCAGTATTATCATAATATGACAATGTAGTGGAGAAGCAGTCAGTTGGGTTGGTTCGTTGTTTTGTTTATGGCTTATCAATTCTTATTGGTATTATTTAATGAGGAGTCATTGTTGGTAAAAGATTTCATGCTTCATATTCTTAATATCTTCATTTATTTATTTATCATATAAATGTATGTCTTGTAAACGATTGGTTTGTATATTCATGTGTTTTATGAACACAGTCTGTAAATGATGGATTCTATTTGACTTAGAAATCGAACCCTGACAGGTACGTACTACCACTCCAGGCCAGAGTGTATATGGGAGAAATGGTAAGTAGAGTTACTTCACACTCCCAAAAGCTAATTGGGAATTAGAAGAAAAAAAAACTAAATTTTGTATCAAAAGTTCCTCTAATCACTCAATTCTATAATACAAAGAATTTCGTTTTGATGGGAAAAATAAAATTGTGATGAAAAATGAATAATCTCTCTCTCTCTCTCTCTCTCTCTCTCTCTCATGCAAACATAACAACAGTAGTTGCCTTATACATGGCTTTTTTCATTACCGAGTCATCTTATGAAAACTAAAAGCCACTCGAGGATAAGTGTTAATGAGATGAATGGCTTGTCAGTTGAATGATGATGAATATTGTGAGAGGATTAAAATGGAAGGAATAAAATCTGATGACTTATGAGGACGGTTTATGACAAGTGATTATTGACATTAGATTTGAAGATGACCATGTTGGAGCTCTCAGAGAAGCAATATTGTGACAATGTGTTCTACAGATGGGAAGTTCTTGGAAAGAAGCTGTTCATGAGAATTCCGTTTGATGTTAGGCACCCAGAAGAAGAAAAGACAGTTCTTTTGGAGAGGTGGTAGAAAGACGGGTTCTTGCTATGAAAGTTTTACAAGGAGGAACCAGAGATTGAAGCTCAGTCGAGCACCTTCGATCGAAATAACGATAGAGTGGCCATTCCATGGAAAGGTTTAATCTCTGCTTCCACCTTATGAAACTTTCATAGCAAGAAACGGTGAGAAACTCTGCGTTCTAGCAACATCTCTTCTGTGAGAAGAGATCATCCCTCACTGGCGCTGCAGCAATGAACATGGATACTACAGCGTGTTGCCCCTTTGCTACAGTTTAAATCAATCCCCATAGTTGAAACCCCTATATAAGTCGAATCTCTACATAGAAATGGGACAGGAGGGCGGCAACATAATGAAAGGAAGCCAACAATTCAGATATCTGTTTTAGAAGGAAAAAAAAAATAGAAGATAGAACTGATGAATTCATCAGGCAACAATTTATCTGTTTAACATCTATTAAAAAAAAACATTACTAAATGCTTGGTTGAATACGTCAACAATGGACATGAGAGAATAGAAATGTGAATTGTTATCAAATGTAAATTGTGGTCAGTGGCAAAAGTAAATGGGGCACATCAACTGATAAGCAGTTTGTTCTATTTGTTCATTGTCCCATGTTAAAGAAAGAAAGAGAGGAAAAGAAAGTAAAGACTTTCTACCCGTAAGAGAAATAGCAATCATTTTGAATGTTCTAAACATTTGACTCTGGAGAAGTCTCTTTGTTTCAAAAGGATAGGGTCAAAGTTCAGAGATTTGCACGTCATGAAAAAGACCCATAGTCTCATTTTTAAACTCTTGAATATAATCAGTAAATTAAATTCAATCATTATGTTACATATCATGTAGCATTAATATGAGTTTGTGTTGGATATTAGTGGGTATGTTAGCTAGTATATATATTAGTTAAAATATATTAGGCCATAAACAGGGTGTATTATAGATAGAAGGTCAGCAAAGATCAAGCAGAAATGAACCCTGGGTGGGAATAAATTTAGTGGATTGGTTTGTTTTACGGCATATAATCAGCTATTAGTTATTTAATGCCGAATAAAGTTGTGAAATGGATTCCTATAGGTAGGATAATTATTTTATATTGTTTTTTTTTAATATTTAAAGAGTCAAACTTCTTTGATAAAGTCTAAGATTTTGGTTGGGTTTGTGTCTTTAAGCAGTTCCTTTAGATTTTTTGAGTTGTATTTCCTTTGGCTTTGTTGCAGATCATGACTGTCTATTAATATATGTTTGACTGTATAAGATTCTTGACATTATATACACATGGGAAACTCTTCACTTTTCAATGAATGTTTGTGAGTAATATGTGTATATCCTATATCGAGTCTGGCTACTACAACCTCTTCTCTTCTTTCTGTAGCCTAGGGGGTCACTCATCAATAATTGGCAAAATCTTGTGTAATTTATTACTTTAGCATTCATCTCAAGATTCTTGTCATTTTTCTTTGATTATACTGTTTATAGAAGGTCGAAGATCAGTGTACGGAATCTTGGTATGCAGTATTCAGCGACTCTTTTGCGGCCCTATATGCTTTTTTTTTTATTTCCACGAATGCCGATATGACTGTATCCAGCATAAATCTGTAAATTCGTTGTTTCACTGATTATGTACTTGTCAAATTTTTAGTGTATTCATAAAAAACACCATTTATCGAAAGAAAAAAATCTTTTTTAACTTTCCCATGAGAAAAAAAAATATTTCATTGATTTTCTTCATCAAAAAATAAGTAAATTGTCATAAAATAAACATACGGTGAGTGTTTTTCTTTCATTATTTTTTTTTCTGTTGAAAAGCAGCCTCATTTGGATTTTGCCGCCGGTTCTATTTTTGCTTCAGCTTTTTCCGGCTGTTTACGTATTTCTGCATCGGCAAAAGTCGATTTTGTCTGGTTGAAAAGCTGTACCAGTACACAATGATTAAATAGACTGAAACAATTGAATAAAGATAGGATATGAAATTGTGGAGTTGTTTATTTTTGTGTAGATGTATAGAAATCTTTTGAATGGGGAACACAAGTAAAAGGAATATAAAAACCCTTAATTTAAACATTAGTCGCCTTTGTAGTGGTCTTGATTATGTCCAGTAACGAACGGCAATCATAATAAAATTTAAATTAAATGAAAAGATAATGATCAACACAATAATAACAGGAAGACACACATATTTGTTTGAAATGATCAAATACGTTGATTTACAGACTGATGTGTTGTATATGTGTGTGGTTAGTTTAATGCACTTGTGTGTATCAGGGTTACATAGATTAGGTGAGTCAGAGGTTTTAGAAGGAGTCGCAATTTTTGGAAGGAGTCAAAGTCAGAGTCGGACTCTTAAGAAGACGTGTATAAGTTTTCGTGTTACAGTCACACTCATCAGTATGGAGTATGTAACACTACAGCTGGTGGAACTATTCGAATTCCACATCTAAATATCTCAAACGCAAGCTTCTTACCGCGAGGTTGTCGGGACGATCCCACTTCAAATGCGATCGAAATAAGTTTTGAATTTTTTATTCATATAGACAAATAATGAAAGAGAGAGAGAGAGAGAGTGTTTAACATATCTAAAGGGAAGGAACTCACAACATCGAAAAATGAGAATCTTAACCTCGGAGCTTTATTATATTTTTAATAAATAAGTATTAAGTATTTTTAATATCAATAGACATATATATATATTTATATATATATATATATTTTAATATATGTATATATATATATATTTATATATATATATATTTATATTAATATATAATTAATATATGTATATATATATATATTTATATATATATATTTATATTAATATATTATTAATATATGTATATATATATATATATATATATATATTTATATTAATATATTATTAATATATGTATATATATATATTTATATATATATATTTATATTAATATATTATTAATATATGTATATATATATATATATATTTATATATATATATTTATATTAATATATTATTAATATATGTATATATATATATATATATTTATATATATATATTTATATTAATATATTATTAATATATGTATATATATATATTTATATTAATATATTATTAATATATGTATATATATATATTTATATATATATATTTATATTAATATATTATTAATATATGTATATATTTATATATATATATATTTATATTAATATATTATTAATATATGTATATATATATATATTTATATATATTTATATTAATATATGTTTAATATATGTATATATATATATATTTATATATATATATATTTATATTAATATATTATTAATATATGTATATATATATATTTATATATATATATATTTATATTAATATATTATTAATTTATGTATATATATATATATTTATATATATATATATATTTATATATTATTAATATATGTATATATATATATATATTTATATATATATATATATATATATATATATATTTATATTAATAATATATGTATATATATATATATATATATATTAATATATTATTAATATATATATATTTATATTAATATATTATTAATATATGTATATATATATATATATATATATATATATATATATATATATATATATATATTTATATTAATATATTATTAATATATGTATATATATATATATTTATATATATATATATATATATATATATTTATATTAATATATTATTAATATATGTATATATATATATATTTATATATATATATATATATATATATTTATATTAATATATTATTAATATATGTATATATATATATATTTATATATATATATATATATATATATATTTATATTAATATATTATTAATATATGTATATATATATATATTTATATATATATATATATATATATATTTATATTAATATATTATTAATATATGTATATATATATATATTTATATATATATATATATATATATATATTTATATTAATATATTATTAATATATGTATATATATATTTATATATATATATATATATATTTATATTAATATATTATTAATATATATATATATATATATATATATATATATATATTTATATTAATATATTATTAATATATATATATATATATATTTATATATATATATATATATATATTTATATTAATATATTATTAATATATGTATATATATATATTTATATATATATATATATATATATTTATATTAATATATTATTAATATATATATATATATATATTTATATATATATATATATATATATTTATATTAATATATTATTAATATATGTATATATATATATTTATATATATATATATATATATATTTATATTAATATATTATTAATATATATATATATATATTTATATATTTATATATATATATTAATATATTAATATATGTATATATATTTATATATATATTTATATATATATATTAATATATTAATATATGTATATATATTTATATATATATATATATTAATATATTAATATATGTATATATATTTATATATATATATATATATTAATATTAATATATTAATATATGTATATATATATATACATATATTAATATTAATATATTAATATATGTATATATATATATATTTATATATATATATTAATATATGTATATATATATATATTTATATATATATATTAATATATGTATATATATATATATTTATATATTTATATTAATATATTAATATATGTATATATATATATATTTATATTAATATATTAATATATGTATATATATATATATTTATATATATATATTTATATTAATATATTAATATATGTATATATATATATTTATATTAATATATTATTAATATATGTATATATATATATATATTTATATATAAATATTTATATTAATATATTATTAATATATGTATATATATATATATATTTATATATAAATATTAATATTAATATATTATTAATATATGTATATATATATATTTATATATAAATATTTATATTAATATATGTATATATATATATTTATATATAAATATTTATATTAATATTAATATATTATTAATATATGTATATATATATATATAAATATTTATATTAATATTAATATATTATTAATATATGTATATATATATATATATAAATATTTATATTAATATATTATTAATATATGTATATATGTATATATATATATAAATATTTATATTAATATATTATTTATATATGTATATATGTATATATAAATATTTATATTAATATATTATTAATATATGTATATATATATATATAAATATTTATATTAATATATTATTAATATATGTATATGTATATATATATATATATTTATATATAAATATTTATATATAAATATATGTATATATATATATATAATTTATGAAAATATATTCATGGCAAATAAGCTACACAGAGGCTTCCGCATTTCATCCCCGCAGGGAATCGTCAGGTTAACATGCATGGTTAGTTTAATGCACATGTCCAACACATGCCATCATGTAAAGCAGGCGTTAAATCGAAGATGATGATGTGTATGCGTAAAAAGGTATTTGTTTGGGTTAAGGTTAGTTGTAATAGGTATAAAGGCATTTAAGTGTATACATGGGAGGTAGCTGTGGTGAAGTGGATATTGACACGCGACCTGGGCATACAAAGTTCGAACCCTGTCATTTCTATAGCACCACTTTCAATATGAATTTTTATAATTTCATGTGTCCCCCCCCCCCATGATAACTGATTTTAGAAAGCATTTGGGCAAACCAATTCATCATCATCATCATCATCATCATATTCGGTTTAACGTCTTTTTAAATGCTGGCATGCGTTGGATAGCTATAAGAAATAGACTTCCAAACTAACCTATATCTGTCCAGGTCTTTATTTATCCCTCTTTCTCTCAAGTCTATTTTTATCACTTCCTCCCATGTTTTCATCGACCTTCCACTTTTAACTGAAGCTGCTACCTCAACTGTTCTACATCTACTAACCCCAACAAGTGTCACCCATTCTTTCAACGTGGTCATACCATCAAAGTCTCCTGTTCTGCACACATCTCCCTATAGATTTTAATCTACGTCTAAGTTCAGCAGAAGTGACCTGTCTTTAAGACTCACATTACATATAAATCATATCATTTTCATATCATTTCTTTCCATGCAACGCATGTCCTCAATCTTCACTGACCAGGTTTCACTTACATACATCACACTGTATACACATGCCTGATAGACTCTTCTCTTGTTCGACAGTGGTAACACTCTGCTGGTTAATAATCGCATAAGTTCCCTAAACTTACTCAATCCACTCCTAACTTTTGAAATCACACTAGCACCTGCTCCACCCTGTGCTCCAATGGTATCATCAAGGTAACCAAACTTCGACAACCTCAACAGCTTTGCCATCCAAATATACTTTGTCCACATCTGAGTTAACATCAATTTCCATTGTTTTACACTTTTTCAATTATAAACTTAATATACACATCAAAACAAAAACGTAAATTGGTATGAATAAAATGATACGATATTTGACCATATCGTACCATTTATTCATACTAATTTACGGTTTTGTTTTGATGTGTATATTTAGTCTAGCTGTAATATGTTCAACATAATGTAAGTTTTAAAATGGCAAAAGTGTGTGTGAAAAGGCAAAATTGTTCATCGCTGTTAGTATGAAAGTGTGTGTGTGTGTGTGTCAAATAGTTGCTGCTGCTGCTGGAATCAATTAGTTTTTTACATGTTAAGGGAATACAGTTCTCGTAAGACGGCAAACATGAGTCAGAAAGTTCCTTAAATATTGTATCTGCCCACCAGTCTATCTGCCTGACGACATGGAGTCGACTGGAGATATAAAAGAAAACCCCAAATTTCGAAACCATTCATTATTTAATTGTGTCTGAATTTATTATTTGAAAACTTAAAACGCATTTTACTCCATTGTTCTTCAAATAAATTTTATCAGAAATTGAGTGATTGAATTATAATTGCCATCATCGGATTCCTCATAAAATTTTACCCTAGAAAAAGTGTCCTTCTCTTCCTCAGTCTTGACAATGTTCTGGTCCACCGGCGTTGCTATGTCAATTAGTGCACATTCCTGTGCAACTTTCTACACTTGAGTAATATCGGGTCAGTTGTGTTTCAGCTTTTTATCTGTGTCGATATCATTATTATTATTAGTACCATTATTACTAGGTTGAGGAAAAGTCTGTATGGCATATTAAAGTAATGATCTACTATGTTAGAATTTAGTAAAAAAAAAACAATTATTTAATTTTTGTTTTACTAATGTGTTGCCAGTTATAAAATTTACAAGGATAAGGGTTAATGAGATGGAGGGATTGTCAGTTAAATAATGAAGAATATTATGAGAGGATTGAAAATGATTAATGGAATGAACAAAATTTGATTACTTGTGGAGATGGTTTATGAAAAGTATTTGTTGGTATTGGGTTTGAACACGACCATGTAGTCTGTAGGATAGCAGTCCTGTGGTAATGTGTTCCACAGATGAGAAGTTGTTAAAAAAAACTGTTTATAGAAATTCTGCGTGATGTTGGACGCACGGAGGAGGAAAGGGAAGTTCTGTTCAGTGTTGCTAGAAGGCGAGAAGACAAGCAAATAAAACATGCCTCAAAATTACATGTTTTTTCCAACCAGATTAAGACGAAATTATGAAAAAATAACAAGTTATGTGTTAGTCTAGAACTGTGACAGCAGAGTAAAAACTTCTCTTCTCGGCTTCCAAAAACATGCTCTCAGGATTCCCGTATTTTCTTTAAAAAGTATCCAAGACAGACAAACGAGACACCAAAAACCAGTCACCCCCCCCCCCCCCAGAAAAAAACGCTTTTGACCGAGAAGAACGAAACTATCACCCCCATTACATAAATGCCACACATACCTACACACTGACAAAGACAAACATATACTTCTTACATTAAAATCACTCAATAAATCCCAGGCCTGAAATATAGATGGCGCCACTAATAAAATAAAAAATCCATATCCATACCATGGCTTATACTACAATGAGAAAAAGATGAAAGAATTGGGAGAGAGAGACTAAGAAGAAATGAAGAAAGAAATAATTACCTCCAAAATGGGTGAAATACACAAGAAAGGGACAGATATTTAAAAAATAGCCAAAATGTGAAAATGCCTTATGGGAAACTGAAGTGATGTCAGTTGCTGACTGAATTTAAGTCCTGTCCCTGTAAACTTTCAGCATCCTTAATTACCTCCCCCCCCCCCCCGAGGGGTCTCATGGTCCACCCACAGATTTTGTCAATGCGATGGGAGGAGAGTTTGATGATTTGCAGATTGTGTAAACCTTCTCAGCAGACACTCTTCTCCATTAGCATAACACAATTCTACCTTTCCTGTTCTTTAACTTCTTTATAAATGCACCATTTTTGTTTTCTGTTTGCGTTTTTTTGTTGCTGTGAAACTTTGTCCTTGAAATTAAAGGGGCAATATTTGTGTCTGCCACAGAAGAATGACACAATCCCAGAACAAGTTGCCAATTTTGTTTTGTTTTTCCTTATTTTTATTTATATTTTTTGTCTTTCGAGATAAGGCATGCCGGGTGAGATTCTCTTTAGGTCTGTACATGCGCATGCGCACGTGAAAGTAAGGGAAAAGGGAGAGATACGGTGGGTGAGAGAAGGAGAGGGAAGAAAAGAGGAGAGGAGGGAGAGAGGAGAGGAGAAAAAGAGATTGAATGAGAGAGAAAGTGACACAAAAAGAGACTGACAAGAAGGAGAGAAGAGAGTGACAAGAAAAAAGGAAGAAAAAGAAAGAATGAGAAAATCCAACAAACAAAAGGAGACATGAAGTCAAATCCTTAAGTTTAAAAAGTCCCTATTTATTTGCCTCCCCACAAGGACAGCGTTAGACATACGGTTGAATTTTACTGTGGTGAAAATACAGTTCCTCAAAAGGAGGCACTCTGGATTTAGGCAAAAATAAAAATTGCTTCAGTCTAGAAAGATTTCTCCTTGATGGATCAGACACTTTGAATAATGTTAAAAGGAAAGAACACGTGCAATCTATTATTATATTAAAGCTGAGTTAATCAACGTCTGTTTCCCTAAGGCTTTTTCATATATACTTTAATCACACAGAATGCATATTAAACTATTCCTTGATTCTTGGATTGAGTTATGTTTGAAAAAAGCTTCCATTTTAATAGTTCTAATTAGCCACAATTTGCAATCAACTCACAAAGTGACTCATCCCTTTCTTTCTCTCACTCTCACCTCACTGTGTATTTATCATGCTTGCTTCTGTCACACATACACATTCCCCCTCTCTCTCTCTCTCTCTCACAGTCAAAGGTAATAAAGAAAGGGAAGAAGAAAAAAAGATTGGAATAGTCCATTATATAAACAAAAGGGAATATCACCAGGATTATTAATACTATTAAGCCCATAGATGAAAAGTAAAACAGAGAGAGATAGAGAGGTGGGATACACATAGTGAGCAAAAAGATACTAATTTGGGATTCTGTCTTTTTATTTTGTTATAATTAACTTGCTTGGCAAACTCACTTTTTCACGATTCAAATAATCTAATCTGAGCTCAATGGATGACTCAACGGGTTACATTTTTTTCTAGTGTACATACATATATATTTGGAAGTCGCCAAAATCGATATAGTAATGTTGGAAAAAGTTGAAACCAACTTCTAAGAATGTCTTTAGAAATGCATCAATAAAAATAGACATTACATGAAAATGGATGCTTTTTTTTTTTTTTTTTTTTTTTTTTACACACTTGATTTTGTCAAATGTTAATTTAATACGAACGCATTGATGTCAAAAAATTTTTTAAATTAAAATGAATGGTTTTCTGAATGTTTTAATAAACGTCTACTATCTCTACCTGACCCTATGTAGGAATGTAGAATAGTGATAATGCATAGATCTTTGCAAAAGCATAGAGCACTCTCAGCGTCTGAAAAAATGTGCGATATAATCATCTGAGTTTTATGCTTTGTGCTGATAATGTTACAGGTAAGACGTCCTCCTGTTTTCAAAACAGTTGGGTTTCAATCTTTAGCTACAATGAAGAACTGGGATATTGCGCAACAGTCTCTCTGCAAATGACTATATACAGGGTGGGCCAAAATAAGGGTCCTATCTTTAAATTTGAATAACTTGAATTTGAATAACTTCCACAAAATAAAAGTTAAACTCACCAAACTTTATGTGTGTGTAGACTGACCCTTCCGAGATTTTTTGAAATAAACAAAACAAATTTTAGCCGAAAAACACTTCTTAAAACTTACAAAAACTAAAGTATTGTTTTTTACACTGTTTTGAGTTTTTTAAGCAAAAATAATGTTTTCTAAATGAGGGTACGTTCCTTAGGGCTAATACGGCTCATGCTTGCTTCGGAAGGGGTCCTTTACTTATTCTAAAAAAAAAAAAAAAAATCAATAAATAAAAAAGTTATGAATTTTTAAAAATAGGACCCTTATTTTTGCCCACCCTGTATATATATTCTAACTGTACCTACCCGGTGTTGCCTGGGATTCATTGATAGCACATTTTTAACGTTATAAAGGAAAAGGACAAGAATTTTTGTTATTATTGTTTTATTATTTCAATAATTATTCCAAGAAAATTGAAATTGAAAGTAAAATTTAAAAAATAAGCGAGAAACATACATAAGAACATATAAAGTGGTCACAAAATGTGATTAATATGGAGAAGAGAGGAGATAAAAAAAGGCTCAAATAATAACTGAAATAATGTAATGAAGGTAAGTTATATTTTTAACTGAAAATATTGATCTCCCTTATATTCGATTCATTATTTAAAATTGTCACCATCGTAACAATCTTCCTAACCGAAATAATCTTTTTTCCATACAAACTGTAAGCCAAAGATATTTTTGCATTGTAAAAAACATGTTGGAAGGAAAAAATACAGACTGGTTAGGCAGAATCAAATATCGATGTGTCAGATGCAATTTAGTTTAGGCTTAAATTCTAAAATCCAACAAGACAACTAATATATTTATATTTATATATATATATATATATATATATATATATAGTAAGCTATGAAAATATATTTATGGCAATTAAGCTACACAGAGGCTCTCGCGTTTCATCCCCGGTGGGGGGGGGGGAATCTTCAGGCTAAAATGAAGATTTCCCCCGGGGATGAAACGCGGGAGCCTCTGTGTAGCTTAATTGCCATAAATATATTTTCATAGCTTACTACCTAGCTCTACTTACGTATCGAGCACTGTTGAAGTAAATACTGAAAATTGATACATAAAAAATAATATCTCCTTATAAAATTTTATGTGGATACATGAAATACTAATATATATATATATATATATATATATACACACTGTAAATGTTGCTCATATGAAAGCAAAACTGTCTCTTAAATGTCATCGCATTGACTTTATTGCAAACATATCTTTTTATTCACTTTCTGGATTCTATTTATACATGGCTTCCATTTTGAATATCGGCCAAAGAGTAATTTGACTCGTTATGGCTGTAAAGTGTTTTCCATCGAGTTTAGGGGGGGGGGGCATTATCTCCCATCAATTCTTCCTAACCTTTTGGCTGGTGACAATGAATAAAAATGGAGGAAGTGTTTATCCTAAATCGGGTTATCACTCGCAGACTGTCATTCACTCTTTAGCTTAGAAGTCGGCAACATACATTACTCGTCTATTAAATGCGCAGAGAAACTTTCACACTAGGCCTTTTCCTACCCTGCTACCAGATTTTTAAAAACGTAGCGATTCCACATGACCATTTTCTCTCGAATGATGTTCCCCCGTGCACACAATTAGTCTTATGCGCCAAATTGGTTAAAATTATCAACTTTTTTGTAACTTCGATAATTACACATTAAATTTTTTTTCTTACTATTAATTGATATATTAATAGTAAAAAATTTTTTTAAATGAGTAATTATCAAAGTTACATCGACACGAAAAAAATCACCCACATGTGATTATCATCTTAAGAACAACATACATACATACATACATACATACATACATACATACATACATACATACATACATACATACATAAAACAAACTTCAGTAAGTGCAAAAAAGTTGATATTTTTAACCAATTTGGTGCATCAGACTAATTGAAATAAAATACAATTTTTTTTTAATTCATACCAATTTAAAAAATCCTATTTAAAAAATTCTCCAGAATGCATTTCAGTGTCTTATCGAATTAAAAAGAAAAATGCTCTAATCATCTTCACTCTCACACCAGATCGACAGCACATAAACAGTTTTCCTCACTCCCTGCATTTTTCATGCAAATCTTCACTCACTCTCTGCACAAATCTGCCTGCTGATATTGTAAACATCTCGGGCCACTAAGCCAAGAGTTTGGTTTGTTTAAAGAAAACTTATCTTTTTTCGATTTTACTTATAGTTTTCAAACAAAAAACAACCAAGAATCTGAATGATCCAAATTAAACACCTGTTTAAAAGCAGATTATGTACCAAATTCATTTATTATAGTCAGAATGTTAAAAGCAGTCAAACCTTTCGTTGGTTTACCGAGAATCCCGTGACTAATTGAGTGAATGTAAGTAAAGCACTGAGATGACGGAGTATAAATTGTTGGATCTTTTCAACCTTTGACTTTTACACCAATTCAATGTTTGTGAACGTTTTAAAAAACTGACAAATAAACGAAACTTATAAGTAAACATGAATGATGTGTCATAGTTAGACAAATATATTACCTAACAGGAAATGTTCAAAGTGATCATAATATTATTAAAAGTTGAAAAACAACCGCTTTTAACGCTCTATGTGTGTATATAGAGAGATTTCCTCCCCTTTGTGAGTTGAGCACTCCAGTAGGGGAAATAATGGTTTCGACTTAGCATAAAGCATTAGATTTGTAAATAGAATAGAGCTCTCTTGGTAACCAGTCGTGCGAATAAAAAACGAAAGAAAACATAGGTGCTATAATTGTTTTGACCTCTAGCATTCTAGTGTAGATGTAAAATACCAGACTGCTGGATCACGTTTGGAATCTCAGTGTAAAATCACTTGCCACAGTGAAGAGCCCTGATATGGAGAAACAGCCTTTTATGGGTGACTACTTATTTATATATATATATATATATATATATATATATATATATAGATATATATATATAGATAAATATAGATAGATAGATTACTAGGGTTCTGAGTTACAATTCACCTCACAAGTTCCAACATTACACAGAGTTGTATGTCTGTATTCATCAAATGTTGCTCTAGCTTTGATTTAAAATAATTTAATGTAATTATTTCAATGTAATAATTCAGGACGCTACACAATTCACAGAATGTGGTGGAATATTTCTATTGCTACTCTTGATAAAAGTATTCTCCTATTTATTCTTCTCTTATTTGTTCTTATTTTATAATATACACATTATTATTATAACCATTATTGTTATATATATATATATATATATATATATATATATATATGTGTGTGTGTGTGTGTGTGTGTGTGTGTGTGTGTGTGTGTGTGTGTTTTATTCCTCTTTTTTACTTTTATGTATTGTACTTTTTGCATATGAAATTAATCTGCTGCTAAACAACAAAGTAGAAACTTATGCATATGTCAACATTTTGAAATAAATTCAGTTTTTATTTTGTTTCGTAATTTATCAATATCAGGCTATTACAATATGACAAGTTTTCTTTGAGACAATTTTCATACATCGTTCCTATCTTTGTGAACGGGTGCTTTCTTAATTTCTTTGAGGATCTTCCAGTTGTATTTTTACTATTCAACATATATGTGGTTAGTGTGGTGGCATTGTTAACATTTTTGTTCGACTAACACTTAAGTTAAGCTTCTCAGACAAATAATTGTAATCGGGTTTAGATAACAAAAGGGTCGATCTACCACAAAACCAAACCAAGAAAAGGTAATTTTCATCTTAATTTTACTTGAAGAAATCCTTCAATTTCTTTCATAATTTGAAAATCAATATCCAGGAATGTCTAAAAGTAATTGCCGATTCCATTCCAAAAGTAGGAGAACAACAGGACCAAATTCTTTGTCAATTCCTATGTGGATGCATGAATTTGTGCACGTGAACATTTCTCTTTTCATGTACATGTGCAATCGAGAGCAGATGTATGTATAAATATGTTCATGGTTATCTGTAGGCAAATGTGTAATTATTAAGGATAGACACACTTTGGCCACAGAACGGTGAACGCTACATTTAAAATAGAAGTGAATTTACAAAAGCCAGCAATGGAAAAGGTCTTTTGTCTGGCATGTCACAATTTGGATTTTCGTCCATTGATTTTTTTGTTTTTTTAAACTTTTGTTCACCTTCAAAAAAAAAAGGGGTATTGCCACTGAAGTGTAAGGGGCTCCTGTGATAGGGGTCATATTTATCAGGGTCAACCTGGGTGGGGAGTTGGGCAACAAGTTGTTTGTTCATAGTACACTTAACTTTTTGCATGTTGGTATGGTTGTAGAAACAGGGAGGTAATTCAAAAGGTAAGTGGTCCGAGGAAAGAAGCTATTAAAGTAGAAAATATTTTGGTATCTAGGGACCTCTACAGTGAAAGGGATGGGATTTTGCTGCTAGTCAAGGGATATTTATGTTGAAGGAGTACAAGTAAAGTATAGTCATCGGAGCACATTCCGTGGAAGTACTTGTAAATCGAACACAGGAATGCAAGACTGCAGCAATACAACAGGGGCTAGAGCTTGATAGACGAATTCGAAATTCTTTTTTGCACTCTTTTCAAATGGTTGGTGCACCAGCCCAGATGTGGCAACAATACTCCATGTACAGGCGAACAGTGGCTTTATAGAGATATAGAATACTGGCAGGTGTGAGACGTTTTCTAGCCCGGTAGAGGGAGGTTATCTTCTTTACCGCAGACTTGGCAGCATCTTCTATGCATTTAATCCACTTCATGTTACCTGAGAATGTCAAGTTTAAATGTTGGACTATCAACCAGTCCCGTGGTGATGTGTTTTACAGATAGGGAGATCTTGCGAAAGAAACTCTGTTCATGGAAATTCTGTCTGACACTAAAGTCTGAAATAGTATGGTGGCATGTGCTCCTTCTTCTACCAAGGCTTCAGTATTCAGACTCTCCTACTATTTCACCCAGAGCTAGAAGGAAGGGGAGGGGATATAGATTTGTATCTTTTCAAAGGGTATTAGTTAAAGTGCTGCCCAGCAGAAGACTCGAACACGGCATGCCATGCCCACAGTCTGTGCTAGTAACCTCTGAGCCACCATGACTGCATTGCACACATTCCAACAATATACAAACTAATAAACACGAATGAGACGCATACAGAGATACATATTTTCTAACAAGATTGAGTATTCTGCTCGTGAGTACTAAACATGATATATTTTAAGTAACATATACAAATGTATTTTGGCTTTTAAAGATAAGCAGTTTATCTTTCATAATATTTATTTTAAACTCTAACATAAAATTTCAAACATATCATATTTCTCAGCCTATATAATATGCCATATTTTACTTTAAAAATCAATTTAACCCTTTTAATACTGAATACACAAGTAAACCATCAATACTTTTCATTAGATATATATATATATTTACAAACTATACATATTTGACGTACCGGGGTTTCATCAGTTTGAGATGCCGTTTTCTGGGGTAGAAACCGTCTTATATTGTCAGATATATATATCTTCAGCACCGTTCAGTGGTCGAAGACTTTGAAAAAATAGGGGGGGGGGGGAGCAAAATTCATCGGTTTATGGCAAACAGCAAAAAATGACCGTTTTTGTGTTTCTCCATAACAGATAATCCACATTTGTAAAGAGTTGTCTGTTGTTATTGTTTGTTTAAACAGTTTTAAAATAAAATACATTCTATTTATTAGCTTGTATGGAACCTACGATCGAGCACTGCTTTTTTTTTCAACTATTATATGATATATACAAACAAACGTTTCTGTTTCATTCCATCAAAGGAAATCTTCAGGCTAACTTGTACTTAAACTGATAATATATATGAATTAGGTATGTGTATATGTTTATATGTTCGTATGTACAGGATTCACTTCTAAACTAATAAACTGATCATGATGAATTTTGGAACATAGCTGCTAGGCGTAAGGGTGGGTAATGTGGGCTAGTTTTAGTTTTATGAAAAGGAGACAACGAGGAGATGAAAGTCCTTCATAAAAATTCAGATACCTCCGATATTTGTGAAATTTTAACAATAGTTATTAGACAGCAATTAATATTCCAAATTTTAGTTTCTTTAGAGTATTTTAAAGGAGTTTTTTGGAGCATAATATAGCCGCAACCTCTCCTTTGGAAATTAAAATATTTCAGATTTGCATTGAATTTGATAAATAGTCATTAGACACAAATTAAGCAAAATTCCCTGAATTTCAATTTCTTCTTAAAACACCTGAAGCTTAAGCTTTAAATTTCAGACATTTTTAAGAATCAAAATCATGTAATGAATTTTAATCAATATTGGAATCAGGATTCTAGACATACGGTTTAGTATCATTATATCTTAATTTTAATCTTTGTAAGTGGACATAAAAGTGGTGTTCTGTTTGGGGAATTAATTTTACCCGTCCTGGAACGGGTATTTTTCTGGCACTTAGTTTTAACATTTTACAGCAGTCTTACGGTTTTCACCGATCATCAAAAGTGTGTCATTTGGCATCAAACAAAACCGGACGAGATGACAGTTACCTACCCATTTATTTATTTTTTAATTATTCGATCACTAATAGGCAATTATTTTTTATTCTAAAATTTTTTTGATTTACTTCTGTTTTGTATAGATTGGACAATTGATTTTTTATATTTTTATATGACTAGAAGTGAACTATGCAGAACTCACTCTTTCCACTAGGTAATTAATGTCTGTAGATGTTTTGGAGTTTTTCTTTTTCATTGAGTGTCTACCCTACTATTTCATTATTGGAGAAAGAAAAGGTGAACTTATACATTTCACAAAGATATTGGTAAAGGTGAGTCATTACTACAGTTCATACAAGTAACTACTGCACCATCGCCTCTTTCAGTAGCAGTAGTATTATTATTAACATTGTTAAAACACCTGACATCCCAAGGCTGCTTCATGCCAATATTTGGTGCAATTCTGTCAAGTAGTTTTGGGGCCTATAAGTGATCAACAGATAAAAAATGCACACTTATAATATAAATTAAAATTGCAATGTTTTCAGGCGAATATATCGATTATTTAGTGCGTTTTTATAACCTGATTTTGCAGGGAGATGTTTGTTGGGGGTATGACCCAACGACCCCCTCCCTCTAGTCCATGTTTCTGCTAATTACGAATAATCCTGCACACTCGCCCTTACTTATCCTCCCCCACACACCCACACATTTACGAGAATAGAAACAAAAATCTGTCAAATTCCTCACATATTTCTTCTAACGATTTACATGGAATCAACGAGTCCAGTGGGGTTTCCTAACATTTGGTCACATTTCCCATGTTTTTCTGTGCAACCTGTCTTCCATATATAAATCGCTTCCGTAACAAGACACCGTTGTGGGTGAATAAAAGACGTATTTACACACTTGACGAGACTAATACGCAATCTCTCTCTTTCATGTCATCCACAGACTGATTCGTTGTATCACAACTCTTTAATGTGGCTAGAATAACGAATGTTGCAAGGCAAGATAAAACTCCTACCGCTTTGTCATATATATACATATATTTCTAACTCTTCCACTCTCTCTCTCATATATATATATACATATATATATATATATAGGGAGTTAACGCTCTTGACTACGAATCAGTGGCGATTTGTGATCGGAGTTCGAGCCAGCCGACCGTTGAGAATTAACTTCCTGCACTGAAGATTGCGTTAGCATGAAACATCGATGTCTGTAGGTAATAAATAATTAATATTTATTTATAAATATATATATATATATATATATATATATATATATATATAATTTTTTTCCACGTATATATATATTTTTCTCTGTATAATATATATATATATATATATTTTCTATGTATATATATATATATATATTTTCTATGTATATATATATTTTCTATGTATATATATATATATATATATATATATATATATATATATATATTCTATTCATATATTCTTTTCTCTCTCTATATATATATTCTCTGCATACATTTTTCTCATATATATATATTTCTCCCTTTCACTATCTCCATATATATTTCTTTCCGGCTTGTTCTTTCTTTATATATAAATATATCATTTTTGTTCTCTTTTTCTTTCTTTTTTTCCTACTATTTCTTTCTTATTTCCCTCTCTCCTGCTGTATTATACATAAAGCCCCACCTTGAATTCCCTTATTGACCAATTCTCCAAATTCATTGGATGTTGCTTTTAATTACTATTCATATTCCGTGAATGTCATTCTAGTTCTATAAATAAGAGCGACTGACAGCCGAAGAGGAAATACGCTGCTTTTATTTTAGTTCTTTTTTATTTGAAAAGAAAATGCGAAGTGTCACAGGGTTCAACATGTAACAGAACAACACAACCAGAAAATTAAGAATTACATTTGGTTTTTACTTCATGAAGTTGTTGCAAAAATTAATCTCAAGTTGTAAAATATGAAAAGTAATTTCTTTAAATAAATAAAAGTATAGAAATAATAAAATGGGAAAATAAAGTTGAAATAAACACAATAAAGTTTTTAAAAGTTCAGAATAACTCAGATTCAAAAGCAAATTATTAGATTAAAAAAAAACTCCGAAAAAGAGTTAATACGTAAACAGTTTGCTCATCTCATACCCATTAGGACAACCATGTAACCCTCCTCCTTGCATGTGTAAACTTTATTCCAACTATCACCCAGCCAGAAAAGACAGCGTCAACCCTCGACTGATGAAGGCCAGGAAAACGATTAAGAGCCCCCAATAAAACCTTTTCTCTTTATTTTCACACGAAATCGATTTTTATTTTAGCTTCTTTCATTTTTTTAAATTTATTTATTTATTAAGACCTAATGAAGACTTATCATTTACATTATTTCTCTTCAGACTATTGTCCTCATAAGCATTGGTATTTGTAGTAAATACCCAGATTATTTTCAGGAATTTTATTTTGTTACGTGGCTATAATAAAAATGAGATTTTTTTTTATTTACATGATATCTATAAATTAATAAGATCCGGGCACTAAATAATTTGATAAATATTACATCTGTCCTTAAAAATATTTGCTCTTCTTTTTTCTTTGTCTTTTAATAGTGACACGAAAAAGAAAGAACACCCATTGTTTCCTTATCTTCAAGTCAACTTTTATGATTTGGACAATTGTAACATTATTAGGGTTGGACGAAGATTAGAAACCCGTACGTCCAGGCAAACGGATTTAAGATATAAAATAAAAAGACAATATAATAATGGATTATTTAAGAGAGAAATAGCAAAGCAAAAACATTCCTTTGGCTGTAACGTCAGTAGGTCGTAAAACAAACAAGAGAATGTTATTGTCCAAAAAGATGTACTTGGAAATTAGACCGCAAATATTAATTCTTCAGGTTGACTATGGGAGGTTGGAGGAGAGAGTCTGGGAGACAGACACACTAATAGGGAGGTGAGAGGTTACGAGTAAAAACTACAAAATTATCAGAATTACCTAAATCTTTCTTTCAGCTTTCTAACCCAGTTAGAACACCACCAATCATGACCGACCAGTGACCACTACACAGTCCGGCCACCATTTATAGTACCACACAGGCACAGATCAACCGCTAGAAAGTCAGAACAGTAACACTATCAAATCTGAACACCACCTAGTCCGACTACCATCCAGTTTGAATGTTGCCCAGTCTAAACAGCATCTAGTCTAAACTTGTGTTGAGGTGATTAATCAGAATCGAGATTCCGAAAAATTTGAGCCTAATTTCCGTTTCTAAAAACGATTCTTTTCATTTTTTTTTTGTTTAAAACTTAATTTTCCATTGACGTTACTAACGATAAAATGATAAATATTTCTTGATTTTAAACTACCAGTAAAACCGAATCTATAGATCATAAAAACAAATGTAGTTAAAAATAGCACGGTAAAACTGACACAAGTAAAATGGCACAGGTAAAAATAGCACTAATAAAAAATATAGATGAAAGATTCACAATGAGTTTATCAAAATCTTAGATACAAAACATAAAGCGAAAACAAGAAGTTTGTACAATTAAAAAGAAAATTATCTCAACATTTAAAAGTAGACGAGGACCCTCAGCCAAATCCCCCCACCAAAAAATGAGAATCTACTTTTTTAAGCGATTACATGTGAACAGCCTGGAAAATTTAGGGGAAGAAAACCTAATTATTTTAGAATTTAGAATGAGGGGATCAATTTTGAATATAAATTTAACATAAAATGTCACCCAGTGTCTAAGCTAATAGCGTTTTAAGGGCATATAACCAGAATAGTTTGGGGGGGGGGGGGGGTAAGGGAGATACATGTGTTTTCGGGGAGAGGATAAAAAAGCTCTCCATTAACCCTATCACTAAACTTAAGTCCAGATGGCAACAGACCCCCCTCCCCCAAAAGAACACAAACATGGTTACATCAAAGATTTGACAACAAAAAATAAATTCAATGTTTTGGGTTCAATAATGGATGTGGGGGTAGGAGCTTATCCCCTATTTAAAATTATAGGGGAGGGAACACACACACACACTTAGAAAAATCGATGTTATTTGTTTGAAAACAACAGAGTAAATACTTATGTAAAAATATTTATTTTAATAACGACTATAGGAGTCGGAACCCAGCTACATGACTAAAGCGTGTTGACTCGTCAAGAACTGAAAATCTCACTGTCGTTTTCCCACCGGGAAAACTGTGACGTCACGAAATCTCGTGGTCGACGCACACATGTGACCTAACCCCCAACCCCGAGGTCTCGTCAACTGTCCCCGCGAATCGTGAGAACACATCGCACCAACTTTGCACGAGATGACTCCGTTACAAATCGCGCAAGTTAAGCGATCTCACTGTACGTCCATCACCCATGTGTCCCATTATATAACACTTTAACAACTTACCCAGAATTTCAACGAAAGTATTAGTACAGCTTCCCAGCGAGTGACTGTGTATTTTTAGTATTTTCACATTTATGTTATTTCTTTATTAATTTATAACATAAAATTAGAATAGAATTTGAATTGTATTTACAGTTTAACTGTAAATTATTTGCATGATTCAATTGCAATTCTCCAAATCATAGTTACCAGATGCGGAATCATCATATTTTGTCAAAATTACCGAATTTTCCGGATATCACAAATGTTTAGATTATTTTAAAAAATTGAAAAACGTATCTGTTTAATATTTAGATGAGGAAGAGGGGTCAGTTTGCTATGTAAGTTTGGCAGAAATTAAGCCCCCGTTGATATGAGATGATATTATCTCATGTAGATGGTTAATTTGTGTTAAACTAACATACTGAACTGGATCAACCTCGTGACCCCTCTAAAAATTAAACACGTAAGTTTTTCAAAAAGATTTTATAATCTTAAAAGTTGTTGCTGAATTGATTGTACCATAAAATAACACCTGTAATGAGCACAGGTGATTTTCAGCATATAAGTTGCTAAAAAAGCGTCTACCCATGTAAAATTCACACCCTAAACAGTTTAGAATTGCCAGCGGAAGTAAGTGGTTTCCATTTTAGTTGTATTTAGCATAATTTCACTTAGTTACGAACTTATGATTACCTTTTCATTAATTCAGAAAATGTAACAGTTCAGTTTAATTTTGTGAAACATACATTTCCAATATTTTCTTAAAAATTATGACACCTTAATGTGGAGACCACATCACCTCTACAAGTTGCTTGTTAGCAATTAACATCAAAGCAGTATACTTTCTTCGATGAGAAAAGAAAGGAAAAAATGAGACAGCTTTCTGTCTCTTTTATCTTTCTTTGCTCTTTGCAGTATTTTTATTTATTTATTTTTTTGAAGTTACTTACTAGTCTATTTTTTAATTTTTCTTTTTAATAAAAGAAAGTCCTGGTCGACTGTGATCAATTGTTTATGAAAAAATACAAATAGCAGGACTACTGCAAAGCAGCTTTGTTTTAAAAGAAAAATAAATCTTTCGTTGCCCTACTATTTTCAATCAATTATTGGGAAAATATTTGAGAAAAAATACTATAAAGATCTATTCATGTAATGCACTCCCACACAAGTATAGTTTTACTTTTGCGAACGTATATGCACACATTACACGTATTATTATGGTAATTCAAAAATGAAACAAAACGACAACTCTATAACTAAATTAGAAATTTAAAAAGAATCGGAATCCGTAATATTGAAATCGTCCCATCACTAGTTTAAACACTACACAGTCCGAACAGATCCCAGTTTGATCACTATCCAGGCTGAACACTCTTGTCTAGCTCCAAATGCATTCACAATGCAACAGTCACAATTGGCAGAGACTAACACACAAAACTTACCATCAAGTTTGGGTCATTTTTTTCTTTTATTTAAATAAATAGATACATTTTTTTTTACTAGACATAGCCCTTCTTCACCCACTACCTGCTGTTATCAAAAAGAATTCACAGAGACGGGGGGGGGGGCTCCTCCTCCCCGCCAATCTTAGCCACGAACAACTTATAAGTGTTTTGATAATGTGGGCAGAAGCTACTAGAAGACAGAGCAAATACAGACCACTTACACTTTTGATGTCAATAGACATCAAGGGTCAGACCGACTGCAGAGAAACTGCTGTGCTAATCTTAGTAATTTATGAATTCTGTGAAGTTTGAAATACCAAAAGCACATTTAAAATGGAGTAGGAAATATAAAGAACATGCCTTCCAATCTTAGTCTCTTCAATTTGCTTCATACCTAAGCTGGCAGTCTTCCTTCCATCTCCCATAACAAGGAGAGTAGAAAGTGGACCTTGGGTTTACTTTCGGCAGCCTTGTAACTCTCGCTTCCCTTATTTTGTTCTTTAGTCCTCACATTCCATGAGCAATGTTTCTGATAAAGGGGGAAGAATTGCTGTTTTCTGAGTCGGAATCTATCCATCTGATACTTATCGTTGGCTAGTTTTTGACCTTGAAGTGGTATTTTTTAGCTCCTTACATCAAGTGGCTTTATGTCTTGTCTAAAGCGATTTCCATAAAAAAAGAAGAAAAAAAACGTATTTCAAGAGAAGTTGAAAATTACTTTCCTTGCTCAAAACCAAATGAGTTTTATGAACGTGAAAGACAATCATGCTGGTAGCACGTAAAGTCCTCTAGTCAGACTCTTCTAGCACATAAAGTCATTTCGTCAGACTCTTCTAGCACGTAAAGTCATTTCGTCAGACTCTTCTAGCACATAAAGTCATTTCGTCAGACTCTTCTAGCACGTAAAGTCATTTCGTCAGACTCTTCTAGCACGTAAAGTCATTTCGTCAGACTCTTCTAGCACGTAAAGCCATCTGGTCAGACTCTTCTAGCATGTAAAGCCATCTCGTCAGACTCTTCTAGCACGTAAAGCCATCTCGTCAGACTCTTCTAGCACGCAAAGCCATCTCGTCAGATCCTTCTAGCATGTAAAGTCATCTCGTCACTCTTCTAGCATGTAAAGTCATCTCGTCACTCTTCTAGCAAGTAAAGTCATCTCGCTTGGAAAATATTTCATTTTCAGACCAATTCAATAAGTGAAAATAATTAATTGGAAAAACAGATGTCCCTGTTTTCGGGGTTGGGAGAGATTTTCCCCTCTGCATGATGTTACAATAAGCGAATTCATGGCCCACCTGACAGGGCATACCTGAAGAAGAACATAATGAAATTTCCTAGAAATTCATGAAGCAACCCACAAATTGGCCGATAATGATTGTTGCTGAATTAATAAATTAACATTATGAATAATCTACATTGCTTGTAGTCATCAATTGATTAGCAGTGCCTATTTCAGCTAACGAAGAAGTCAACTAGATGGGGACCTAGACATGATCCCGACTGAGAATTCAAAATAAATCCACTAAGAAGATGACAAGAGAAGGAGGGTTCAATAAGATTAATGCAATTGTCTGGACTTCGAAGTCTTGTCCAATTAATCTATGTCGAAGTTTTATATAATATATTTATATACTTTTCTACATCAAAATTCATTGTACTATTTAGAATAATAAAAAGAGGAAAAAGAATATTAAGAAGTTGACAAAAGAAAATGTATACAATTGACTGTATTTTTTTTTTTTTTAATTTGGATTCAAATAAGATTTGTTTCAGTCATCTCCTTTGCTGTTTTTGTTGATTTGAAAAATATATTTCTTATTTTTCTGCTGATTTCATTTGTGTTGAAATATAATTTCTTTTTGCATTTCTTTTTAACAAACACATCTTTATGAATTAGCGTTTGTATATATTTTCATGCATCAATAGAAACATTTCTTACATCTACCTAAATATATTATATCTATATACTTATGTCTCTTTAGATATAGCTATCTGTCGATTAAGATCTATTGCTTATCATATCTAATTCTTTAATCTATGTCTATATTTACTGGCCTCCTCACAAGAGGAAAGTTATACACAAGATCAGTTTATAATGTAGGAATATCCAGCTCCCCAAAAAGGGGCACTCTGGATTCGAGAACACATATGAAACAATGTACTTCTCATCTTCTAACTGAGGACCACATTTTGATCCTAGCCAGAAGGGCTATTCGAAGAGTTCTATCACATCTACCTATCTATCTACTTTACAAAGTATAACATTAGTTTTTGTGTAAACTAAAAATAGACCCCAAAAAGAATTGACCAAATTGTTACAGTAACCTTTGACCTCCATTCTGATCTCATTCTGTGACTCTTGTCTTTTTGAATGTCTGGAAATCAACTCCACCCACTTTTAAACCATTAGAAGTAGAGTGAAAGAGGAAGAAAGAAAAGGAGAGAGAAAGAGTGTGTTAAGAGGCTGAAAGAGTAAGAGACATACTGAAAGAAAGTAAGTGAAAAAGGAAATGTGAGAAAATATATGTAGAAAGAAAGAGATGTAAATGAGTGAGTAAGAAAGCTTATGAGAGAGTGAGAGAAAGAGACACAGAGTGAGCATGTAAAAAAAAGAGTGTATGTGAAAAAGAGAGACTGTGTGAGAAAAAGAGAGAGTGTGCAAGAAAATGAGAGAATGTGAAAAAGAGGATATGTGTGTCTGCTAGAGAGATAGAAAGTGGGGGATAAAAAAAATGGGAGTGAGAAATTGATAGAAACAAAGATTAAGAGTAAAGAAATCCCCCTCACCCCACACACCAAAGAGTTGTGGCAGTGGTGGTGAAGTTGTGGTGTGATTAAAAGAAGTGCCTCCATCATCACCCCCCTCCCTTCCTCCAAAAATAAAAACAGACAGCACGCCTAATGAAAAGGATTTAAGACTTCTTTAAGTCATCTCAAATTGCTTTATTCTTCCCTCAATTACCAAAGATAAAGAGACAGAACTCTCTTCATCTCACCCTCAACCTTTTTATGATAAAAACTAAAAGAAAACCATTAGGGATTCCACTCCTTATCCTTTTTTTCTTACCACTGACAAATGGAACCAGGTGCTGAAGGATGGAACTTCAAAATTGTCCAAGAATTTTACTTTTTAGCAAGAGACAAGTCCAAAAGTGAGAGAACCTTTTACCATTCCTAATCCCCTCTTTTATTAATCACACCCGACAGACAACGAGGTAAGGCGTAATTTATCTTTCAAAACCCAAATGCCTAAGGACTTGAGTTTTAACCAGGGCCTAATTAACACCCTTAACAGGCGTTAACACTTACTTTGATGCTAATGAATGTGGAGTTAGGCAGACTTTGTTCATGTGTGCAGATTTCACTCAATAAGATACACATATACGGCCGATACAGCATACTTACATTGACACACCAGTTCTCATTAGATCGCTGAAGTTAAGCAACGTTGAGCCTGGCCACTACCAAATGAGTCACCATTTAGGAATACCAGGCGCTATACATGAGAGGAAGGTGAAACCTCCATGCTAAAAGAATACAGCTCTGAAGAAACCTTTAGTAGCAAGTACTTCAATATAACCTGTTAATCAACACAAGGTGTTGATAGAATGGAACAACCGCCCTCTGGGCTGATGTTCTGTTCTCAATCTTGTGGCGAGGCTCTCCAGAAAGATCATGCAATTCAATTTGTTTTCGGCAGATATTCCATACTGATCATTCTTACTAAAATTCTAATCACCTTACCGTTATAATGTTGAATTTAGTAGCTAAATAAAAGAACAGACAAACGGTAGATAAATACAATACAATAACTTTAGTTATATTTCAATACAAGCGAAGAGTCTGTTAGTATGATAAAGTTGATAATTATATTTCCTGAAGTAATTCTATGGCGAGTTCATTTTATATTCTTGGGGGTTAGTGAGTTTAGGGTACCGAAACATTTATGTAAGACTGTCAACTAAATGAAAAAAATATATGTTTGGGTATATAAACCCTAACCTCACCACCTCCAAGAATTTCAAATGGACACATCTATAAAATTACTTAAAGAAATCAAGGAGGCAGAAAGACAACGAAAATGCATGGAACTTGCCAGAGAACTGTAAGGAATATAGAACATGAAGAAAATAACTGTAATACCAATAAGTGTAGGAGTACTAGGAACAGTTACGAAAAATCTCAAAAAAACAAAAAACTAGGAGTAATTGGAATCAGAAGGAAGATTGACATCATACAAAGCACATCACTGATGAAAACAGCTGAAATATTAAGGAAAATCCTTGAGTGTGAAGACCAAGCCACATAACCAGATGACACCGACCAACAATGGATAAGCTTAAATAGAATTAAAAAAATAGAGAAAGGGAACTGAAACTGCCAAAAAGAACATAATTTGACCCCCCTCCAACCTCAGTTGGTACAGCACAAAATGGTCGTGAAGAGTCAGAGAGGATGGAAAGACTGCGGAGGGAGATAACTCTCCAAACATCAATGGAAGGATATGGAATGTACTTAACTTAAAACAACATGGAAACACAATTTTATATATATATATTATATTGCATCATTGATGCTGAGCTCCATGTCACATATCGCTGTTTTTTCTGTCAATTTGGTGTGTAATGTTTATGTAATAAAGCCATTTTAATTTTTAGTTTTTATTTGTTTTCACATTTTAAAACTTATACAAAAATAATAATAAAAAAAATTATAACTCCTATTATCTTCAATTTAGTTTGTAATGTTTATGTAATAAAGCCATTTTAATTTTTAGTTTTTATTTGTTTTCACATTTTAAAACTTATACAAAAATAATTAAAAAAATTATAACTCCTATTATCTTCAATTTAGTTTGTAATGTTTATGTAATAAAGCCATTTTAATTTTTAGTTTTTATTTGTTTTCACATTTTAAAACTTATACAAAAATAATAATAAAAAAAATTATAACTCCTATTATCTTCAATTTAGTTTGTAATGTTTATGTAGTAAAGCCATTTTAATTTTTAGTTTTTATTTGTTTTCACATTTTAAAACTTATACAAAAATAATAAATTAAAAAAATTATAACTCCTATTATCTTCAATTTTGTTTGTAATGTTTATGTAATAAAGCCATTTTAATTTTTAGTTTTTATTTGTTTTCACATTTTAAAACTTATACAAAAATAATAAATAAAAAAAATTATAACTCCTATTATCTTCAATTTAGTTTGTAATGTTTATGTAATAAAGCCATTTTAATTTTTAGTTTTTATTTGTTTTCACATTTTAAAACTTATACAAAAATAATAAATAAAAAAAATTATAACTCCTATTATCTTCAATTTAGTTTGTAATGTTTATGTAGTAAAGCCATTTTAATTATTAGTTTTTATTTGTTTTCACATTTTAAAACTTATACAAAAATATTTTTTTTTAAATTATAACTAACTACTATTATCTTCAATTTAGTTTGTAATGTTTATGTAATAAAGCCATTTTAATTTTTAGTTTTTATTTGTTTTCACATTTTAAAACTTATACAAAAATAATAAATAAAAAAAATTATAACTCCTATTATCTTCAATTTTGTTTGTAATGTTTATGTAATAAAGCCATTTTAATTTTTAGTTTTTATTTGTTTTCACATTTTAAAACTTATACAAAAATAATAAATAAAAAAAATTATAACCCCTATTATCTTCAATTTGGTTTGTAATGTTTATGTAGTAAAGCCATTTTAGTTTTTAGTTTTTATTTGTTTTCCCATTTTAAAACTTATACAAAAATATTTTTTTTTTAAATTATAACTAACTCCTATTATCTTCAATTTGGTTTGTAATGTTTATGTAATAAAGCCATTTTAATTTTTAGTTTTTATTTGTTTTCACATTTTAAAACTTATACAAAAATAATAAATAAAAAAAATTATAACTCCTATTATCTTCAATTTGGTTTGTAATGTTTATGTAGTAAAGCCATTTTAGTTTTTAGTTTTTATTTGTTTTCCCATTTTAAAACTTATACAAAAATATTTTTTTTTAAAATTATAACTAACTCCTATTATCTTCAATTTGGTTTGTAATGTTTATGTAATAAAGCCATTTTAATTTTTAGTTTTTATTTGTTTTCACATTTTAAAACTTATACAAAAATAATCAATAAAAAAAATTATAACTCCTATTATCTTCAATTTAGTTTGTAATGTTTATGTAATAAAGCCATTTTAATTTTTAGTTTTTATTTGTTTTCACATTTTAAAACTTATACAAAAATAATAAATAAAAAAAATTATAACTCCTATTATCTTCAATTTGGTTTGTAATGTTTATGTAGTAAAGCCATTTTAGTTTTTAGTTTTTATTTGTTTTCCTATTTTAAAACTTATATAAAAAAATTTTTTTTTTTAATTATAACTAACTCCTATTATCTTCAATTTGGTTTGTAATGTTTATGTAGTAAAACCATTTTAATTTTTAGTTTTTATTTGTTTTCACATTTTAAAACTTATACAAAAATAATAATTAAAAAAATTATAACTAACTCCTATTATCTTCAATTTGGTTTGTAATGTTTATGTAATAAAGCCATTTTAGTTTTTAGTTGTTTTCACATTTTAAAACTTATACAAAAATAATAAATTAAAAAAATTATAACTAACTCCTATTATCTTCAATTTAGTTTGTAATGTTTATGTAGTAAAGCCATTTTAATTTTTAGTTTTTATTTGTTTTCACATTTTAAAACTTATATAAAAAATATTTTTTTTTTAAATTATAACTAACTCCTATTATCTTCAATTTGGTATGTAATGTATATGTAGTAAAGCCATTTTAATTTTTAGTTTTTATTTGTTTTCACATTTTAAAACTTATATAAAATAATTTTAAAAAAAATTATAACTCCATTTATCTTCAATTTGGTTTGTAATGTTTATGTAGTAAAGCCATTTTAGTTTTTAGTTTTTATTTGTTTTCACATTTTAAAACTTATATGAAAAATATTTTTTTTTTAAATTATAACTAACTCCTATTATCTTCAATTTGGTTTGTAATGTTTATGTAGTAAAGCCATTTTAATTTTTAGTTTTTATTTGTTTTCACATTTTAAAACTTATATAAAAATAATTTTAAAAAAAATTATAACTAACTCCATTTATCTTCAATTTGGTTTGTAATATTTATGTAGTAAAGCCATTTGAGTTTTTAGTTTTTATTTGTTTTCACATTTTAAAACTTATATAAAAAATATATTTTTTTTAAATTATAACTAACTCCTATTATCTTCAATTTGGTTTGTAATGTTTATGTAGTAAAGCCATTTTAATTTTTAGTTTTTATTTGTTTTCACATTTTAAAACTTATACAAAAATAATTTTTTTAAAAATTATAACTAACTCCTATTATCTTCAATTTAGTTTGTAATGTTTATGTAGTAAAGCCATTTTAGTTTTTAGTTTTTATTTGTTTTCACATTTTAAAACTTATATAAAAAATATTTTTTTTTTAAATTATAACTAACTCCTATTATCTTCAATTTAGTTTGTAATGTTTATGTAGTAAAGCCATTTTAGTTTTTAGTTGTTTTCACATTTTAAAACTTATACAAAAATTTTTTTTTTTAATTGTAACTAACTACTATTATCTTCAATTTAGTTTGTAATGTTTATGCAGTAAAGCCATTTTAATTTTTAGTTTTTATTTGTTTTCACATTTTAAAACTTATACAAAAATAATATATTTTTCTTTAATTATAACTCCTATTATCTTCAATTTAAAATATTAGTTATCCGCATTTACAAATATACTTAAGAATGAACACACTGTTTACGAATTATGTTTCATGTGATCTTTTGAAATAGAAAAAGGTTACCCAGAAAAAAATGTAAGAAATTTTGAAGATGAACGAAACGAACAAATATTTTTTAGAAACATGCATCAGAAATTAGCCTAAGTGGCTGGCAGAACAAATTAGCAGATAAAGGCTTTGGTTGGAAAATAGTCATGGTAATAGGAGTAGAATTGACTATACTTTATAAAATAGATATATATTAGCTGTATCAATCCGGCATTTCCCGGGGGGGCGGGGGGGATAAAGTCATTTTAGTTTTTAATTTTTATTTGTTTGTACATTTTTAAATCTATACAGAAAAAGAAACATTTTAGTTGTAAGGTAGACAGCCTATGATTGAAGACACAGTTTACGAATTCTGTGCCACGTAATCTATTTTGACATTGAAATTTAAATGTTTTCAGACATTACTCATTTCTTTCCACAGCAAATATCTGGATTTGAAGCGCCGTGATAAAGAAAAAGAAGAACTCGTGATCTCTGTTAAAAGAAGTATGAAGAAAAATCTTAAATCTCTCAGAAATCTATTGAAGTTTTTGATTATTACTGACATAAGCTGATTTTTATTTTTAGGTGATTATTTAAAATGTTTCATATTATCAGTCGTTTGAGTCAGACTAAGTAATGTTTTTTTTTAAATTGTAGCGAAGTATGTTGTTTCATTGACAGTAACATGGTATAACAATAACAAATGAAAATTAGTTAGTTAGAAGCAAAATCTTATTTAGCTGCAACTTCAAATATCCGCTTGACTTTTCTTTATATATTGAATATATGAATAAAGAATAATAAAACTTAACACTTAAAGCTTTATCTGAAAGGATATTGAGCCCTTTGTGTTTGCAAAATCTGCTATCTTTATTTTCATGTCATTAGATAACTATATATCTATATAACTAGAAGTATGGGTCCCATGGGTCCAAATTCTAGTATATATTAAATTGTTTTTACGCCAATACGTAGTTAAAGCAAAATAAATTATTTTGAAATATTAAAATAATTTCCAACGCTATTGATAATGTTTACCAATTCATTTTTTTTTTTTTATTATCGCTTATGTTTGAATTCATGTTTTGAAACATGATGTAAATAAAATCTATGACGTCACACCAAAGCTATAATTATTTTGTTATGGTAATGTTTTAAGCTCTATTCATAAGAAAGCTCAAATAAATCAGTTGGTAAAACGTCAGACTTAAGGTTTCAGTTTCGATTTCTGGTCATGTCATCCGCTTTGTTGAGAATTTATCATTTATCATTAATGCAATATTTTCCATTTTTCTAAAAGTAGTTAAGATCTCTGCTATTTTGAAATGAGACAAATTTCACAATGTATTTATTATGTTTAAAAAAATTGTGACTGACGGAAAAAAATCTCTATTTATATAAGATTTATCTTTATCATTTAATACATATACACTTATAATATTATAAGGTAAGGTAAAATAATATATTGCGTATATATATATATATATATATATATATATATATATATATATATATATTTAGTATTTACTTTAAGAGTGCTCAATACACGAGTAGAACTTAGTAGTAGTATACAAATATATTCATGGCAAGTAAGCTACACAGAAACATTTGTTTCATTCTCGAAAGAACGGCTAATGATTTTCTTTGGGAAATGTAATATAGACATTCCTGTGTAGCTTACTTGCCATAAATATATTTTCATACTATTATATATTTATATATATTGTTTAATTAAAATTTGACACTGTATAACCCTGAATACTTCCCAAAGCTCATAATAAAATCTTCTATACTCCTTTATAAGTCTCATAATTAATAGGGCAAATAAAAGCATCCTATGTTGTCCTTTCAGTGACCCCTTGTGAATTTCTCATTTGTCATGGTAACAATTAACCTTGTTTTTGACTTTTAGAGGCAGGAGTCATGTTGGGGGAAGAAACACAATGAAATTGGTTGAACATTTTTTTTTTTTTATTGGACTGGAAATCAATCAAACATTGTTGGTCATCAAGCATTCATTTCATTGAAGCATGAATACACCAATAATAATAATAATAATAATAATAATAATAATAAGGGAACAAACTTGATGATAATTAACAAGGAACCTTGCCAAATCTTAGATTTCGTCGTCCCAGCAGATAACAAGGTGAAGATAAAGGAGGCAGAAAAACTAAGAAAATGCATGAAACTTGCCAGAAAACTGAAAAGGATGTGAAAAATGAAGACAATTACTGTAATAACAATAATTGTAGAAGCACTAGGAACAGTTATGAAAAACCTGGAAAAAAGATGAAGGGAAATTGGAATCAAAAGGAGGATTGACACCATACAAAGCACATCACTGATGAAAACAACTGAAATATTAAGGAAATATTCTTGAGTGGGGAAACCGACCGATATAACCAGGTAATACCGGCCATCCACAGGTAAGTTGAAATAGAACAACAATATAGAAAGAACATTATACAAATCCAAGGGAACAGAAACCCCATAATCTCTTCCCCTCCCCTGCTGAAAAATAATGTTGGCACCAACCTCGGCTGGTACTAGACAAAATGGTCATGAAAGGTCAAGGAAGATAGAAAGACCTAGGAAGGATAGCATCATTCAGACCTCTCCTGGAAGAGCACAGGGAGTACTGGAATCGTGGCAAGGCTTATTGCCACTCAAATTCCAGAAAAAGCCGATGTTCCTTATCAGCAAGAAATCAATAGTAAACGGCTGTTATGATAACGCAAAGTGATTTACAACGGTTATCGAAAGAGGTGGACAGTGCTGGAAATTTGGGGAGGCCTATTGTCACTCAGACCCAAGGGAACACCTCTTCACTTATAATGATGCGTGTGAAAACTCCTAGTAAGTATACAATAATCCTCTAACACAATTCTGGGGCTTTCTTTCCTTCTTCTATTCAAGGTTTACCTATCTTATTATAATGGAGATTCAATGTCTGTAAGGTCCCATTCCGAAAGACTTATTCCGAAAGACTTATGTTGTTTGTCTTAAACATTAAGAATCACTTTTCCATTACAAACCTAAACGCTACACTAAGGGAAATTTAAGTGTCTATTGTTGTCATCATCAGTGTCTGTATTATAATTGTTATGTAGACATTAAGTGAGATTTCATTCAAAACAGTTTCTCATTAGTACATATTAACAGGTAATGTTATATATATATATATATATATATATATATATACACACACATAACAACAATAATTATGGCCTATCTTAATATTTTACTGCAGTTTTATGGATTATCCAATCATTAGAAGCATATTAATAAACTTGTGGACATTTGAATACAAAAGTAAGAATGTTTCTTGAAATGTTTAAAAAAGCTCAGGATTTTAGTAATTCACTTCTGATGAATGGATGGCTCATGAAGATGCAGTGAAGTGTTAAGATAAGCCAAATTTATTATAAAAGGGTATTGAGCCTTTGCATGTACAAAGTCTGTTGTCTTGGTTGCTCGGTTCCTAGAAGTTGATTGTTTATGTTATAATTAATATATATATATATATATATATATATATATATATATATATATATATATATGTATATAGTACAAAACCATGATAATTTTATGGTGACAGCAGCCTCGGTTGGTACTATACAACATTGAAGGAAGATGGAAAAACTAAGCTGGGAGTATACTGGAATTTTACGTAGGCTTATTGCCACTCAAATTCCGGAGAAAACCAACAGTCGTTATCAGCGAGAAATCAATGGTGGTAATAATAATAATGGTGGTACTACTACTACTACTACTACTACTACCACTACTACTAATAATACAAAAAAATTAAAACTATCCAATTGTTCGATAATAATTCATTTCATCCTAATGCATTAAACATTGCATTAGCCTGAAAGTAATCATTATCGAACAAGGGGATAGTTTTACTAACATTATCATATTATTATTATTATTATTATTATTATTATTATTATTATTATAATAACTACTCCTTAAAAAAGTTGAGCACCGATACAAAAGAATAATCACTGAAGTTAAGGGCAATTATAATGCAATTTTCTGCATCTTAATCACTTAGGAAGTGAGACAATCGAAATAATAGTAAGCAAAATAACAACGAACGCTACAATCACCAATAAAAATACATTAAATTAATAGGTGATAAAAATCGTACATATTTCTAGACAGAGCGCCTTGGTCCAGTGGTAGAACTCTGGACTATAGACATCAATATCGAAGGTTCGATCTCTGTCTAAGTTAGCCATGCTGATGACGGCTGTGGGCCAGAAACACGTGGCCATGGATTACTTTTATGTACGTATAAAATAAATAAAAATATATATCTATATATATCTATCTATCTGATATATATATATATATATAGCCATATCTCTATGCTGATGAGTCCCGAATTTAAAAAGGACCTAGACCAGAAAGTGTGTTTTTAAAGAGCCTCCGACTCCACTGATGGACTGCACAAGAATGTGATGAGTGCAGAGTTTAAATGTGTATTACCGAAAAGCCTTTGCTTGTATATGAGATTATTTTCTTTTAATTAATAACACACAACTGCACAAAGAAAACGAATATGCATTGTGTGTATATGAGTCCCAATTTATTCGGCTCTGCATAATGGTAAAGTGAGATACAAAGTATTTTTTTTAATGTAGGCACAATCCAGCTTCACAAAAAGGACACTCTGAATTTGGATAAAAATAAAAATTTGCCCAGAAGCATTTCTCCTCCTCTGACTGAAGAAAAGAACCGATACTACACTTTGATTCTAGTCCAAAGACCAAAAAATATGCGAGTCTTTCATTACACTTTTCAAAGAAAAAATACAAAATTAAATTTGGTAAATTTACTGAAATCACTATTAAAACTACCAAAAATATGTTCCCTCGGGACGTATATTTGTGCTAGTAGATATGGCGAACATATACTACACTGACCCCCAAAAGAGGAGATAATGCCTGGGAGGATGATATCATGACAACAGAACAGATCATACACTATCTCCCAAAGGAGTAGGTAATGCAACTAATATTTTTGTATTAGGTTGTTTCATATGAAATGTCGTATTATAGGTATGTCAACTGACAACTCTGAAAAGTATTTTATTTACCTCCTCTCCAGGAGGTTAGACACAAGGTCAGGTGTGGGTTTTGATGAAAGTGTTTCTGTGGAACGAACTGGATTCGAACCCGACACACCCAGATCCTCAGTCCGTGTTGTTAACCACTTAGCCACCGTGCCATCCCCAAAAGAGAGACAGCACCAGTATTCCCAAGCGGTCACCCATCTAAGTACTGACCAGGCTCTACGTTGCTTAACTTCGGTAATCGGACGAGAACCAGTGTTTTCAGCATGATATGGTCGTAAGTATATGTTCTGTTAATATATTTATTTATAGATGTGATCATATGTGTCGATAATTCAATGTAATTACTAAACTTTAACTTCAAACAACAATGGTTGACACACAAGTTAGAACTATTTTTACATATGAATTTATATGTATGTATATTATGTAGTTAAGCAGTGAAGAGTGAGCTTATATTCATACATTTAAAGAATCAGAAAGTATGAAGATCGCCCAAGAACATCAAGTGGATCTTGGCAGATTTGCAATTTCTAGAAAGAGTTTTAATCATGGATGATATCCATGGATAATGGCTAATAAAAAAACTACTTTTTGGTATATTTTAATATCTATACAGCAGACGAATCTGAACATGTAATAGTTACCAAAGAATAGAGTTGGCTTGGAGCAGGTCTCATGAGCTATGCACGATTTGGTAATGGTCTTTCTTGACCAATAATTACTAAATTTCTCTCGTCCTATTTAATAATTTTTTTTTATTATTGAACTCAGCAAATTCAGAGTCAATCCATGTTAAGGTCAGCTGGTCTAGTTTTTTTTATGGAAATAAAAGAAAATTTGACAAAACCCCTACTGATGAATGTGATGGAAGGTAATCTTCATGCAAGAAAATGCGTTTCTACCAATCGGTCTCTTCTAGACTTTACGTGTCTGTAGAATAGTTATCTCTTTTAGAAGTAATTAGAAGCAATTATTTTCATGCTCCTTGGTGAAACGAGCTTAGATGCCGTTGGTAACAGAAGATAGATCGCCAAATAATGTCACAAGCATGAGATCACATAGCAACTCTCATACCAACATGTAGTCGAGAATCAAGACCAGAATTCTTCCTTATTTGCTGCAGAGATGACCCACGTCAGATCGCTTGACAGAAAAGAAACCATGGGAACAATATAATAGTTCACTTTCTTATGCGTTTTTATGTGTATGGAAACAGTGTATTTAATTATATTAATGCCTCACTTACTGCCTTTGTCGTAGACAAATTATTAATAAACAAAATGTCTTTATCAACCACAAGCTTTTTCCCCTCTTATTTTCTATATGTGTGTGCAGTCAAAAGAATACATAAAGATTCTTAGCCACGCACAACATACCGGAGAATTAATTTAAATTCCCTACCTACGTGTTTCTAATCTTGATGAATTAGAATATCAAATATTTTAATTTTTCACTTCCAACCTCATTGATATAGCCCCCTCATGATGTTGATTGCTTCTGGTCACTGCACCAGCACTAATCACATAATGACTCTTTTGTGTCCTTGAGTTTGAAAACTCTGCCTTGAAAATTTTTTTATACTAATGCGTCACCAGTTACTAAGGTCCAAAAACCACTCGAGGATAAGCGTTCATGAGATTGTCAATCAATGGAAACAATGTGAAAAGGACAGGATTGGATTCCTTAAGAGGATGGCTCGACAAGTATTTGTTGACATTGGACTTGAAGACAACTATGTTGTAGTTATCAGGGAAGCAGTTCTGTGGGATTGTGTTCCACAGAGAGGAAGTTATTGGAAAGAAACTGTTCATGGAAGTTCTGTTTGGTTTTAAGTACACCGAGGAAGCAAGGAAAGTTCTTTGCAATGGTGGTAGCTAGACGAGTTCTTGCTGTGAATGTTTTATAAGAGGGACCAGAGATTAAAGCTCAGACGAGCATCTACCATGAAAATAGAGTAGAGAAAAACTAGCTACGTCTTTTCTATAAGAAAGAGACTGTAGAGAAGAGAAGAGATCATCCCCCACTAGATTGCGAAGTCGGTTTTATACTATACCAAGGCAAGAGAGAGTGCTCCGTTAACTCAGCAGTGTAAGTTGAGCTAATAATCATATGTTTAAGGAATCAAAATGCATGAAGGTCACCAAAGAATAGCAATTGGCAGACTTTAAATTCACAGAGGAGCCGAGTTCACAGAAAGAGCTTTAATTATGGCAGATACAAAAATACGTTTTCATATACTTTATACAGCCAAAGAATATAAATATGTGAAGGTTAGCAAAGTCTAAAGATGGCTTAGACAATCTCTGTAGATTTTCAACAGACTCTCTTTATTCAGAATATACTAGATTCCTCTCCTGGTGAACTTCAAGACCACCATTGTTGTCTCTGTTTTAAATATTTTCAACAAAAATAGATTCACAAAACATTAGAGTAAAAAAAAAAAATAAAAATGTGCTCGACATGATCATTCGCGGAATGCCTTTTTTAGCATTGGTTCATCTCGAAAGTTCTGAGCGATTTTGACTCTTGTTTCTTTCACTGCCTCATATAACAGTTTAGTCATTTTATATCAATTCAACTACAAAAATTTTAAATGTAACCCCAAAATTATTTTTTTATTTTAATAATTGTTTTAAAATGTGGAAGGTTTTAAGGAAAAACTGCTGACCATTCTTTCCACATTGCAAGTTGAATTTTTTTTTATCAAATCGATCGACAGGTATCTTCTTTTTTTAAACTCACTGATCTAAAAAAAAATAATAATAATATTTCTGATACACTGGCCAGAAATTAATGAAATTTGGTATATTTAAAATATTTAGAGTTAAGGAATTCAAATAGTCTTTTTTAAATTGCAAAGAGCATAATTAAAGGTATTTATCAAAATGATTAGGAAGTTTTATTCACAATTTTTAGTATTTATAAATATCTATAAGATAATAACCAATACCAAATTTAAGAAATAATGTACATCAACAGAGAACAAAATAAACGATTATGAGATTGACGAAGCAGAATCTAAGAAACTAGTAGAAAAAGACGACTAAAAGTTAATGGATCCAAGTATTGAAAAGTTAAATAATTTACCACCACAAAAAACATATCATGCTGCATTAAGAAGGTTGAACGCAGAACCCCAAAACATAAGAGCCATTCAAAATACGAATGGGACAGTACTTTCAAATAAAGACATTCTCTAACACTGGCCGACTTTTTATTAAAGTGTGAGTATAACAATAAAAATAATAGACAACTCTGCATGTGAAGAACTTCATCCAATATTAACAAATTAAATTGTAAACATTCACTAGGTGGCATGTTTAGTGTTGCATGTTTTTGGTGCATGCAAATGGCAGACTTGCTGCAAGTGAAATCAGAAATGCAATAAGAAACATTAAAATGGGAAAAGGCCCAGGGATGATAGTATTTATCTGAAACATTTGAGAATGTGTGGTGAACATCTAATCAAGGGAATAAACCATCTTTTCAATGCAATTCTACAAACTGAATATATTCCTAATAAATTTAAGGAGGCATACACCATATTTAGGAATCACAAAATTTTGAAGGACTATGTGCATTTTATCTTGTCTAGAATAAATGGTGGAAGGCTGCAGATACAGAGGCAAACCACCGAGAGGATGGCATGATAAGGTATGTCCTGAAACTTTCAGATCAATCAGTCAGCTAAAAGAAAAACAGAAAGAGTGAGAGACAGGATGTCTTGGCGACTAATCCTATTCTGCATGATCAGAGGAAAGGTTTTATGATGATGATGATGATGATGATGATATATAAAGAGATGTGTGCAGAACAGGAGGCTTCAAAGGTATGGCCATATTGAAAGAATGGATGAGAGAGTTCCTGGGTTAGTAGATGTAGAACAATTGAGGTAACAAGGTCAGTCCATGGGGGAAGGCAAAGGAAAACATGGGAGGAAGTGATAAGGATGAACTTGAGAGAAAGAGGGATAAATGAAGACCTGACCAGAGATAGGATAGCTTGGAAGTCAATTTCTAAAAGCCGTCCAACACATGTCAGCATGTAAAATGGACGTTAAACTAAATATGATTATGATAATGATAAGATGTAAAACATCAAAATGAAAATGTCAATTGTGTATAGGTTGGTTAGATTCATCTGGAATGACAGACAAAAGATTATGCTTCGCCAGTGTTTGCACTAATGTTCATATAGTGGAATGACCCGGCTGTAAAGTTGGCATGACTGATACATTGGCATCACTTGTTGTGTGGTAACTCACTAGTTTCTCATATCAAAATTCAGTATATCTTATTTTTGTCAACCTCTGTAGTGGAGAAATAGAGCAGGCAGAAAAGAGAAACTAATGACTAATCGCTGTAACAACTGGGAGTGTGAAATTGCATCTCCAAACAAGGGAAGTGACTTATGACGTCACCTTGTTACAATATGCATGGAGGCGAAAATGATATAATGGTAATCGGTGATCAGTACTTTTTATGGGCTCAGCATACCGAGTTAAATTATTATGGACAATTGAGTTAATTCGCTTAAGAAGAGTCAAAGGTCCAGCACTCTTCTCCTCCTTCCAGTTATGATTAACCCATTAAAGGTTTTATGCGCTTGAAGTCTGGGTATTCCTGAAAGTGTCTCCATTTCAGTACACATTTTTATGACTCATAAAATGATCAACTAGAGCAGGGGCGGACAACCTCCGGCCCACGGGCCACATCCGGTCCGCGGGCCACATCCGGCCTGCGAAGGCTTAGCGTCCGGCCTGCCACCCTGCTATGCTTTATTATTGCAATCCGGCCTGCAGACCTCCCAGTAAAACTCATATCATTTTGTGACATAGATAAAAGTAGGTTTCAATTAAGATTTACAGTGGGTTAAAAATGTATTAATATCAGCGAGCGATGATGCATGTATATTTCATTTTTCTTTAACTATTAAGAGATAAAAATAGAAAAAGAGAAAGAGAGAGGCAAAGAGAAAACGTGAGACGAGGAAAGAGTATGAAACATAGATCCTATGTGAGATGTGTCAAAACGAATGCTGGATCAACTTGCTACTTCTGTCATTATTTTTTTATGATTCCAAAATGGCTCTTCGTCGTCGCCTTGTATAACATCACATACAGAAGTCTCTTGACAAAAAATATCAGATTTGTAGAGTGTTCAATGCAATTTTTGTACAATTTATTCATGTAAACAAAATATAGTAATTCTGAGATTTCGTTTTTCACTCCGGCCCACGATCTCTTTCCAAAAGTCTCATCTGGCCCTCACTCTGAAAAGGTTACCCGACCCTGAACTAGAGTCTACCAAATGAACAAATTTCATTGAACATTGATTCCAAGCATTTATACAATAGAAATCTCTGTAGAGCTGGTAGGATTAAAACATTAAAGTTGACCAGACTGTCAAGCCTGTGAAGTTGTCTGGAAGTGTGTTATAGACCCAGTTTGTTGGAAACAAATAGAACACAGCTTTATAAAAAAGAGAAGGTATTTCTTTATTTTGTGTATTTGCATTGTATATTAGTGTATTATGACGTTTTTTAGTTAATCATTTATGACTTTGTAATTAGACATCTTCTAGTTAAGGCAGAGTAAATAGGGTGAGGAGAGAATTAACATCACAGGCTGGTATAGGTTGAATTATGAATCATTAAATTCATCCTCTCTTATCTGGATTCTGGGGTTCTGCTTTGTGTTTCTTTTATATCTCAAATGTTAGACAAAGTATACCAATGTTTAAGATGAGGATTGAAAATTTGTATTATTTGTATTATTCGGACTACTGTTCTCACCTTGGGTGTTATTTTCACGTTTCAGATGATGTAACCTCCGAACTTCTTCTGGTGTATCTTGTTGAACTCAGGAATCTGTATGGATTTTCCAACAGAACCCTTTATTTAATCCATAAAGGTAGATTGCTCTCATTCTGTCAGCCATGACCCTGTAGAAGTCTTAAATAATTCTTAATTATATTCTTAGTATCGCTTCTACTGAGGATTGAACTTTCAACCTCCAGAAAACTGTCAATTAGAATTGATTATTACTTAGCACTTTATCCGTTGTGTCAATCCTCAGTACAGACGATATTAAGAATATAATTAAGAATTACTTAAAACTTCTACCTTGTCATGGCTGATGGAACGAGAGTAATCTACCTCCATGGATTAAATAAAGAGTTCAGATTCCCTAGTTCGACAAGATGCACCTGGAGAAGGTGACATCGGCCGAAACGTTGTGAGAATAACGTCCAAGATGAGAACAATAGTCTGAAAAGTCAAAATAATACAAAGCATACCAACGATTAGCATGTTTTAAGTCGCTGAGTCCTTATGTATTTACACATCTGAAAACCAGCTCACCTCACAGGGGTTATTTTTTTTTCTTTGCATTCTCTCAAACATCCGACATTTGAACAATTCTAATTTGCCACAAAAATCACTCGATATTTTACACCTGCAGCCATGTGAATTTTCTGATTGAAAATAATTTATTTCTACAATTAATTTGATTTTACGGCTCATCAACCAATGTTGGGTAATTTAGAGCTAAGAAGGTTATATTTACGATACTTCTTTTTGTAAAGGTTTTTTTGAAGTGTGGAATTTGTTCATATTATTCAGAATGTGTGACTGATTTTGTTTGATTTTTACAAAATATTCTCGTTTTTTTTTAGGATGTTTAAGATATTTACTGAGTCATCCATACTGTTTGAGAGTTGATCTCTTCAGAGCTTTTTTTTTTCTTTTTTTTTTTAAATCATTATTTTCTTTAGTTTTTAAGTTTTAGATTTTTTGGGCCTTCTTCTGTGTATATCCTGTCTAAATATTCTTATTTATTCTTTGTGGAAGTTGTTTCTGTTTCAACAAAGTTGAAACCTGGGTAATACCAGGTAGTCCTGCTAGCCTTACATAAAAATAGTTTCAATTTCTGACGAAACTCGGCTGCAAATTGATAAACAATCTTTGAAAGCATTGTTTTAATGAGAAGGCTTCAAACACTAACATCAAGATTTGACAAAGATGGCATTAATAATGAAATGATTGCAATTATATTGTCATGCAGGTATGCATAAGTATATATGTTAAGGTAAATAATAATCAAGTAGAATTAATAGGTGGACTCTGTATTTTAAGTCCCTTTTGTTTAGTCGGTTGGAAAATGGGGCAAAAATTCGATGTTTCTTCCGGTTTTAGATAAGTGGCACCTCGTGACTTTAGTTGTGGGGGTGCTGTTTCAAAAAATTCACAGAATGTTAAACGTGAAAGTTTTTGTTTATCAATCTCTTTAAATCTTCAATTAAAAATAAAAAATATTATTTTTTTAAATTAATATTTTAAAAACTGTCTTCACATTATTTTAATAAAAAACGCACCTTTTGTGTATACTAGCCCCCTCCCCTGCCCAAATGTTTTAAAATTAAATATTAATATTTTTAAAAAATGAAAGTTTAAAAAAAAATTAATAACATTTTAAAAACAAATCAGTTGCATTTTATTTTACTGTAAATAAAACTTAGTTTTATTTCTAAAAATGAGAGGTTTAAGTGCCAGTACTACCAGTGGAGGTTATGTCCTCGACAATTAATCTGACAGTGGTTGTGGTATCTTCTAACTTTGATTTGTCGAGCTGAGGCATGGTTCTGTTCAGTCTCAGGGGGTCCACCATCTCAGCCTTTACCTTCTCTTTCAGAAAGGGGTAGTTTATTGCTAATCGCCTGAGGTGCACCTACTGGGAAATGCCGACGGGGCTGTTCAGGCATTTTTGTAGGCCAGCGTGTGTTAATCATAGTGTGCTGGCTATTCAAACCCACACCCGACCTTATGTCTAACCTCCTGGAAAGGAGGTAAATAATATATATATATATATATGTGTGTGTTGTGCAGTTGTATCACCTGCTTAACCATACCCCCATCCGATCCAACCCCCCCCCCCGCGCACATGCATCTTGACCGATACTGAAATGATAGATTGCGTGTATATGTGCCCTTGTTCCCCGTGGATTCATATGTCTGTATGAGTGTGACGGCCTGCTTGATTATATGCGAGTGAATTCAAAACTTTTATGACACAGAAGTTCCATCCATATTTTTGTGACTCTGGCATTTTCTGTTTTAACTTGAGGAAAGACGATAGTGTTACTTTAGAAACCAATGATATTGAAACCATAATCATTGTATAGTACATTAGAGAATAAATATAGCTTTTACACATAATTAAACCCTTTATCTTCATTTAATTTCTAAATGCTGAACCTATTATTCATTATTGCTATATATCAGAATAAAAAGTTTATGACATAATCAATATTATGCAATCATGTTCCAAAAAATCCAACATCAACAAATATTTAAGTGTACATATCTTTCAAAAATTTCAAAATCTTCAGCATAAAATAAAAGAAAATTTCTCATCACTTCGTTATGGGAAACAATAAAATTGTTCAATGACTACAAACACAAAGTCATTGAACAATTCCATTGTTTACCTGAATCTGTAACGAAGTAGTGGGGACTTTCCGTTTGTTATTTTGTGCTGAAGAAGATTTTATAAAAATTTCTAAAACATATGTACATTTAAATATTTGTTGATGTTGAATTTTGGGGACATGATTACATAATATTGATTATATCATAAACTTTGTATTCTTCAGAATGATTATATGAGCTCTGGTGGACCTAAAGTCATAATCATTGAGCTAAATTACACCTGCAGTATTTGAATCACTTCACTCTTTATAGTTATAGAATTGAGGCGAGATATTTTCTTGTCTCATTAAAGTAAAACTAAACTAATATATACATATATACACATACATGTATATACATATATACACAAATATGTACAGAAGCGGCCTATGAAAAAATAAAGAAAACAAAATACAAAAATCTGAAACTCACTGCTTTGTTTATTAGTATCTGTCTGGCATTTGGTTGGATATTTAGAAGCACGTTTTAGTGTATTAGTTTTTTTTCGTTGGTGAGTAATAATTTGTGGAGAAACCTTCCCTTTCTCTGGTTAAGAGTGAAATGAACGATCCAGTAGAAATTCATATGTTAGTTTCAAATTCATGCATTTTTTGACAATGCCTTCATTTGTGGCCAAATAAGAAAGTGGTGCTGCAGTTTCACACCGATTATAGAAGAGCCGCCACTGTAACTGATAAATGCAATAAGACAATATTTGAACAATTTTCTGGAGAATGCACAAATTGCTATGTTCTTTTATATAAAACTAGCTGGTTTTGCCAGCTCACTATCGCTGTGCCGGAAGAAGCAGTCAGACATGCTTTCCCCTTCCTCTATATGGCGTAGCTAACAAGAAAGAGAGAGAGAGAGGGGTGGGGGGGCGGTCAGTCAGTCATCCGTTCTCCTTTCAGAACTATTTCTGATGCTTCGTGTATCTTTCCCAGAAAATAAATCAAATATTTTGAGAAATGTTTAATAATTTATCATTTTTGTATTAAATTACTTTACTTAATTACTGTTAATATCGACGAAAATATTGCATATATTTGGAATCAACAAAACGATAAAATTACGAATCAATAACACCAAACATTAATTAATTATGAAGTGTTTGAAAAATAGTTATGTAAATTAGGTATGGAAAGAGTTCTTTGTGCCTTTCGTCTCTACGATATATATAAATTATTTTAAAATATTATATTATTGATTTAAATAGCACTAACCCGTTTTGATGATAATATAGGAGTGATAGATAAAAAAAAAACTTCCGAATTTATTCATTTAGAAGATAGTAATTTGTCACATAGTCTTCATTAAAAATGTTGCATTTTTTTTTTAACATATTGAGGCCATTTTTTTTTGCGTATCATTACATGTTGTTGTTTTATTTTTACTTTTGTCATTTGATCAAGCATCATCTGACTTTTCGAGCAGCAATTTGTTCCATTGTGGCAATGCAATCCAATATGTTATTGTCTAGTTTTAATTCATGTTCAGAGCAGCTGGCTGTTGCACATTCCACTTTTTTGCAATGAGTGTCTGTATTCACAGTGAACGTTGTCTGGGAGACATTTCTCAAAACATCTCATACCCTTGCTCACATGGGTTACCTATTGCTTCTGTGCTGAGCAAGAATATCCGTGGGGTGTTCTTAAATGTAGCGGTCAAGTCTAGATGGTTCTACTGACTTCAATTGGTTCTTCCATCTTGCCTTAACCCATGAAAGCTTGCAGGTTTCGATTGTCGTTGTAGTGTTTCAGTGGTTATCTCATAGAGGTACGATTCACATTTATGTACCCTTTCATTCAAACAGGGTAAATAAATCGATCTTTTGAAGTTTGAGTAAAAACTATTTATATTGATGATACATTCAAAAACTTTGATGAAACGAATCTAAAAAATTAAATTTTAAGTGTAACTATTTCAATTTAGATGTTTTACCAAGTGAAATAACAAATTGTAAAAACAGCTATGCTTTTATTTGGAGTTAAAAGAGCAGCATTTATCCTACCGTTTTCTAGTGGCATAATTTACCTCTATTCCGCTGAACAAAAGAACCGTTCATTTTTTTTTCATTAACTGGGTGTGGATGTTCATACAGAAAAACTAATGTCTGATCTTCTTCCAAAGTAATTTCAGAGATAGCAAAAACTTATCCAAGAAAATGACCAAATAAAGGAATTATACCTGAATTTCATGAAGATAAGCAGAAAAAAATAAAAGACAGATCAAGTGTATTTGCAGCACCCCAATTATGCGATCAGTTGAAAAGAATTAATTTAGTATAACACTGTATCTGACGTCACTCAGCGGCCACACCTTACCATACAAAAAACATTTTTTGGGTCTCAGATTAATACTGATTAATAGAATCAGTATTAATCTGAGACACAAAATGATGCCAAAAACAATTTTGATATGAGATGAAAACTGAGTAACTATTGTGCTTTTCAATTTTCAAGTTCAAATTATTTTTTGTAAGAAATCAATATAAACAATTTTCGATATTTTAATGGAATAAAAATGCTGTTCTGTGCCCAAGTAAATGAAAATATGTTTTTTGAACTATGTTTGGAAAATTGTAGGAGGTTTGAGTAACATCGGATACTGTATGCTGCTCAATCTGTCCTTTTCAAATATTCGGGCTATGAAAATACACTCGGTCCAAACAGGCTACGTTTATGTCAATCTTTTTGAAATGCAAATATTTTTAAGTTCATAAGATTTCAACCAAGTTAATAAAAAAGTCACAGATAAAACATTTTCAGGTTTTTATTGTTAACAAAAAAAAGTAAAAGTATTGATAGAAATTATGAAAATGGTTGTGAGGGAGGTGCATCATTGGCCCAATCGATTGTGTTTAATGGTGCACTAATAACATTCAGAAATGCTATGACCCCAAAATTTCCCCTTCAAAGCTTTCGTAAAATAACAACTGGTGTTCAACTATTTGCATACAATTACTTTTTTTTCCCTGGAAATCGTTCCAGACAAGGCATGAAGCCACTTGATGTAAGGAGCTAACAAGAACGAAAGATGATTATCGCAAAGACAGGAGATGCCTATTGGTCTTAGTCTTGAAAAGACCAAGCTATAAGTAGGAGGAAAACAGTCAGCAGGTAGAGAGTTCCACAAGCCTACAGTTCTTGGAAAGAAACTACTGAAATAGGAATCTGTATTACAATGAGGTATGAAAACAGCGAATTGATGGAGACCACTCGACCAACGAGTCAAACGAGCTGGAACAAACGAAGCAGTGAATAGATAACATAATTCTGAAGAACACATGCAATAATAGTATTTATAAAAAAAACTGAGACTAACGTCTGTGAGAGAGAGTGCAGAGAAGAAGAAAGGGTGGGGCCAATTAAATTACAGATACGTTTCTGCACCTTATCAATCACCCTCAAATGGGACGGAGATTCACCAACCCACATATGACAACAGTATGCCATGGTCTGATAGATTTGTCGAGATAGAGAGTAGCCTTATGTGTGAGAAAGTGTTTGGAGCGATAAAGAGAACAACTTTACGAGAAGCAGAAAGAGCAATGGATCTAATGTATGAACTCCAATAAAGATTTGATGAGAGAGAGACCAAGAAGTTTCAGAGTCGACTTCTCCTCAAGAGCAGAGCCATCCATGAGAATCTCAGGAAGAAAAGGGACGTGCCTACGATTGAAAGACACGAGCTGAGTCTTAACACGATTTGCAATAGATATTGTGTTTCAGCATTAAATAACCCTAAAAAGGGTTGATATACCGTCAAGCAGACAAAGCAAACAAAATAGTTTCATGGTCGGAGAGAAAACAAATTGATTCTAAATTTTTCTCTTCTTTTTTTCATGCATGTGCTCTAACTCCATCACGTAACCGTTACACCTGTTGTTTTTAAAAAAAATGTTTGTGTACTCTGACTATTTTCATATCCTGTTTGGACCTACACTAATCTGGCATTGCTCTTATCAGCCAATGCATCACATAACATTATTAACCATGATAAGCAGAGGTGACAATCTTTGTAGGAGTCAGATTTTGTAAAACCTAACACTAGAGTTTGGAATCATATTTTTTCTGCAGACTTTCGACCTGTGTGTGGGGAGCCAGAACCGTGAACAGGAATTTGAGTTTAGAATCTGATGATAAGTACAGATAAAATTTCCCTAAAAGCTTCAGATGAGAAAGGTATAGGATAAATTCTCCTTGGGCTCCAGATGTGAAAGATGGATTAATTTCGACAAATCCCAAATGAAGTTCAGATATATAACAGTTGTGAATGAAATTGAACAAAAGAATTACCAGATGTAGAATTGAAATTCCTGAAATATGCACCAGATGTAGCCAGATACGGCTTTATACTAAAAACGAGTGTTGTCAATCAATTTCAATGCTAATTTTTTAAATTGTTTTCATTCTTAAACTTTTGAAAAAAAATCCGTTTACAGTCTCGAGCTTGAAAAAGACATTTGCAATTAAAAAAGTGATTCAGAAACAAATAAAAACCACATCAATATTATTAAATATTAACCGTTAAAGGCTGGAAGTATCGAAATGTGCCTGTAAGTTTTGCAATTTGCAGTCTAGGACTGTATTTCAATAGATAGAATTAAGAAAAGATCACATGATCAGCTTGAAGCACCATCTACTGAATGAATGCAACTGAACATAGGCTCATATTGAGTGAGTAAACCCATTAGCATATAAAACGGTTAGTTACGAAAAACAGGAGATTAAAGTTCAGTTGGGGTCAACTTGCTGACTAGAGGTTAGGATTACTTGACTGTTGGAAGTAATAAAAACGGATATGACGTCACATAGGTCAAAGAGAGAGTTAGAGAAAGAAACAGTTAGTTCCGTGGAAGCATGCAACGTGTGAAAATGAGAAATGGAGATGTGATGACAAAATATTAAACAGTAATTATTTTCTATGTTCTATGTATCCCCCTCCTAACGCACTGGCCAGTGATTTTGAATGAAGATCAAGTTGAATAAACCTCCTATATCTTCCATCAGTTTTGTCTTGAATTCATTTTTTTTTTGAGAGTATAAATAAGGATCTTTGATTTCAGGATAAAAGTCTGAAAGGATCTTGAAGTGGTGCGCACAAAAACAAGCAGCTAAAATGTATGGATAATAATCGTGAACTTTCATGTGTTTTTCTGCACGTATAACGCAAGGTTAAAACACAATAAACTGAATTCTTTTGATGCCTTATAGCAGTGGTGACTCAGACTGATATTGTGTTGGGAGAATTCTTCTACAATGCCATGAACCAATATCGTGGTCCGGCAATCATAAAGGGAAAACTGATATTCATTAGCTTTAATGTAGTGACACTAGCCGCTACGTAAGTGAACAAACGAACTTGAACAACAGGAACCAATCAGTTAATGTAACATGTGTCATATATTTTCATGTATGAACAAAAGTTATTTTCTTTCTTCCAATGCAGTTCCTATAAATTGAAAGCATTTTGATCAATACATTTTGAAAAACTATAATCATAAGAGTTCTGCTCCATAACGCATTCAAATTGTCAATTGCTTGCATCGGTTTGTCGTAAATATTTTTGCCGCTATGAAGTAATAAACAAGTTTGCAACTAGAGAAGCTTTACTAATTAATTTCCATTAACTCACCCTTCATTATCCATACGTTACTTAAAACTATTTTGTATTAATTAAAATGGTTTTCAATCTATTTGGTTGCTTATATATGATGTGTAAATCGAATTATTAAGAAATACTAAATTCTAAGAAAGGTGAGCGATCACCGAACTTTAAGCAGCTTGAAAGTGGGTTATGATGTAAAAAAGGTTGGGAACCACTGACTTATATGGTTAAAATAAATTACTGTTTAATATATAATCGTTCATTTCATTGAATCTAACCCAGCAGAGAAAGAGATCCAGACAAAAATTGGCATTGCTGCATCTTGTATGAAACGTCTGAAAACTATATGGAAAAGTCGTCAGATAACAGTGGAAACGAAATTATGGTTATATAAATCGCTGGTAATATCAAGATTATCGTATGGCTGTGAGAGCTGAAAATCAGAAAAGACGAATTCACGCATTCGACATGAAGGCATTGAGAAATATTCTAAACATAATGTGACACGCTTATAAAACTAATGTTTGCGTTAATAAATTAATTGAAGATTTAGCGAGACCTAGTGAATCAGCAAGTATTACCATCAAACGCTGCAAACTACGATGGTTCGGCCATGTATTACGACATTAAACTCTAGCGAACACCATACTACAAGGTTAGGTACATGGTGTTTGCAGAGCAGGATGCCCAATATCAGTCAATAAACAAAAAAGGATCCGACCAGAGACAGGAACCAATAAACCCCACCCCTACACACAACACTAGCATCAAGCAAGAGATTCCTTGAAACAAAACAACCTGCTATTGTAAGAGTTGTATAAAATGCAAGAGTTAGAAGGAATGCGGATTTTGTGATGAAATGCTTGGTATGTGACACAATCAAGAGTTAAGCAATTAATAACAAAGGTAGGGATAGAAGAACAACCAGGGGTTTTTACCCCGCCTAATAAACCGGTATCGTCCGGGCCTTTGGGTCTGGATTTATGCCGGTCTATTGGGGGTTGCCGGTCCTGTGGAGCTCTAGGAGGTGCACCCTCCCAGGCTTTGCCTCCCTTCTTTGGGGAGGAGTAAGTTTATTGCTTACTGTCTGAGGCGCCTCTACCGGGGAATGCCGACGGGGCTGCCCAGGCAATTTTTAAATGGCCAGAGTGCTCACCTCTCGAGCGCTGGCTTATCTAATCCCACTTTCCCGACCTTGTGTCACATCTTACCTTGTGGGAGGTAGATAAATAAAAAGGGATAGAAGAACAAAACAAAATAATAGATGTTCAATAAGAAAGAAAATGGCGTCCATTTTATCTGGTTTCACAATTAAAGGGGTTTACATTAAGTTATGACCAATAATCTTGCTACTTTATTTTATTTTCTAAGTGCCTTCAAAGTGGTTTGTTTGTTTAATATATCTCTACATTTATAAAGTTAGGTACATGTATTTATATATACATATATATATATATATATATATATATATATATATATATATATATATATATATATGTACAGAGGGATCTCCTAAATGAAATGATCATTATGAATTTTATAATATATATTCTAAAAAATACAGTGTGTGACTAACATGGACTCATTATTTTTTGTAAATGTTAACATTTAGAGGGTGAATATATAAAAAAAATAAAATGTAATTTATTCATTTTTTATGAACTGCGTATTATGAATTTTGGAATATATATTATCGGCAACACGGTGAGTAACATGGGCACATTATTTTTTTGTAAACTTTACGATTAGGGGTATTTCTACCCAAACTCGCACCCGCCCTCAAAAGACAAAAAAAATTTACTGGAGAAAAAGAATAACTCTACATCAAATTTTGAGTTATATTAAGTAATAAATTTTTAAAAAGATCGATGCATGGACGTAAGCATCAATAATATGTGTGTGCTTGGTAAAATCCTAAACTATTGAACTTAACATTATGAATTATGGAATATATAGGCAATAGAGTATGTAACGTGGGCACATTTTTTTAAAAACTTTACAATTAAGGAGGGGGGGGCACCGAAACCGTACCATACCCCTCAAAGAAAGAAAAAACATTAAAAACTAAAGCTAAATTTATTGCTTATACCCGTCCTAGGATGGGTATTCTACTAGTATATATATATATATATATATATATATATATATATATACTCGGCAGCCTAGTAACTCTCGCTTCCCTTATTTTGCCTTTAGTCCTCACATTCCATGAGCGATGTTTCTTACAAAGGGGGAAGAATTGCTGTTTTCTGGGTCAGAATCTATCCATCTAACACTTATCGTTGGCTAGTTTTTGACTTTGAAGTAGTATTTTTTTTTAGCTCCTTACATCAAGCTTTATGCTTTGTCTGGAGCGATTTCCATAAATATATATATATATATATATATATATATATAGCTTGATGATTTCCTACTGTAATGAAGCATGAACGTTTCTGTGTAGTTTACTTGCCATAAATATATTTTCATACCATATATAATCTTTCATGTCTATTAATTTAGGCATGTGTATATGTTTGTATATTTTTACGTACAGGGTAAAAGGAGTGGAAGTCTTCATAAAAATTCAGATCCCCCGCTTTTTGTGAAATTTTAACAAAAGGTATTAGACATGAATTAATAAATATTCTCCAAATTTCAGTTTCTTTGAATATTTTAAAAGGTTTTTATGGGGCATAAGATGGGCACAACCCTCCATTAAATATCCATGATCATTAGACACCAATTAAAAAAAAGATTCCTTGAATTTCAAATTCTTCTTAAGACACCTTAAGCTTAAGCCTTACATTTTAGACATTTTCTAGAATCAAAATCATGTAATGGATTTTTAGCAAAATTATAATAAGGATTATAAACATAAGGTTTAGTATCATTATATCTTGCTTTTAATCTTCGTAAAGAGACAATAGTCGTACAAAACTGTTCTGTTCGGGGAATTAATACCCATCCTGAGATGGGTACTCTTCTATATGTATATATATTTCTATGTATAGGATTATCAACCAATCATTATGAATTATGGAATATATATTCTAGGCCACACGGTAATTTGGGTAAATACTTTTAAGAAAGATACAAAATATTTAATAGAAAAAAGAATTATACATCACATTTATGTAATAAAATTTTAACCGGACTGATACAAGTAAACGTCAATAATATGATGGGGTCAACTTCTAAACTAATGAACTTACGAATTACGGGTTGCATATTCTAGGCAACACTTGAGTAACGTGGCCACATTTTTTGTAAACTTTATCATTTAGGTTGTGTGCTACCTCGCCCAAAAAGGAATACCAAAATAGACATGACTGGATTGTGAAGGTGGTCCATTGGGAACTATGCAAACGAATCGACTTTGAAGATCCAGACAAATATGAGCCAGTATTGGAAAATGAAAGGCATAAAATCGTCTGAGACATGGAAAGACAAACGGGCAAACTCATTCAAGCAAGAAGACCGGATGCAATAATAGTCCACAAGAAGGAAAAAGCATGCTAAATAGTTTAGTCTTCCCAGCAGTTCACAGGGTGAAGTTCAAAGGAGCAGAAAAAGAAAGAAAATGCATGGAACTTACCAGAGAACTGAAAACAATATGGAATATGAAAAGGGTGATTGTAATACCAATAATAGTAAGAGTACTTGATGCAATCCCGAAAAAAATATGGCAAAAAGATGAGGAAAAATTGGAATCAAAGAAAGGAGTGATACCATACAAAGCACGTCACTAATAAAACAGCTGGAATATTAAGAAAAATCCTCGAGTGCAGAAACCAACTTACATAATGCTGACCAATCACAGATAAACTGAAATAAAATAACAGAAAACACATAATCCCCCCCCCAAAAAAAAAATAGAAAACACAGTGGTACCAGTATCAGTTGGTACCTCAGAAAATGGTCATGACATGCAGGGAGGATAAAAAAACCGAGGAGGGAGATCATCATCTAGACCTCCACTGGATGGGTATTGATACTACTGGAATTATGAAGAGACTTATTGCATTTCAGATATCAGAAAATGATAAATGCGAGTTGTGAGAATGCAAAGTTATTTGTAATATGATTACTAAAAGAAGCGGGGAGTACTGGAAATCCGGGGAGACTTGTTGTCACTCAGACTCCAGGGAAAACTACCTGCTGTTGCCAATGGGCAATTACTGGGAAGAACTCGTGTGAGAACACCTAATGAAAAAAGTAATAATTATTATTTTTATAAGTCAAATGGCTTGGGTTAAACTCCAACCATTGGCATATTCAATATTCTACTTAGCCGTTAAAAAAAACATAATAGACAAGCAAAATAATTCTCATAATTATTTAATAAATACATTAAAGTCAATTAAATTTGTGAACGAAATAAATACCGAATGAATTAACCGCCAGTGAAAGATGATTATAATTCATTTATAATATTTCAAATGACAGATGAAAGACAAAGAAAAAAAACAAAAAAAAAAACGAACAACAGAAGAAAAAACGGTGGGTCTTTGTAAAAATATGGTTGGCATTCACTCGCCTGGAAGAAAGCTAAATCTAATCAACAAAAGTGATTGTGGAGGTCTGTACGTGACCTTCAATTACTGAGAGGAATTTGTGTTATTTTTTAAATGGGAACCAGACCACCCTCGATCCATTGGGTCAATATTTGTTAGATATATTATTAAATATATCAGTGTACACCGTCAAAAATGAGGGATACTGTGAATTATGCTTTGCCAGTGTTTTCACTAATAGTCATATAAAATCATAGAATTACGTCAATAATCTAATTTTTTATATAGAAATTATTATTGTCATTTCTGATGACCTAAAGAAAGCACCAACTGTTGACTTTTTATTTAGAGTAGAGGATTTGTTTCCAAATTCATTTCAGGCGGTGGAGGTTGTCTGACTTGCTATTTGCTTTCTCGCTTACTACCACTTGAAATTGTTTCGTCCGGGGGCTAGAAAAGGCACGTTTTTTACTCATCAACTTGTTTGCGATGAGATAGAGTTATATACAAATACATACACATTGGTCTTTATCATAGAGTGGAGGATAATTTCTTAACTTCGACATCAGTTAATAATCATGTTTTCACAAGGATTACAAATCATCATCATCATCAGTTTAACATCTGTTTTACATGTGTTGGACGGCTTTAAGAAATTGACTTCCAAACTAACCTATCTCTGGACAGATTTTTATTTATTCCTCAGATCCATTTTTGGTCCCCCGATTTATAAAATCGGGGGACTTATGTTTTGAGGCATGTCCATCCGTCCGGATTTTTCTCCGCAACCATCCATTGAATTTCTCTGAAATTTTGCATGAAGTTGTAACTTTGGTCAGATTAGAAAGTGACATTCTTCGATTTAAAAAAAAAAATCTGGTTAGCTCCCCAGGGGGTCAAAAGGCCCTGAAATGGCAAAAAATGACATTTTTTGCCCCATAACTTTTCATCCATCCATTCAATTTCTCTGGAACTTGACCAAAATGTGGAGGCAATTGTTCCTAATAGAAAATAAGTATCGCTGACCTTGGAAAAAAATCTGGTTCGTGCCCCCAGGGGGTCAAAAGCCCCCTAAAATGGGAAAAAATGACCCTTTCCTCCCATTACGTTTGATCCATCCATTCAATTTTTCTGAAACTTGGCCAAAATGTAGAGGATATAAAATGAGCATCCTTGACCTGAGAAAAATTCTGGTTCGCGCCCCAATGGGGTTCAAAGGAGGGTCAAAAATGCCCCAAATTTATTGCATTTTACACTCGCCACATCGAGTCACATACAGAGGGGGACCATGCACGCGTGGCTTGTTATCACTTCTTCCCATGTTTTTCTTGGCCTTCCTCTGTGAACTGAACGTGCCACCTCAACTGTTCTACATCTACTAACTCAAAAAACTGCTCTATTCTTTCAACATGGCCATCACATCGAAGTCTCAATTTCTGCAGGTATCTCCCTATACCGTCCAGATTTAATCTTCCTAAAGGATTTCACAAAGTCAGAATGCATTGTGATGTCGTAATAGATCCTCTTTCTCTTCCCCCCTCTCTCTCTCTCTCTCTTACTCTTTGTTTAAATTATTTACATCATTCCATTCCTCTCACCACTTCTCTTATCATTCACTCTTTATTTAGATTATTCACTCCTTTGCCACCGTCCGAAACATTCATGTGCAGATGAAGTGTGCACGGTGGCAAGCAAACAAACATGATAAAAGAAAAATATTTAGTTTTACTAGTTTTATGTAGATTAACTTTAATATATAGATTGAATTTAATCTATATTAAATTTTTTAAAATAAATAATTAGCGGCAAAATTATTCGTTGCATTTTGACAATAGCTGATAAAAAAGAATGAGTGGGAGAGAAGATAGAAAAAGAAAAAAAGAAAGAAAGATGAGAATAGAAAGAAGATGAAAAATAGATCGAGTTGGTGAAGATTAGAGAAAAATAGATAAAGAAGGAAAGAAGGAAAGAGAGAGGAGGGAGGGGGGAGATAAAATGTTAGGACTTCTGTATAAAATGGTTTCGGTTAAAAATAAACAAATTATTTGAAAGACTAAAAAGCCACTTTTTATCAGATTACAACAGACAATGAACGAGAGGCATTTTGAAAGAAACCAGCAACTGTCCAAGACAAACTTACTCTGAAAGATAAGAAAGCACAAAAAAAACAAAAAATTTAAAAAATACCACCAATCAGTAAACAACAAAAAAGTTTTGTTTTTTTTGTTTTTCTTTTATGAAAATCTAATGAGTCAGCTTTTATCAGCAAGAACAAGAATACTGCATGTTTTGTGCACTAAACAGACAGTGCGCAAAAATGTACAAAGGTGAGACATGCCACCCACTAAAAGTAAGGCTAGAAGAACATCAGAAAAGTGTAATACATGGAGATGTTGAAAAGTTGGGTATGGGCTGATCACATATGGAGGGAAAAGAGAAAGCATCTACCCTTGTGGGACAAAGTAAAAATTACAGACAAAGAAGAATGGCAGAGAGTAAGACGACTCAAAGAAGCAGCACATATGTTGGGCGATAATGACCTCCTAAGTAGAGCTAGAATAGAATTTAATACAATATGGGAACCATTAATTATAAATAGTAGATTAGAACATTAAAAAGAAATCTCTATATATAAAACTCGATGTTTGTGTGTTCCCTATAAAAAGAAAGGTTAGAGAATCTACATAAAATCTAAAAGTGTATTGTTATGTAAAATTTACCAGGAAAGACAATAAAAGTGTTCCCAAATCTCTAAGTGCACCCCTAAGGTGGTTATGAGGGCATAACCCTTTTAAAACTTCAACTGTATCCTATTTTTATGAAATTTAAATCATATGTATAACATTTTCTGTGGAAGACCATGGAAGTGGTCTCGAACCTTCTTTAAAATTTTAAATATATATTATTTTGATGACATTTATATCATATGTATAAAATTCTCCAAGGAAGACAATGGAAGTGATCCAAGATGCACCTGAAGAAGATCAAAGCTTACATCGGCCAAAAAGATCATCAAGGCTGACCTGAGTATTTCTAAATAATTCAAATAATATAAATCAATTAATCGTCATCTCAAAAATCCTGAAACATAACAGCCCTTGTTGACATTGGAAATAATCAAGTGCAATTAATTTTTAGTGAGTAAAAGGGAGTGTAAAAGTTTGTATTGGTTAAACCTTCATGAACCAAAACAATGATTTAGTTTGTTATATTAATGGTTTCACATTAAGACCAAAAGGTTTTATGACCCTTTTTTTTTAAATTAATTTTTATTATTGCATTTCTTATTTATTTAAAAAGTTAAATTTAGTAAATATTACAATAAAATAGAAATGAATGGAAGATCAGCATTTCTATCCTATTATTTACATACATTGGATAAAGTTACCATCTGCTTTCAAATAACGGAAATTACCGAGAATTAACGATTGCATTAGTGAAAACTGGAGGCAGTGCACAAAAAAAAAAACAAACAGTTTTATGGTTTCAAATGTTACTACTATTACTACTACTACTACTACTACTACAAAGATAGTTTTGTGGGGAGTATTTTATGCTTCAACACAATAACTGATGTAAATGATTATTTTATATAATTAATTGAACACAAGTTGGTATTTTACCCAGGGCTGAGGAGGGGTGAATTATGTATGCATACCTTTCTGCACAAGTGAGAATTGTTGAAGTTGAAAAGCGGACATAATTACCATCTATATATTAACATTGTTGTATCTAGTATACATCCGAAAATTAACTCGAAGTGATCAGCTCAACAGACCATGTCCATATGATATTAACAATCTTATATTGTCAAGTTCTTCACATCTTGTCAGCACTTCAACATTTGGTAGGTGACGGTGGTTAAGTGGATAACGATACGGACTGAAGATTTGGGTGTTCCAAGTTCGAATCCAGTCGGTTCCACAGTACCACTTTCACTTAGGGGTGTTGGCAACCTTCTTGTGGTCTTTCCAGAAAGATTTCTAACTAGAAAAACTTTGGGGAAACTAATGCCAACGCCAGAATCATCTGATTCACATAAAAGAAGAAGAAGCACTTCAACATAACTAGAAGTGAAGTGTACGTGTATGTGACAGAAACACATAATTCCTGCTCACACTGTGCATTTACCTTCATCTCGTCCAATCAAAAACATCAAGCTATCTGCAGCAGAAGAAAAGTAGATTCATAAGTGTGGCGGATGATCTTGAGCCAGAATCGAGCGGTGGAGATGGCCCGGACTTACTTCATCCCCGCAGTAAGAGGGTCTGCCTTTGCCTGGCATGCAGATGGAAAAGTAAATAAGTTTTGGCTTACTCGCAACCTCGAAGTAACAAATCCATTGGTTCCTGCACAATAATACGTGGATTCACCTTAACGACAAATAGTGAGCCAGCAGATTGTTTTTTTTTGATTGGTTAAGGAAAATCTGCTAATAAAGAAAACTAGTAAGCTCAAGATCATCAATTCCGCCACAATAAGCTGTCATCAAGTCCTATCAGATCTTTTACATTCATAGACTGGCTAATATCCCAGGGACAAGCATGGATCCACATTTCCACAATTTGTGGTCTTTTATGCACTGATAGTGTTAAGAAAAGGTATCGAATGTCATTTTTCGCCCAGCTATGGGTAAAATAGCAACTTATGGTCGAGAGAAGTATCCAAAAGGCATTGTGTTTGCATTAAATAACCCCAAAAGGGTTGATATGTCGTAAAACAAACAGCCACACATATCTTGTATTAATGTAGATAAGTTTCTTTAATGTATACAATAAATCGTTTTCAGCATTAAATGAACAAACGGTTTTTAAATCTCATAAAACAGACAAACTACAGTGAATGTATGGTTTCCAAAAGGTATTTTAAATAAGTTGATTTCTTTTTATATATGAATATATACATGTCTGTTTGTTGCCCTTATGTCAAATAGAAATGTGATTTTCGGAAATTATATGCCCCTCACTATTTAAAAAATAAAAAGGAATAAAAAAAAAATAAAAATTAACCTTTATTTGATATCGTGCCATTCGAACTCAAAATATTAGTGTTTCAACAAAAACCTTAACTACTACAAATAATAGGTGATTCAATGATTCAATGAAATGTTGAATGTCAACTAGTCCGGTTTCTATCAACCAATCAAACCTTACGATTTGCATACCAACAGAAAGCGAAACAAAAAAATGTGTAAAATAGTATAGAGACTTAATTCTTAACAATGGGAACATGCCTTTATCTCAAGAACGGCTCATAGCATAAGTTTGGAATTATTAGGATGTCTATTCTAGCAAACAAAGATTGAAATTTTAAAATATCAACCTATAACCCCCAATAGGATTCAAGAATGATAGGTCAAAGGTTAAAAAGTCATGGCTCGCCATATTGTAGCAAATTTGGAAGACTTGCTTTTTAAATTATCAAAATAAAAATAAATAGATCTGATCAGACCTGAACTTTGTTTTCCAGGTTCCATTATCTGAATCAATATTCATTACTCCACTGAGCCACTCCCTTCGTTACGTTGGTACTTTCTGTCAAGTTCTTGAAATATCTCACTTTAAATAAAGAATAGGTGGGTGGCATTTCAAAAGGATTTGCACTGAAGTATGCGAGAATCTACCTGAAGAGTGAAGAGCCGAAGGCGATTATAGGAGAATTGGAAGAGAAGGTTAGAAATTTCAATGTTAGTTATTTTTAGGACACATGTGATTGAAATGTGGGAGAACAGTACCAATATATTTTTCTTTTCTCAGAGAGGACATTCTTTTCGGTTCAAACCAAGAAAAACATGACACGAGACTGAGTTGCAGAAAAGTCTAGAATATTTATTCTAAAGATTTGCCATTTGTTTTCTTGTTGACAAAGATAATCAGAGAAAATATTTGGTGGGATTAAGATCGTAGATAGAATTCCAATGACTTGCAAGAAAAGGCGAAAACAACTCAAACATCTTGACCTCTGACCAGAGTAACTAATACCAGACTTTGGAGGCTGACTCCACCTTGTCTGTGTTTTAGTCAAAGAGATTATATTTTAAACAGTATTTGTCCACGTCTGTTAGCAACTTACCATGATAATTGCTGATTGGATCTTCATGAAAATTTTACCAGACATATATCCTTGGATATCTGTACTAAATAGGTTGGAATATGTATCCCTCTGTGGGTTTATAATCATGGAAAATACTTGGAAACTTTAATAAGCGTTCTGGGTATGACACAAAATTGCATCCAGTGGTGAAACCCCAAACTGGGACTTTTGCAGGAGCATAGAGTGACTCTTGTTACCATTACTCCCACATTCACTCTAACCCAGAATGGTATTACATATCCGGGTTCCATCATCATCATATTCGATTGACCGTCCGTTTAAATGCTGGCATGTGTTGGACAGCTTTACAAAATAGATTTCCAAACAAATCTATATCTGGACAGGTCTTTATTCATCCCTATTTCTCTCAAGTCCATTTTCATCACTTCCTCCCATGTTTTCCTCGACCTTCCACTTTTAACTGAAGCTGCTCTCAACTGTTCTACATCTACTAAACCAAGAACTCTCACCCATTCTTTCAATGTGGCCCACCATCGCAGTTTCCTACTCCGTACACATCTCCCTATACTGTTCAGATTTAATCTTCCTCTGAGGTCATCAGAACTAAGCCTTTCTTTAAGACCCACATTACACATCCATCATATCATTCTCATATCATTTTTCTCCATGCAACGCATGTCCTCAAACCTAACTGGCCAGGTTTCACTTCCAGACACCATCACACTGCGTAAACATGCTTGATAGACTCTTCCCTTGGTCGACAATAGTAACGCTCTGCTGGTTAATAATGGCAGATGTTCCCTGAACTTTCTCCATCCACTCTTAACTATTGCAATCACACTAGCACCTGCTCCACCCTTTGCTCAAATGGTATCACCAAGATAACAAAACTTCTCTACAGCCTACGTAGCTCTGCCATCCAGATATATTTTGTCCACAATTTAGTTCTCATTTATCTCTATTTATGGGTTATATAGCAGAGGTTAGGATGTTCATACCAGTCGAGAATATGTCCACAATAATAAGTCCGACAGACTGAGTTATTTTTAAGCTAGATGGCCTTTCTTCTGTTGGGCTGTGTATTTATAGGAGATCCATCCTTCCAGGCTTTGCCTTCTCGCCCTTTGAGAAGGGACTAGTTTAGTGCTAATTGCTAGTAGCACCCCTACCGAGCAATATCGACAGGGTTGCTCCGGCATTTTTGTGGACCAGAGTGCACTTCCTTTTGTGCACTGGCTTTTTAATCCCCACTTTCTGACCTTGTGTCATATCTTCCTGCAGTGGGAGGATTGTAAATACTAGAAACTATCGTTTACAAAATATACGCCTACAAAATAAATTAATCTCCAAACTGATCACAAACAAAACATATGTACAGAATCGGTATAAAATGACCTAACATACAACACCTAATCTTTCATCAGACTCTAAAAGATTTGTTCAAATCAATCACAAGTATTCAACTAAAACTGTAGAAGCATTATTTAAGTGTGATCAACGAAATACGAATTAATGTAAAAAAACAATAGTGTTTCTATCAGGGTCGCAGAGTCGAGAGTAAAAGGTTTTGATAGAAGTTAAAATCGGACTCAAGAATTGTCGGAGTCAGATTTTTACAATCTCCAAAGAATCAGTCTGAATATGGGAAAACTTTAAAATAAGGAGTCGGAGTCAAGGTAACATTTTTGGGAATCCTAGGAGTCAGAGTTGGAGTAGGACCTTATATCTTTAATTTCGCAACCCTGGTTTCAGTTAGAGGTCCAAAAATGTTGAATGAACTCATACCCAGATTTGCTTAGATAATAGTAATAAATCCAAAGAATTTAATTTTTGAAGATACTCTCGACTGAAGATCAAATAGATTTTTGGTAAAAAATAACAAAAGTAAAAAGTGGGAAAGTAAAAAGTCGGTACTTCTTGCAAGTGAATATGTGATGTGATATTTCTTGGGGGGGGGGGGAGTTGTATCTAGTGCTCTTACTATTATTCGTGTTACACTGGCCCTTATTTATTTTCGTTTTGTAGAATTAAATTCTAATTAGTTCTTTAATAAGCAAGATTTGCAGAATGGTTTGGAATTGATAACATTTTCTGTCTTTTTCTTTTGGTTTGAAATAAACAAATTCGAGAGAAGACGGCAATCAAAATCATTGACTTCTATAGCGTAAACTATGTGAAAATAGAGCTTACACAACTGAAGTCATGAACTTAGAAAGCTTTTATTTCTGTGTGGTTTTAAGTTCACACCAGAAGGTCTGAAAATCTGAGAAGTTTCAAAATTTTGTGTAACGTAAGTATAATTTGAATTATTTGGATTACTCGGAAAACTATTCTCATCTTGGTTGTAATTTTCACAACGTTTCGCCAGATATAACCTCCGATTTTCTCTATGAGCATATTTTCGAATCTGGGAACCTAATAGTTAAACTTGGAAACCAATACGGAATTTCGAATTGAACCCTTTACTTAATCCAATATCTATTGAAACAATTCATTTATTGGTGTGGTTGATCTGTTTTAGGCCATATTAAATCTTTGGTTATTTAATACCAAAATGGGGATCCCTGTTAACTATTATCTGCAAATTCTACCAAAAACTGAAGCATATATATATATCACATAAAAAGATAAGTTGTTTTTATTTCATCTTTTTGTGTAATATTAAGCTCTGTCTGAGAAGGCATCGAGCACTGTACACAAGTACAAATCAGAACTCTGAATGGGTAAAAAGTGCTGATTCTCCTTGCAGCTATCAGAATTTTTAAAAAACTTTTGCTAGCCCTAAACAAGGCATCTTATCTCTAAAGCGTAAGAGGCTACTGTGATAAGGGCCAGATTTATAGAGGTGCCACCTGGGTGGGGAGTTGGGCAGCAAGATGTTACCACATACTTTGAAGACATGAAAAGAAGAAATTCAACATTTTAGTCAAGTATTATGGTTCATGTGTCCTCCTAAACTGAAAATGAACAGTACTTCTTGAAGCCACTAATCTAGGAAATAACTAAAATATCAATGTCATATTGGTTTATTTTTGTTTGCACTTGCACCAGTCTTGTACAAGGCTGCCAGCTCTACCAGCAAATGTATTACATAACATAAAGGTGAAGTAAGCAGGTCTTCTCTACAAGGTTTTGTTGTAGAAAAAAAGTTTATGAAATAAAAAAAACTACGATTAAAGAATGATGTTTACCAATCTTTTAGATGTCAAAATATTAAAACTTCATAAAAATATTTTCCACTTGCATAAATTTAGAAAATTACGTCAACTGAACTGATGGTGTTGATTAAGCCTCAGCTTATATAGGAGGGTTTTGAATTTTTTATATTTTGCCAGCATAAAATGGATAGAGTGGGGTCTTTATTAGATAGAATGAGTCAAAACTGTTGCAATAAGTTGGCATAACTCGGAATCTCTGCATTCTTTTGCTGAGGACACAAATCCTCCTGGAGCATGAAATGATGAGCTCACTTAATACTCTCCGGATTTTCCCCTGGATCTTGGAGGACAGCCTCGGGATTCAGCTTTAGGCCTATCTGACCTTGCTTGATAATTGAGGTTCTTGCAACCCAAGAACCACATGCTTACTATACTGTGATCAACTACACCTTGACCTTTCACAAAACAGATGTTTTAGTTGCTTCCGCACCATTATGACCCAGTTCAAACTCAAAAAGTAAAAGTTTCAAAATTCTATCATGTTACATGTTCATCTGTGCAGCTTCCAAATAACACATGGAGTTTTTTTTGTAGGAATGACTCACTAAGACTAACATTCACTCGAGGATAAGCATTAATGTGATTGCCACTTGGATGATGAACAATACTATGAGAGGATTGGAAATGATGCATGGGATGGGCATAGTTTGCTTACTTAAGAGGCCGACTAGACAAGTATTTGTTGACATTGAACTTGAGGACCATGTTGTAGTCAACAGGGAAGCAATCCTGTGGCAATGTGTTCTTCGGATGGGAATTTTTGGGAAAGAAACCCTGTTCATGGAAATTCTGTTTTGTTTTAGGTACACCGAAGAAAGTGAAGTAATGCACAACGTGTCTGAGCACCAATTGCTACAATACTACTAACCACTGCGGGTGAACCTTCCACGGCTTTGGTCACATGATAAACACATCACAAACTAAACAGTAAAATAAAGTGGTCAACCATAGTCGAGGGCAACCCGAAAGCTCCATTTTCATTAGCTATTTCACTGAAGTACTCCACTTACCCTTGATCCTTACTTTATTATGCTGGGTGTTTAGCAAGGGGGCATCAATTACCATTTTTTACGTCTTTGGTATGACTTGACAGAGGATTGAACTCCAATCTCCCAGCCCATCATCGAATATTCTAACCATTATGCCAAATAGGCCAATGCGCCAAGCTAGCACATATGCAAATATTGCCACTTGTTTGACGCACCCGGTAATTGATAAAGCGTTATAGATACCTGTGTATCTGCGAATAACATATAGCAAGACAAGCCTCTATGACTTAAGTACAATAAGTAAATACTGTCTTGAAGATGGACTCCCTATATAATAAGTATGTCCGTTGCTGCTTTAGTTAGCAAAACTAACGCTGCCAATGAACATGTGCTAAATCAAATGGGTGTAATTCATCCAAACTCAACTCAGTAGTAATACAACTTTCTCCGTTGCTAAGGTCGTTGGAAAAGTGGTTGGATCATTTTACCACTCCAGAAGATATCTCACTCCTGACACAATCCTCTATCTGTATAAGGGTCAAATACCCTAAGATTAAATACTGTTGCTGTATCTGGGAAGCTGCTGCTCAGAGCCTCCTTTCTTGCTTCGACAGAGTACACAACCAACTTTGAAATCTAGTGGGGATGGCCTCTTCTCTTCCCTACAGCGTCTTCTTCACAGAAGAGATGTTGCTAATCTTTCTCTGCTCAATCGTTATTATCATGATAGGTGGTCAACTGAGCTCCAATCTATTGTTTCCCCATATGTAAAACATTCACAACAAAAACTCGTCAAGCTAAAACCACTGTAAATAAGTTTCCTTTCTTCCTTTGTGTACCTAAAACTAAAACTTCCATGAGCAAAGTTTCTTCCCTAGAACTACCCGTCTGTAGAACACATACCACGGGGCTGATTCCCAGCCGAATACAACATGGTCGTTTTCAAGTCTAATGTAAACAAATTTCTGTTGAGCCGTCCTCTTAATCAAATGCTGACCAGTTATAATAATCACTACTAATCTTCACAATGTCTCACCGTCCACCTGAAAAACTCATTAACCCTTTTCCTAGAGTGACTTTTGAGCCTTAATAATCGGTGACTTCTTAGTAAAAAAAAAAAAATGTAAGCAGACAATTGATTCTTTTCCAAGTTAATTTAATTACAAAACTTTTAAGAATTTGTTTTACAAAATTTGTAGAAAAATGAGTAAAAACAACAACTTGACGAATTCAATTTTTTTTAATTAATTTATTTTTATAAATTATTTTTTAATTAATATTTGGTTGAACAATGCAGTTACAATTCTTCCCTCTAACCTTAATATTTTGCTTATACTTTTACTATAACATAAAAAAACTTATCTAAAATTCTTACATTTCATAGCATTAAAAACAAAACAAAAAAACTGTAATATCAATGAAGAAAACAACCGTGGAATTTCCACAGGGCCCAGCAAGTTTAAATTAATACAATGGCCTTTTCCTTACATTAAGATGACAGTTATAACCAGGTGCAAAGAGAAAGTAATTTATTATTCATCTGATGTCGCTAACGTTTTCTGTTTTTGTTTTATTTATTTTAGGGAGTTAATATTTCATTTGTTCGTGTTACAACATAAAATATGCTAAATATACATGAAATAAAATTAAAATATTAAAAGAAAAATATATATAATCTGTTTAGTAATATAAACGCATTACAGCGTGACTGCTTCCCTGCTGACTACAACCTGGTCGTCTTCAAGTCCAGTGTCAACAAATACTAGTCGAGCCGTCCTCTTAACTAATCAAACTCCGCCCATCTCATCCACCGTTTCCAATCTTCTCATAGTATTGTTCAGCATCCAACTGACAATCTCATTAACCTTTATTCTTGAGTGGCTTTTGGCCTTGGTAAATGGGGACTTATTAGTACTACAAGTATATGCATAGTTATGCCCAAGACAGGCAACTATCATTACATTGATGAACAAAATAAAACAACTTAGATACAGATGAATTGGAAATGATAATCGCGTGTAATTTACACAGATTCAGCTCGCATCAATTAATACTTGTGAGAATATACGATCAGATGATGGCCTTCAACTAGTCTACCCATGTGTGGTATATGCAGCTGCTACATTTGACAATATTGAATAGATAGCTGGACTGTTTTGTTCCTATTTTTTTTTTTATTGGCTTGGCGGAGGAGGTTGCTCTCTTCCCACCTAAAGAAAAAAGAATATCCAAACATTTCACCATTTTATTTATTCTATTCATACATTCAGGTTGAATGAATAAAAAAGGGAAGACATTTTATTCAGTTTTATTTCCCCCTCCTGTTTTATTTGTTTTTCTCCTTGGTCTTTTCATAAATTGTTCTTTTCTTAGCCCTCTCTCTTCTCTTCTCTTTTTCCTCCCCTTTCTACTTTCTACACTCCTTTTTCTCTTTTGTTCTTTTACTTGCAACCTTATTTCTCTCTTCTTCCTTCTTTTTTCTCCCTCTTCTTCCCTATTTCTTATTCTTTGTCTTTTATTCTCTCTGTTAAACTTTCTTGCTTTCTGTCTTTCTTAATTATTTTTTCTTTCTCCCAATCCTGTTCTAACACACATTACCCCTTTCTTACTCCCTTCCATGTCGCTCACACAATTTCAACATTGACTGCACTTATTCATCCAATATCCCAATAGAACTTTATTCAACATCGTCAAAACATCATAAAGTGAACATTTTCTTTGTAATTTAAATCAAAACTTTAACATATGGTCCCTAATTACTTGTCTCCTCACGAGAACAAAGTTAGACACAAGGTCGGTTTTTAATGTGAGGAAAATCCAGCTCCTCAAAAAGGGCTACTCTAGATTGTGACATAAATGAAAATTGCCTCAGTTTAGAAAAATGTCCCCCTTCTTTGACCAAAGACAGAGAAGATACTACTTTGAATTATTTATTCGGAAAACAAAAAAAAACAAAAATTTACAAATTAGGTAGATCACCAAAGGTGTGACAAGTGAGCGGTCTATGGTCATCCTCTTTCTACCACTAGACACATTTTGACCCAATTGTACAAGCATTATTTCCTTCATTCTTACACTATTTGTCTATCACTTTCAGTTTAGCAATCACCACAATACCACAATTACTCTATGAACTTCCCTACTTAACATATCCCCAATTGTTTTCAAGTGAAGAAGAGGAAATATAATAATATCGCGTTTTAAATTTTTGCGGAAACTTATTAAAAATATTTTTTGGCAATCATATGTTTTTGATGAAAATATTGATTAAACAATGCTTTTTTCAATGATAATATCGGTAATTCGAGAAATTTATTTTTCTTCAAGTTATATAGATTCTATTAATACAGAATTTAGCTTTTTTTTCGTAATATATAAGAAATATTTTTGAAAAAATCTTTTAATTTTTAACATTTACAGTGCTTTATTTTCATTAAAAATTATTAAAAATTCATGCGTTTTTTTTTTTTACTAGTACTTAAAAATGTAACTTTAGTAAAGGTGAAATTTTTCACAAAATAATAAATTTGCACTACGATTAAAAAAAAGAATAATGGATGCATTATATTCCGTGATCGTTGCTTAATAAATACTGAAAGCTTAATTAAAATTGGTTGATCACCTGAATTTTGGTGAATGTTTAAATGAAAAGAGGGGTCAAAATGTTTTTACATTTTGGGGATCGGCCATTCATTTTGCGCGTACCTAAAGTTTTCTTTATTTTTACTAACCAATGAATATCAGAGCTGAACATGAAAAAAAAAAAAACGTGACATAACACATTTTATTTTTAAATAAAAGTTAAACAAAGTTAAAAAAGTTTCACACAGGGTTAAATCTTTATTACAGATGAGAATTAAGAATAACACAGAAATTAACACTTCTAACCAACGTTAATCACATAAAAGGTTCAGTTTGAAATTTCGTACACGTCCCAAAGTTCAAAAAGATGCACATGAAGGTCAGAGGTCACATCAACCAAAATGTGAAAAACAAAAAAAAAACAAGATGAGAATAGTAGTCCAAATAATCTAAATTATTAATCCTCATCTGAAAAATTCCGAAACAAGAGTTAAACAGTTCAAACATCTTTTGAATGGATTTAAATATGTTAAAGTGTTTAAAACAACTTACATTTATAGATGCGTTTATGGGGTTAAATGTTGTACTATCTGTAAATGTGAGTTGAACCAAACCAATTTGTAAAAAAAAAAGAAAAGACTTATATCGATAAGATGGGGAGGAAAAGACAGCAGAAAGGTAAGCAGACTATTTCCCTCTTCAGTATGACCCAGGAGGGAGGGGGGGGGGGCTAGTGGTCAAGTCAGACATTCAGAAAACACCTGTTCTTTTTGGTAGCAGGGGAGAAAAGGACAAGGATATGCAATTTTACAGGTAATAGAAAGAGAGAAAACTCTTTTCTTCTCATTACATACAAACATTATATATCAGATGTGTAGAAAATAATTGTATGCGAGATCCGCTTTATTCAGTTTATATGATGTGTCGGTATATTATATACTTTCTTCAGATATGCAAAAGCTTGGAGAGAAATAACTCTTTTCATATCGGAGATAACATTACAAATGAATAAAAAAACATTTGACAGAAAAGAGAAAGAAGGCATGTTGGCAGTATGAAATTGATATTTTATTTGCATGACCCATAATTTCCTAAAATCAGATTTTTTAAGAATGAGCTAAAAATAAATTCATAATAAAAAATTATTTAATTTCTCTTTTTCTATAAATATTACATCCGACTAAAAGCTACCTTTCCTCACTATTTCAGTTCTGACTTTAATATAAACACCGAGTTATCTTTATACCGTACTGTAAGATATTTTCATCTTTCTTTTATATTATATATATATAATTTATATATATATATATATATATATATTATATATAAATTATTTATTTAAAAACTATACGTTACATATTCCAGAAACGTACCATGGTTTCATTTACATGGATAAACTTTTACTGTTTAGAAAAGGCCGTTACGACCCATCTCAAATTCTCGGCAACTCACGAAAGGAAGACAGTTGAAAAATGGAATTCAACGATTACTGGTTTTATTGTCCGTTGAATTCGCTCAAATTATATATAAGTATTGGCTTATGTAGAAAACAACACTATATGTATTTAAAATCTTTCATGGTCAAACAACTCCACACCAAAAATCATTATCGATATCCATATATTTATCAACACATAGAATTAGAAAATACAAGTGTTTTAAACCAACGGAAGAATTTCAACAGATTTTCGAATTTCGTTAATGACCAAAGGAAAAAAATTGTCAGAAATATATTACTCACCAAAAGAAAAAGAAAATTAAAAAAAACATTTATTCGTGCTTCCAATTGTTCCTAAAACATACTGGACAGGTTTTGTTTTTTTAATAAAAAAGTTAGTGAGTTAGATTTCTGTGATTAATTTTTTTACTTCTCAAAAGCCACATATATATATATATATATATATATATATATATAATAATTAACAGTAAAATTAATAAAATCTTGATCACTGGAATTTAGCTTAATATTGTTGATTTATATATGATCTGTTGTTAAATGTTAGCAATCATCAAGCTTTTACCTTGAAAATGTTGGTCTATAAAAAATATGGTACTGTTATCTATCTTGAACCAGCTGTCGTGACGTTCGACTCGGAATCGTTCGGCTGTCCTACGCAAACGGCCGAGTGATGACGAGCCGATTGCGATTAGCCAATCAGCGAGCAGCCGATAACTTTGTTACAAAAAATATGTCGTATTAACAGTAATTTTGGTAAGTTTTTTTTTTTGGTTTCTTCAAAAAAATTCCTTGTAAATAAAAATACAGTATTCATTTTATAACAGTAACCTCGGTATGTTTTTTTTCCTGTTGTTTCTTCCAAAAAATTAATGTAAATATGTTTAATTTTCTTTGTTATTTTCTTTAAAAAAATTCCTTACTCTAACCCTAAACCGTAACCCTAAAAAAAAAAACAAGCCAAACATTATCATAGGACGCAGCACCGTATCAAAAATGTCGGCTGCTCGCTGCTTCAGCTCGGCAACTCTCGGCCGTTTACGTAGAACAGCCGAACGCTTCCGAGTCGAACGTCACGACAGCTGGTTCAAGATAGATAAGAGCACCAAAAATATATATATATGCACAAACATATTTTCTCACATCAATATTATATATGTATGTCATTCAATAAATAAATACTTTTTTCTAGAATTTCTTTCATAAATTTAAATGCTGCCTGGTTTTTAATTGGTTTATAACAAAAAAAAATGATTTTAACCGAGCAGAAATTTGTTTTGAGATTATTTAACATGGCGGCAAATCAAGCAGATTGGTGAAATATTATTCAAGATGAAGACAGGGTAGGCAGGTCCACAATGGCGAGCTCACCTAGAATTCTAGATTCAGATAATATGCTTATTATGGCTGAAATTAATTTGTCATAAACAGAAGGACAAATCTAACTCAAAGATTTTTTTTAATTAAGAAATTTAAAAAAAAAAAAAAAATCTTACCAAAGTGTGAAGAAAACTTGTCTTTCTTTTTTTATAAAAACCATTTGAACAAAATAATAAATGGAAAAAAGAAACCCTTGTTGGCTTACCTGCAAGAGATAAAAAAGATGAAATAATATTAGTAATTAAATAAACAATATAAAATAACATAATAAAGGAACAAATAAAAATGTCAAACTAGAAAAGCAAGCGACTCAAAGTCAACAGAAAACGGTGTTATGCCAGATTTAGTTCCTGATATTAAATTTCATCCATAATATAACTTCCGGTGAGAGTTTCAGTTTGCCAAATTTAATTTATTCATTAAATTGTTAGGTGAAAGTACAGAATAGTTAACAAAGCCCCCTCCCCCACCTTCTCATGTTAAGAATTGCTTTCTAACTACTTATTTTTGTAAAAGACATTATTTAAAATTAAAAAAACAAGACATTTTATTATATTTTCCTTTAATATTTAGAAAGTCATTTTTAACATGGGAGGGGGGGGCTTTGTTAACTGTTTTGTACTTTCACCTAACAATTTAATAAATAAATTAATAAATAAAAAATTAGTACAAAACTTGGCAAACCAGAAAAGTAAGCGACCCAAAACAGGAAGTCTTTAATGTCAGGAACTAAATATGGCAGAACATTGTTTGCTGCTGACTGAGTTACTTACTCTTCTGGTTTGCCATAAAATAAGCAGAAAAGAAAATAATTCCACAAAATATACAAATATATTAATAAATCACAAAAAAATAAAAAAAATATATACTTGCAAAAATAACTGCACCTCTGATAAAAGGCCCCAACCACGACCATCGTAATAACCCAGGTCAGTTAACTGAATCAAGTTTTTCTGGTGACATCATTCATAGTGGTTAGTAAGAAGCACTATCAAGGAGTGCCGAAGGCAATGAGGAGCATGCGTCTATCTGTTTTCAGTAAGTAATTAGAGCGAGCAGACTCACGCCCATAGGATTATTCATTCACTTGGAAATCATTGTTAACTTGTTCCTTTTTTCAAACGTATTTCTTTTTTTATAGATGTAAAACACGAAAGAAAATAATAAAATTACCACATGGCCGTATTGCATTAAAGTTCGATTTTCAAGTCTTTCAAAATAAATTAGAATTTTATTTGGGATAAAAAATACAATTTAAGACTAATTAATGAATTTCATCCAAAATATGTGCGAAAATCTAACAAAATAAGCGAGATATTCAAATAATAAGATATTGCAAATAAACAGTTTGTTTTGAAAAAAAAAATCACATTCAAAGAAACTGTTCGTTTTCACAAATTTTAATTTCTTTAAAAAATTGTCCGTTTTGAAAAAAATATTTCCCATGATTTAATTTATTTTTACTATATTGTAAATAAACTATTTGTTTTGCAAAAAAAAAGCACACATTTTAATTTATTTCAATAAATGTTCTATTAATTATTGATTTTGTGTTATTTTACTAAATTTGTAATCTTTCATATTTAATTTACTTTTCATGTTTGGTTTACTTAATAAAAAAAATTCACGATTGTTTGCCGTAGGCGCTTATTCGTAATACTCCACCACCCGTTTTTCTCAACTTTTTTACTGACCACCTCTTTTTCTTTTTTTCAATGTATCATGTCACTAGAGAATTCCGTGTTTTTTGGAAATTTTTACATTCTTTTTTCTGTGTACCTATTATGTCGCTAGAGAATTCCGGGTTTAGTATACAAAAGTATTGCTACTCATTCAACATTCTGGATTAATGAGAAAATCAAGAAACATAATTTATTTTTTTCAGAAAGTAAAGCAACCCTTATCAAATTATTCAGCTAAAACTAATAATAATGAAATGTTCATATGAAGAATGAAACTACCGAAGAATAGGGATTTGTCTTCTTGTGTTTATAAACCAAGGGATATTTCCATGCAGCATAACTGACAGTATGTCCAGAGAGAGGAATGGACAGGACGGAGAAGAAAGAGGAATGTGGCGAGAGCGAAAACGGGAGAGGAGGAAAGAGGGAAAGATGGAACGACTGATAGAGAGATAGAAGTTCGTCCGGGAGCCCTGCTAGTAAAATATATAGTTTATATCCAATTCTCATTGTCTCCATTTCTTTCAAGTGTGAGCCGAGACTACATCATCATCTCCAAACCACGAGTGAGTAGGATAAACGACCAACAAAGATCACCCCGATCCTATGCAACACAACATTATAAGTTATTACAGCTTTCCATAAATAAAGAGTAAAAATGCAATCACATTTCGATCCTAGATCTCATCAGCCCACTGTCGAGAAATACGATTAAAACGGGATTCCATTTGCATAACAACTGGAGCTAGTGTACGAATAGAGTACCGTTATGATCGTCTGCAAACAGGAATTTGTCTCACAGCGGAAGTCACCGCTTTGGCATACCTTACGAAAAAAGTTCCGGGTCCCCACCCCAATAGAATAAATATATGTAAAAAATCAGAATTAATTTTTTTTTTATGAAATAAGTAATTTATTAAAAACAAACAAAATAGAATAAATAATCTTTTTTTTTTTCAAGAAACAAGTGATACATTTTGAGCAACGAAATTTGATTTTTTTTTCTTTTGAGAATAATAGCAATCTTTTTTTCCAAGAAACAAGTCATTTAGAAACGAGTAATATATGAAAAAAATAAACAATGTTTTTGAGCAACGAAATAATGTTTTTCGAACAACGGAATGTGATTGTTTTAATAAATTATTAAAAGAATAAATAATGATTTTTTTTGTTCAAACTTAATTCACAGGAAAAAAATTAGAAATATGCATTAGCATATTATTAAAGGTTATTTGTTATTTACTTTAAGTAAAAAAAGAAAACGAGACTTGTTTATTTGTTATTTACTTTTTAAAAAAATACCAAAGGGGGGGGGCGAGATTTCCAGTATATGGCTTTTCCGTGGGGGGGGGGATACCACTTCTCTGCGACATTACCGACTATCCAGAACTTTTTTCGTAAGGTATGTCAAAACGGCGACTTCCGCTGTAAGACAAATTCCTGTATGCAGACGATCATTACGGTACTCTATTCGTACACTAGCTCCTAACAACTCAACACGCTCCTTTATTATTATTATTATTATTATTATTATTTATTATTATTATTATTTAATCATTAAACGTTCTCACTGGCAACAGCAGGGGGTGTTCCTTCGAGTCCGAGTGACAAGTCTTCCCAACTAAGAGAGCCGGATGGCTAAGTCCTTCTGTGCTTGAAACCGACGGTACGAATGTTGTACTAATTTTTCTGTACCAAAATAAATAAATATTGCGCTCTTAATTTTTAATTTTTAACTTTAATTCTCAATTAATCGAGCACTCTGCTGGGATTTTTCCTGCTATATTACAAAGAAATATATATATATATATATATATATATATATATTATATTCGAGAGAGAGAGAAAGTAAGGGAGACAGCAAAATGGTGAAGTAGTAAAAATCAATATTTATGAACAATAAACGGAAAGTGAAGATCAATATTAAGATAGTAAAGATCCATCGTTATATTTAGGTAGTTATAGTTTTAAGAGAAAACACAAACAAAAAAGGACGGCCTTCCATTGCCCGAAGGAGAGACAACAATGTGAAAAGACAAACAAAACTGGGTCAGTTGTTTTACACCAATGTTTACTACTCAGACATGCTTTATCATCTCATTGGTGATAAAATAAGACAAAATCACCAGCAGTCAGACAAATTGATAAAAGAAAAAAAAAGCTATTAAAATTAGGTAAACATGAGATGAAGACGGGTGAGGTTGTAGAGGAGAGAAAGCAGGAATTATTTATTGAAGTCAACAGAATAAAAAAGGGGTAAAAAAACAACAACTATGCAACAAATAAGTTTTACCAAAAGCAAGATAAGTTACTCTTTTACCTACCCGGATAACTTTTTTTTGTCTTTAAAGTTATTTTAAAGCGTTTTTTACTTCCAGGAAAAAAGGAGGTATGAATAGTTCATGTTAGAAATAAAAAAATAAAAATGGCGCCGGGGATCAAGTGATGTTTCGAGAATAGTCCAAAAATCGGAAATTAAACAAAAATACAGCTAATAAAATATACAGTTTGATTAAACATAAGCTTTCCACCCGATTGGTTACAGTTATTAGCTGTATTTTTGTTTGATTTCCTATTTTGGCATATTCTCGAGGCATGACGAGTTCCCCAGCGCCATTTATTTGTTGCATAATTGTTGGTTTTTTTACCCCTTTTTTGTTCTGTTGACCAGTAAATAATTCTCGAGGACGTTATCCAAACAAATGAAAAGCGGTTCATTTCTGAAAGAAGCGACGACAAAGAAAATTCCAATCAATGAAAATTTGAAACCTAGTTGAAGTATCTGTCTTAGTTGAGACGGTCCCATTTTAATTAGTTTTTAATAACGAAGTTGGAGTAAGGAACAGTGGTAAACGTTACTATTGGCGACGTAAATTATTTTAAAGGAAATGCAATTGGGAAATTAGTCATAAACAATTTATTTTGGTTTAACTATACATTTGTGACCTATTTGATTTTAAAACGTTTAATATAGCATATAAGCATTTTAAGTTGCTGTAAATATTAACAGACAATTTGCCTTTTAATGAAGTCAAGTACGAGACAGGATCAGAAATGTGCCCCTGGCATATCAAAGGATCCACTTTTAATTTAATACCTTAAATTAAAGTAGCATCCGACCCTCATTTTCGATCCGGTTTGGTATCTTACTTCCTGAAAAATCAAGATGGTTGCCACTGATTACTATATTCACAACTTATATTTACAGCAACTTAAAAGGCTTATATTTTCTATTAAATATTAGCTAAATTTTAGGGTTCCAGTGCTTTTTATTTTTATTTGTGTGTAGGGAGGAAGGAGACGGCAAATGAAAGACAGAAGCCGATAAATTGGAATGAGACATATTTACGAAATATTAAAAGACAAAAAAGTAGTAGTAAGCGATTTTGCCGAAATAGAAGGTGGTTGATGGTCTTTATTCGAAATTGGGTACAAGTACAAAATTTGCGAAGGTAAACTGGCGAAAGGGTTGGGTTTTCCAAATATTTCTTCCACAATTTATCGTCTGCATATCTTGGCAAATTTCGTAATTTGTCGGCGTAACTCGTGAATGATCGTTAAATTCTTAGATGAATATTCTCTGAGGTACGTGTAAAATCAATGGCCGATTCCCAAAATGAAAAAAACATTTTGACCCCCCTCCCCCCATCCACTTAAAAATACACTAAAATTCAGGAAATGAATTAATTTTACTGAAATTTTCAATATTTATTAATTAACAATCACGGAATATAATGAAACCATTATTTTTTTTTTAAATCTTAGTGAAAATGTATTATTTTTTTAAAAAGAAAATACACCTTTACTAAAGTTATATTTTTATATATTAATAAAAAAAATGCATGATTTTTTAAATGTTGCTTATGTAAATAAAGGATCGTAGATGTTAACAAATAATTTTTTTTTTCAAAATATTTCATATATATTACGAAAAAGGCCAGTAAATACCGTGTTAATAAAATCACTATAACTCGAAGAAAAATTAATTCTTTGAATTAGCGATATTATTATTGAATAAAGCATTGTTTAATCAATATTTTCACCAAAAAAATAATATAATTGCAAAAAATATTTGATGCGATTTTAATGATTAGAGTTTTTGGAAAAATAAAAAATGCGACGTAATTATATTTCCCTTTCATAGAGAAACGTGTCATCATCAGCGCAAGAATTTCTTGTTTATAATCTTGAAAATAAACCAAACATTTACACATTTGTGACCCAGGAAGTTAACGAAAAAAAGAATTTTAAAAATGGAATCATTTCTACTAACGATCGATTCGCAAGGCTATGGAAGGCACGCTATGTAATAAACAAGCGCAATTAGACCTCCCACCATTCACTCCCACTACTCCCACTTAATTTTCAGAGATTCATCGATTTCGTTAATTTCACAATTCATTGGAAAGATAAAACGTAAGTTTTTCTTTGTTTTTTTCATTAATAAATATTCTTTAAAAAGTTTAAAATTTATTAATAAATAAATAGTTCAAATACGACATTTTCTTTAAAATTGAATTTTATTTATTTAATTATAAATAATTGTTATTAACAAAAAATTAAAACGTTAACAATAATTTGTTAATGTTTTAATTTTTTTCAATGAATATTTATTTACTTTTTCACACTGAAAATTAAATACTATTTTAGCTTAAAATAAAAAAAATACCCATTAAGTTTTATTTTTAAAGAATTAATGTATTTTAAAATTAAATTAATTCTTTAAAAATAAATCGAGTAATGTAATTGTTCAAGTTTTTAATCAATCATCATGTAAAAATAATTGATAAAATTGAAGGATTTCGTAACGTTAACGTAAAAACAATTTTAACATTTGAAAGAAAGTTATTTCAAATTCTATGGAAATCATTGGTAAACAATTTCTTTAGCTTTTTTTTTTACAGATATGCTTAAAGAAGCACCATTATTATTTTTTAAACATTTCCATAAATTATTTTGCAAAACATTTGTAATGGGGGGGGGGGGATCCCACAACTGTTAAAATCATTTTGACCCCACTCTTCAGTTTAAAAAAAAGTTTTTTTTTTTTTTAAGTTATAACATATAATATAAATCTTTGTAGATAAAATAATTAAAATCTTAATTCTGTACATTCGAAAATATTATAATTAAATAAGATTTTCTTTTTTTTACATTACAGAAAAATTAAATTAATTAACTTTCTTATCATTACATTTTCTTTTAATTTTTAGATGTCTATGGTTCCTAATCTGCACCAGTATATAAAAATAAAAATAAGGGAAAATGATTAAAAAACCTTCTGTTCAAAAAAATAATAAATTCGTGTCTTCCATACTTGTCAATTTAATGTAGACATATTTTTTGTAACCTTAAAAAATGAAGAAATTAAGGTCTAATCATTTTTCAATTTCTATAAAGCATAACTTCCATATAAATTTTTTTAAATAAAAATAAATATTACTGCAGTTCAGGGCTTCCATACTTTCAGATTTGGTCGCCAAATTTTGTTTACACTTACATAAAACAACAAAATGCGCTCGTGAAGTATCTTTTATTTTTTCTTTTGGATAATTCGGCAAGTTTGAGTAGAAAAATGAAGGTCAATTTTTTTTTAATTCACTATCTTAAGACTAAATTTAATAATTATCTTTGAAATAGTTCCAAAAAAATTGATATTTATCTTTCCAACGAATTTAAAACGTGTTTTATTGAATGTGCAGTTTGAATCAATTTTTGACGTTTATAGCGGTTTTTGACAACATTTTTAATTCTAATTTTTTTTCAAACGTAAATATACATTTGTTTCCTTTTATATAATAACATTAGGCTTTTATCTTTCAAACACAATCAAAAGTTAAACGAAAACTGCTTTAAAAAAATTAAGAAATTACACTTTTAAGAACGAGAGTCAGTGCAAGCGGCCATTGATTTTGCACGTACCTATAACTCTGCATTTATAACATCTTTTTTACTAAAATATGGTTTAAGTAAAGTTATTTAGAATTCATTTCTAAACACATTTCACTTGACAGAAATAGGATGTAATCATAATACTCGACATTGGCCCATAAACTTGATGATTATTGAAAATAACCACGCCATTTTATAAAGGCGTGCTGTTATATTCTAAAAATAATTTAGTGTGTGGATAAGGAAAGTCATAAAACTCTAATAACATCAGTCTATTTGCGATAAGAAACAAGTAATTTTTTTTTTTACTATAAATGTTACTTTCAACATAATAGCAATTACAGCCATGTTTGCAAAAAAAAGTACGGCAGCACAAAACGCTTACTGATGTTTGACGTTTAAGATTCACCAAGCAGTCATGTTATACGCCAAAATGGAGGTCATTCTATGCTGCCGTAATTTTAAACAACATGACGATACAACGTTATGTCAAAAGTAAAAGTGTATACTTATTCATTATAAAAAATGCACTGATATTCTAAAAGAATATGACGATTGGAATATTCACTTTAAAATAGGACTATATAAAAATACTAAGGCGTTTTGTTTATATAAATTACTAGAAGACTTTTTTTCTTTTTCTTTTTTTTTTTAACATAGTTCACCCCCAAACAAGGCCAGACGCCACTGTAGACGTAAGGGGCTACTGTAAAAAAAAGGGGAGAGAAGGTTTGGGGGGGGGGGGGGGTCAACCTAAATTGGGATCTGCGCAGCGAGATGTCTGTTTGCATTAGTTTTTAACTTCTGCATGTCTGTACTGTCGGGGAAACTAGGGGCAGGGAGGAAGTTCCAGAGGCCAGCCGCACGAGGAAAGAAGCTATTTGAGTAGAAGGCTCTCCGACACCTGGGAACCTCCACAGTGAATGAATGAGATTTAGTTGATTGTCGAGTTTGTCTAGTGGATTTACGTCGAGTGTAGCCAATTCATCGGAGCATAATCCATTGAAGTATTTGTAAAACAAGCACAAGGATGCTACATTGCGGCGATGGGACAGGGACTGGAGCTTGGTTGACAGTGAGGGACCTATTAGGTTGTCGATTCTTTTTGGGGCCTTGTCAAGGAGGGAGAGACTAGTAGATGATGCACCAGCCCAGATGTGACAACAATACTCCATGCATGGGCGGATGGTAGCTTTGTAGAGATACAGGATAATGTCAGGTGTGAGGAGTTTACTAGCACGGTAGAGGGAGCCAACCTTATTTGCAGCAGTTTTGGTAATGTCTTCAATGTATTTGTTTACCTGTGAAGGTAAGGCCGAGGAGTTTGAATGATGAACTCTCAGGTAGGGTGTTATTAGCCATGACAATCGGTGGTTGGAGAGGTTCCTTGTAGTTATTGAAGGAAAGGAGCTTTGTTTTATCAGCATTAAAAGTTACCAACCGCTTATGACCCCAATCCACTATAGCCTGGAAATCATTTTCTAAAGATTCAGCCAATGGCGAGATAAAGCGTGGTGTCGTCAGCAAATAAACCAATCTCAGACACTATGTCATCAGGGAGATCATTTATATAGATCAGGAACAACAAAGGTCCAATGATAGATCCCTGAGGTACACCAGCATTTATGTCATGTTGCTTAGATGAATGGCCATCGAGGACAACCTGGATTTTTCTTTTGTCTAGGAAGGATCTAATTATATTAAGTAATTTCCCAGTAATACCGTATGAGCGTATTTTCAGGAGAAGCCCTTTATGCCATACCTTGTCAAAGGCCTTGGATATATCAAGCGCTACTGCCCTAGCTTCTCCTGAATTGTCAAGTGTATGATACACGCGTTCAGATATGACCGTTAGGATGTCCGCGGTAGATCGTGCTTGTCTAAATCCATACTGGTGGTCAGATAGAAGTTTATCATTATCTAAGTGCCGTACGATCGCTAGATTGATTAAAGATTCAAAGATTTTAGCAAAGCTCGGCAGCAGACGGACTTACCTTGAAACGAATCTACTAATCAGCCATGAAAAGTTCAAGATTGTCAAGGAAGACACCCTTGTAGCATTGCATGAAGACAGCATACAAAATAGGTATTCGTAAACAAATTATTGTAATGCCTGTTGTGGTATCCAAATAATACAAAAATAAATAGGGTAGTATCTATTAACCAAGAAATATACTTGTTTATCTGAAGTTTGACACAGGTAGAGACATGCTGAAATTTCTTTTTAACAATTTCTTAAGTGACTGGCCGTGTTTAGGTCATAAACGGGACATACCATGAGTTTAACAAACTTATTAGCCAAAATAAGTATTTTCTGATAGAAACTTAAGCTAAAGACATTTTGATTGTAAAGAGCATGCTACAAGTATAAAAAGATGGAAGAAATCACTAGTCAGAATCAAATAACGATGCAATGCTATAAGGTCTAACTATAAAAATCCGACCGACTTAAGATTATTGGTAATCTTGCGATATAGTTAACATTCAAGAACTCCAAAAACAAAAACAAATAACTTTTACGAAAGGTATTAAAATTTAATATTCTACCGACCTATATACATTCTGAAATTGTTTCATCTTTTTTTAAATTAGAATTTGTTTTAAGTTTTCTCTCTATATATACACGAGAAATACATATCTATTTAGCCTATGTTAGGCTGAAAAAGAGTAAAAAACGACTTGCTCTACCACTAACCCCAAGTCTGAGTGACAAGCCCCCTCCCCGGACTTAAGGTTAGTGTTAGGCTAAGTCATTTGTTTTACTCTCTTTTTCAGTCTAAAGTTATCTTAGGCTAACCAGCCAGCTAAAAAAAACAATCGACGCCGTTTGTTTGTGTGCTTTGGTGAATGTTATTAGTTGTTTTTTTTTTCGGTTTCTCGGCTGTTTATTATCCGGTAAGAGTACCATTATATATAAGATTGATGATGGAAATGCCAGTAAAAAGAGCAGCATAAAAAAACGGATTAATTTTTAAGGTGCATCCACTCAATCTGCGCGTTTAGCGATGAAAATGATAGTTTAAACTTAAGCGTGACAGACCAAAAGACTAACCTAAATTCTGTTAAGACTCGGCTCGTGTCTTTCAATCGTAGGCGTGTCCTTTTTCTTCCCGAGATTCTCATGGATGGTTATGCTCTTGAGGAGAAATTGACTGTGAAACTTCTTGGTCTTTTCTTCTCATCAAATCTTTTTTGGAGTTCATACATTAGATCCATTGCTCTTTCTACTTCTCGTAAGGTTGGTTCTCTCTATCGCTCCAAACACTTTATCACACTCAAGGCTATTCTCTACAAATCTACTATCATGTATGGAGTACCGTTGTCATATTTTGGCTGTCTCATTTGAGGGTTCTTGATAAGGTGTAGAAACGTATCTGTAATTTGATTGGTCCAACCCTTTCTTCTTCTTTGAATCCTCTTTCTCACAGACGTGATGTTGCTAGTCTCAGTCTTTTCTATAAATACTATTATGGCATGTGTTCTTCAGAGTTGTATTATCTATTCCCTGCTTCCTTTGTTCCAGCTCGTTGGTCTAGTGTTCGCCATCAATTCGCTGTTTTGATAACTCATTGTAATACAGCTTCCTATTCAAGTAGCTTCTTCCCAAGAACCGCAGACTTGTGGAACTCTCTTCCCGTTGTATGTTGTCCTCCTACCTATAGCCTTGGTCTTTTCAAGACTAAGGCCAGTAGGCATCTCCTGTCTTTGCGATAGTCATCTTTCGTTCTTCTTAGCTCCTTACATCAAGTGGCTTCTGCGTTGTGTGGAGCGATTTCCATAAAAACAGCATAACAGATCGACCAAAACCCCCCTCCTCAGAGATGGGAAGACGCATAGAAAAATATCATGAAATACAAATAACAACGTTTAAAGTTTGTAAATCAAATCAAACTGCGGCCTAAAAATGGCTGAAGTCTGCCAGACCGTTCTCATTCTTGTAAGTTTACAAGAAAACGTTTTTTTCTTGGAGATTACAATTATCAGACCATCAATAGAAAAGTGTGAGGACATTTGTTTGTTTCTTCTTTTCTTTTCTTTTGGGTGGGGGATGTAATGTAATGTCAGATGGCGGGAAAATAGAAAATAAGAAAGTTCGTTTTTTGAAAATCATGTTTCAAGTTTCGAAATCAAGTTTTCCTTTGAAAAAGAACAGAAGATCAAAAGGGCGTCGCGACGGTTAAAGGAAAGGAAGAAGAAAAAACAATGGAATACATTTTTTTAAAGCTGGTATTTCTATAGAAGAGAACCCATATCTACCCGAATGTTTCCCATTGCGAATTACGGAACGGACCGGAAATTGCCGAGCTGTCGCCGAACAGTCAATTAGTACTGACATTAAATGAAACAACTTTTTCATGGTTCAAGGTTTGGGTCACTTACTCCCACGTGTTAAGAATGGGTTTAAAAATGTTCTTCAAATCAGCAAGTGACAAACTTTATTTCTTTTCCAGTACTTTTTAGGAATAGATATCCAAGAAAATTTCAGTACTTACGTCATCAATTCAGAGTTTCACGGAACACTTCCGAGATTGGCGAACGTTAACGAATTTCATCGAACAATTTGCACACTACGAACCGAACTGTATTAAAAAAAAAAATTTTTTTTTTTTACCCTAACCTAATCCTAAATTAAGTTTTTTAGTTTGCAAAGTCGGGTTCTTTCAGTTCGTATTGTGTAAGAAGCCCCGGGACTTGATTCGGCTTTCTTAGTTCGTAGTCGAAACTACTGTAAATTTCTGGATACCTATTCTTAAAAAGCACCACTTTTCCTTAATGTTTCTTTTTTTCGAGGACGTTTTTCAACTTTATTTTATTCAACTCTAAATGTTAAACCCTCACCCAACTCTAATTTGGTTTTGGATTGGTGTGCTTTAGTGTCGTCTGCCTTTTTTTTTTACATTTTTGTCGCGACTTTCAAATCGTAAACTGCTTCGGTCATTACTGGTTTGTTCTGTAAATCGCAAATATTCTTGTCGATAAAGCTCCCATACTATAAAAGCACCAAAAAATAAAGGGCGGGAGGAGAAAAAATGACAGAGAAAAAAGAGAGAGAAACGAAAAACAACAAGTAGTATTAGTTGTGAAGAAGACGAAGAAGAAAAGATTCCGATAGTTTTGAAGCAAGAAAATAAGGCGGTATAAATAGGAACGAAGGTGAAAGACAGTTGAAGCTGGAACAATGGATTAGACAGGGTTTTGGGAAATTTACAAGAAAGAGAAGAATATGGTACAAGGAAAGAGAGGGAGAGAGGAGGGGGACAATAAAATGACAGAAAAAGGGGTAGAAAATGTAAGAGGTGATGTTGTGTAGGCATCGAGGGTGGTGGTGACAAAGAGGGGGAAACAAAATTGACCCCCAACCCTAAAAAGTCTCCCCTTTTTTTGTAAGAAAGTCTTTGTAGTGTTTTGTTTATTTTAAAACGGATCCCAGTTGTAGCAATAAACAAAAGACTTCAAGGAAGGGACGACGACGGTCGGGACGATGGAGAAGTAGAAGAAAAGGTGGCCGACGAAATTGGGAACCCGACAAAACAGACCTGAGAAAGTCATTTTTCGGGAGGGAAATGAAGACAAAAGAAAAAAAATGGTGTCGCCTTTCAGATAACGCTACTTTTTTTCTTTTTTATTGTGTTCAGAGCAAACCCGACAAAAGTCAACAAAAAAATTATTAAAGTAAATAAATAAAAGATTTTAGACGGTTTAACTCGCCGTCCCTCTAAAATATTAACTAATTTCCCCTTTTTTTTTCTTCAGTGGATTAATATCGAGTGGACGATTAAACAACATATTCAGATTATCTAAAAAGACGAAAAACAATTAAACAAGTCGAAAAAATAACTCATTTAAATATTTACTTACATAAGATCGGTTTTATTTCGTCATGTAAGCCTACCATGAAAGGACGATCGCCCATTTTAGAGCCGCCATTTATACTAAGAATTAAGCTCAGAGTCATTCGGTATATTAATAGCGATGATTTAAGAACTCCAAACAGTTGACGCCGGTTCTGATCCATTGATCCTTGACATTTTAGGATAAATCTTATATGAAAAAAATACCCATAAGTTATTTTTCAGAAAATGCTTTTGCTAATTTAAAAGTTTAACGCCAGTCTTTCCTGGTATAGTGGTAACTTCGAGAAACACTTTCTCTTTGGTTCATGCCCTTCATAAGTCCAGGATGGCAAAACGGTAAAAAAAAATTCTTTTAACTTATCAATCTTCATGTTTAGAAAATATTTAAAGTTTTAGAGATTCGACTAAACTCTGGGTACAGTTTCGGGAAATACGACTAAAAATTTACAGGCATGACGTATGTACAACGAATGCTACGAAAACAAACGTAAATAGACGAAAGAATGTACGCCGTTCCGAATGTTACCGACCTCCCCCCACCCCGTCAAACATTTTTATTTTTATTTTATGTCAAGTTTAATTAGTTAGGTGTACGACTGCCGTGAAGTAATGCGACACTCACGTCATATGTCTTTGTAGCTGGCGTTTTCGTGGGACAACAAATACATAAAATTCGAGCAGATACTAACGTTTAATTTCGATCTTTGAAAAAAGGTGCAGTTACGTATCGACATAAATTTCCTGCACACAGGGCATCTTCACTGGACAAATTAAGGTTTCTGGTTGCAGTACCCAACCGAAAAGCAGAAACTCTGCTACCCATAATAAAAAAAAATATATATTCTTCAAGGGACCACAATTGTTTCGGACTGCTGGAAGGCGTATGATAACTTGGAAGGAGAAGGCTTCACACATCTGAATACATTGTTTTATTTAAAGAAACTGACCCCCATCCCACAAAAAATCCCTAACACAAACAATAAAAAAAGAGACAAATAAAAAACACAGTAAAAAAAAAAATTTCTTGTATTCAAAAAAAATAAAAACTCGGAAAAAATAAAATAAAATTGCTTTTGTTCTAAGTCGTCTGCTTTTAAGCAGGGTAAGTTTAAAATGTTATTTCATTAAAGTTGTCTGTCTCGAAAAAAAAAACGTTGAAAAAAAAATTGCTTTCTTTCGTTTTAATTGCGTATAAAGTTTGTCGTTTCTAGTGTTTGTTTAAAATTTTTATTTCATTAAATTCTACTGGTTCTGAAACAAAAAGCAGGTTTCAGAAAGCATTCTTAACATCGAGACGTGGAGCTTCGGTAACATTCGGAACGGCGTGCCTTCTTTCGTTTTTATTTTCTGTTCGTTTTCGTAGCATTCGTTGTGTGTATGTTACGCCTGTAAATCTTTGGTCGTATTTCCCGAAACAGTGCCAAACTCTGCCCATGCCGAACCGGTTTAACGGTATTGTATCGTTAGAATAAGCTTTAGTGCTTTGTAGGAATAGGTATTCAGAAATTTTCAGGCGTGACATAAGCAGTTCCGACGACGAACGGAGAAAACCGAATCAAGTTCCAAGGCTTCTACACAATACGAAGTGAACTAAATCGACTTTGCAAACTAAAACTTAGTTTAGTGTGAAAAGTAAAAAAAAAAAGAAAAAGAAAACAGTTCGGTATATATTGTGTATTGATTTACTCCTCTCCAGGAGTTAGGCACAAGGCCAGTTTTTATCTTACTCCCACAAGTAAGATGTGACCCAAGGTCGGGTCGGGAAAGTGGGGTTTAAAAATTGCCTGGGCAGTCCCGTCGACATTCCCCGGTAGGGACGCCTCAGGCAGTAAGCAATAAACTTACTCCTCCCCAAAGAGGGGAGGCGAAGCCTGGGAGGGTGGACCTCCTAGAACTATACAGGACAGACCAATAGACCGGCGTAAATCAAGCCCCGAAGGCCAAGACAATACCAGTCTATGGGATGCAGTATCCATCGGAACAGATACTACACTTCGGTCTATATTGTGTAGATTGTTCGTTAACATTAGCCAGTCTCGGAGGTGTTTGGTGAAATTCTGAATTGATGACGTAAGTAACATAACTATTCCTAAAAAGTAACTAGACTTTTACCAAATAGGATTTTTTAAAAGTTCATTTTAATACTTTACACTATTGTATTTGTTTACTTCAATAAATAATCGATTAATAGTAAATAAAAATAAGATACTTGCAATAAATGGATATCCAGAGGATTTCAGTACTTACGGAGTCAATCCAGAGTCTTGACGTAAACGCTTGACAAACAGAACAAACTTTTGCAAATAATTTATTTTTGTAAGTATTTAATTAAGGTTAGGATCAATCACCCCCAACCGTTTTAAGAATGGGTTTAATAATTCTTTTTAAATCAGTAAGTGAATCGACTTTCGTTTTGTTTAGGAGTTTTTGAAATTTTCTTTTAGGGTTTGGGGATTAAATTATTGTTTTAACCCTAACTTAACTTGGTTTTGCATTCATGTTTTAGTGTCATCTGCCTTTACATTTTTCTCGTGGCTTTCAAGTTTAATATCGCCTGTCTAACTTGGTTAAACGTGTAAACGCGCCTTTTTATTCGTATCGTCTGTCTTCAGATTCGAGACTGACTCGGGACTTCTTCTGTAAGTACTGAAATTCACTGGGTGCCCATTAACTACAAGTACCAAAAATATGTAAGTCACGTAAAGGCGAGAAACACATACACATGCAAAGTAGTACGATTTTATTTATATAGAGATAATAATGAAGAAATGTCAAACTCGATGTTTCAACGGAGACTTCGACATTTAAAAGCGTTTAAATTAGCGGATAGAAAGTAGTGCATTTCTATATAATTATAGTAAAGAATTATGGTTAAGTTGTGGTTTTCAACTCAAGTAAATGGTATTTCTAGAGAAATTCTTCTCGAAGAAATCAAACTTTTGTATAATTCAACAAGAAAAAATTTAGAGATGGGATGATTAATCCGACTGCACAAAGTTCGCCAAAATAAAAACTGAATTAAAAAAAAAAAGAAGCTGAACAAATACAAGTTAGAAAAATATATACCATGTTTCTGCAGGATTCTCGTGGAGAGATTTTTTTCAATCGAAACAAAACTATTCGGTGTTGTGACAACTTCCGGTGACAGACTGAGATGTTTCAGAAATGGAAAGTTTTGGTCAATATGCGAAATAAGTAAAATAGTAAATTAAAATTACAAGATTAAGTTAGTCTCTTCCACGTAAACATTGTCTCTTTAAATTATAACAATCCAAGATGGCTGGCATCAAATGTGGTCTTTAGTTTCTATGTCTCATGGGTAACGGACGAGAAATCGAAAATTAAAGAAATTACAACTAATAACTGCCATCAAACGCATTAAAATGTAATTTTCGACCGATCTGTATATTTTTAACTTACTGAAACTGTTTTAAAGTGTTCTTTATTTCCAAATAAGATGCAGTATATCGAAGCTTTTAACCTAACATGGTTAGCATTTACAAGCCTTCGATGCCCCGATACACATTCTGAAATAAAAATACTTACAAAAAGTTTAAAAACTGTAAAACTATGCAGGTTGATAGAAACTTAAATTTTCTTGCGTTTGGTAAAAGTTATTAATTGTGTTTATATATATATATATATATATATATATATATATATATATAATTTCTCGGCTGTTGACTTTGCCCCCAAATAATAATTATTAAAAATATGCAAATATTTTTATTTTTTATTTTTTCGGAATAAATTGATATTTTCCATATTTTTATTGACGAGTGGATACTCGTTTACATCATATTCATGTTTGCTTGTTTACATCCATATCCGTGGCGACTCGACTATTTCCGTAAACGAGTTACGGGAACAGTCGAAAACCAAAACGAACGCAACGATGATAAAACGAAACGAAAAATGCTGAAAGACAAAAACACTTAGTATTAGTTTGATCTGAAATCATAATCGGAAAACTAGTCCTCCGATCACAGTGGAATGGTAGTTGCTTCAATCGTGTTAGGTGTTTTCGGAACCCTAACTCCCATCTGAAGTCTGGTAATACTGCATAAGTACGAAGTAGGGTTATGTCAATGCTGTGTCTCAACGAGCCAGTGTAGCAAAAATGTGTGTAACAAGTGAAACATCAATTACTTATTCAACTGTAAAAGTAGCCCAGAAGTTCCTGATAAACAAAGCCGCATCTGAAACTACTGTCGGGAACAGAGTCATATACGTGTCGGAGAAATTGTTTACTAGACCAGAGTTATGCTCTTTGGTAACACGGTTTTGACCTTTTTAGTGCCACCAAGTTTCGTGTTCAACATGATACCGAGAAAACGCAAATATTCACATTAATTTCTTACAGTAATAACTTGTGCATTTTAATGTATTTCTCTATATAATTTATGTCTTACTTTTCTCGGTAACTGTCTTTGTAGTTTGTCGTAGACAAACTATTAACAAATGAAATGTCTTTGTCCCACTTGGTTGTTTAACTGGATTTTAATTCCCGATACATGCGGGATTGCTAGCGGTAAATTTGAGAAACACTCCAAGTGTTTAGAGAATTAGTTTACGTTCTCTACTCACGCGTTGCAAGTGTTGAAAAAATAGAATATCAAATATTCTAATTCGACATTGCCTCAGCCAACTTAATAAATAGAACGGTATCTAAGTGGCAGTGAAAACATCGAACTACTTAACCACATAAGCAGTTAATGAAAGTAGAAAGTGGACCTTGGGTTTACTTTCACGTCCCTTATTTGGTCCTTTAGTCCTCACATTCGATAAGCGATCTTTCTGACAAGGGGACAATAAGTGCTGTTTTCTGGGTCGGAATCTATCCATCTAACACTTATCGTTGGCTTGTTTTTGACCGTGAAGTATTTTTTTTAGTTCCTTGCATCAAGTGGCTTCATGCCTTGTCTGAAGCGATTTCCATTAAAAAAATGGACCCCACAAAGGAAAGGCCATAAAACGATCAGGCAACAAGCCAATTATTAACCATAAGAACTAAACAACGATTAATGGTGCGAATAGGTCTTAAATAATAATCTAAGACATGCCAACTCATTCGAGCAAATAGACTCTCGGCTATAAAGTCCAATATTAATTATATAACATAGAATTAGCATTGCGGGTTAATAATACATAAAAACGACTTTGGGTGTTATGCGAATTTTGTGAAGATAATATCTTAGTTTTCTAAGGCTATCCTCTCATGAACTACCTTCCCAATTACACAAAAGGGAAAAGCAGGTTGATTGGTAATCGCCTGAAGCATCCACACTTGTGAGTATATGTCAAGAGGACTGAGGTCATTTTCATATCTGGCTGTGAGCGTTCACAACCCGCCTTGACCACCCGAGTATAAACCTGACCGTTTGTCATACCCCCCCCCTTGTGCAGTAGTTAAATACAAATATTTATGAACACTTTTATGGTAATATTCTTGACGAGGGTGAGAGATTCAAATATCTTGGCGCCATCATCACAGCTTCGGGTCAAGATGGAGCTGATATCAAAGCGCGAATTGCCCTCGCACGTCATGCCTTATGTCGACTCATTTCCGGCTCTGGTCAAGATCTGAGATAAAGCGCAACGCCAAAATAAGGCCCTACCAAGTGCTGGTGCGAACGATCCTCCTTTATCGCAATGAGTCCTGGTTAATATGAATGGTGAAGCGATTAGAATCTTTCGATTAGCACTGCCTTCTTCCTGCGTGTCCGATGGCAGCACTTCTTCTCAAATAACACAGTAGGTTTCTCTTTCAAAATTATCTTCCTCCGACAAGTCATCCTCACGAGACGTCTACGCTGGCCGGATCATGCCCTTCGTCATTAACCAAGAGAATTAATCTATGAAACAATTACACCAGTGATCTTACAGGGTTAGAAAAAGCAATATGGTGGACAAAGAAAAACCTGACTGATGATGGTTAAAGATGACCTGGAACTTAACCTGACCCCCGAATCTACGGAGTTCGCCGGCGAGTGACTTCAAATCGTCAGACTTGGTCAGCTTTCGCGAGGGATACAGTGGCAAGGATGGATGGAGTCGGCTACACCTACCCTACGGGGTGGATGCTGTTTCAAGTCCAAGTATAAGTAACACTTTAAACCCAGTCACAGAGGATCTTTCTACCGTAGAATTCCTGCCTCATCCTAAAACAGGACGAGGGATCAGGTTGATTATCCTCACTTCGGAGTGAATGTCGGGAAAACTGTGGTAATTCGTTTACCTGGCATTGAGTGCCAATAAAATACTGGACTACCACAAGAAAATCAACCTTCCGTCATATGCTGCTCTCGTTTTATTGGGGGGGGGGGGTACGGCATATCAACATAAAACATAATTCTATAAGTAGGATAATTATTTTATATTCTCAGAATACGTTGTTGCTGCTCTCGTGGGGAGGTAGATAAATACCAATACGTGATAATGAGAAAATGTAAAAAAAAACGCCTTTCTTCTTATCCTTTACCGAACGGATGTACTTTCTCTGCCTGCGAACTGTGTAACAGTCTCCCAACGTTTTCTGTCATCATGTGGATGAAAAAAAGGGCTTCTCGTAATACTGCTACAAATATAATACAGGCTGTTGAGTCGCATACACGTCTGAATTCAACGTTCGTGTGGGATAGGTTTGAGGATGCTTAATTTGGCAAGTGATCAACATGCTAAGAAACTGACTTTGCTGAGTCGAACTTTGGCAGGGGAATCTGCGTGGGATGCTGCGGTCGAATGTGCCGTTCGCGCCCTCATCCTCGGCACTTTTAGTCTAGGTCCGGCGTAGAGCGAGAAATGAATTGCAGTTCTTTGCCAAGTACTGAGCCGAGGCGACTTTTAATATATCTTTTATTTGTTTAACGGATACGTCGAGTAGGGACAGTAGAGGTTAGGAGCACCGACGTTTGTCTAGACGGTCGAGTTTTGATTCCGGCTTGAGACATTTGCTTGGCTAGCCACACTAAAGAGATGTGATACAGCGGAATAGTCTATCTGTATTTGACATATATATATATAATTTTTTTAAACACACGCACAAAAAAAACGACAACAACATAACGAAAAGAAAAGAAAAGAAACCAACTCCTAGAGGAGATCGCGAAGATCGAAATCGCTCGAGATGGCCGACAAAAGAATTTTCGGAGCCATACTCCACACATTACCACCGGAGACCAGGAAACTGTCTCGCTATTGTATCAATAGCAACTGCTACCTAATATATATATATATATATATATATATATATATATATATATATATATATATATATATATATATAAACGTATTGCGTTAGTGCGAGAAGAGTAATGTAGAAGCGGGGATGGGTGTTGACAGCATCCGCCTCCATATCCAAGCACAGCGCTTTTGTAGGACAGTCGAAAGGTGCCCGCTGTTTTTTCTTTGCTTTTTTTTGCACGCCCCCTTCAAGTGTTCACGTGTGCAAGACGGGGCCGTGTGACTCATTCACAATAACTGGGAGAATTAATTCCAGAAATTACGTCTGCGGCAGAAAGAACTGGTCGCGAAACGGACCCACAAATAACATGTCGTCCCTCACGTCCCTCTTCCTCGTTGAATGATACGCACGTCTTGACGCGACGAGGAAGAAAGTTACTCGTTTTATATATATATATATATATATATATTTATTTTCATTTCAAAACGACTTTGCAAAAAACGTTGACTATTTTTTTTTTAACAAGGAACAATAAGCAACGTGGATGCAGTCTTCTGTTTTATCTGTTTAACTAGCAGGAAAACTCGGTGTTGTTCGGGATTGAATGAAGAGCCCTATTGTCGTTTTGCGTCCAGCCATAAGATATTACCTTTTTATTCTTATTATTTATATTTTATAATACACAATGTTTGTGGTGAACCCAAAAATGTTCTCAGCAATGATTGGATGTGTGTGTGGAGGAGTAAGTACAGTGGCATAATTGAATTCATTTTCG
>OY744522.1:64926587-64931587 GCA_963556195.1 Sepiola atlantica
ATAACAAGTCGTGTTCCCTGGAATCTGACGCCCAACAAGTCTTCCCAGATTTCCAGCAATCCTCGCTTCTTTCGATAACCACTGCAAATCATTTTGCGTTATCGCAACAGCTGTTTACCCTTGATTTCTCGCTGGCAATGACTCTTGGTCTTCTCTGGAATTTGAATGGCAATAAGCCTTCCTACGGTTACAGTATTCTCCGCACCCTTCAAGTGGTTGGTGCTCTCCCTCCTCGTTCTTTCCATTCTTCTTGACCCTTCATGGCCATTTTGTGTGGTGCCAGACGAGGCTGGTTTCACCGTGTGTGTGTGTGTATTATTATTATTATTATTATTATTATTATTATTATTATTATTATTTTATTATCAACTTACTAATTCTCACACAGGTCATCATCAGTGATTGCTCATTGATAATAACCGGTCGTATTCCTTGAAATTTGAGTGACAACAAGTCTCCCCAGATTTCCAGTAATCTCCACTGATCACCATTGCAAATGGTTTTGCGTTATCGCATCAGCCGCTTACCGTTGATTACTTGCTGGCAACGACTATTGATCTTCTCTGGGGTGTGGGTGGCAATAAGCCTCCCCAAAGTCCAAGTACTCTCCACATCTTTCTAGTAGAGGTTCGGTTATTGCTCTCCCTCCTTGATCTTTCCATCCTCCTTGACCCATCACGACTATTTTGTGTGGTATCAGCCGAGGCTAGTGCCATCACATTGGAATGTTTTTTTTTTATAGATATTTTGGAGGGGGCAGTTTGAGATTATTCGTGTCGCTCAGTTACAGCTGTCAGTCTGGTATTAATTATACAGATACTTAAGTCTGGCAAAGTTTAGATTGTAAACATAATGACTTGAGGGCGTTCGCTGAGATGTCATTGTGCCAGACTTGGTTACACGCGTACGTGCATCTGGATGTAAAGTAGTGAGAAACCATTGACCTTCAAAAATGTACCTATCGACCAGTGACTAGGTGTGTGATGAAGTAAATAAAATAAATCGAACCCCGTTTTTCAAACGTTTTAGATGACGTGATGTCAAAAGAGACCACGTGAGTACGCCAATTTGGTCCGCCAAACGCGATTACAATAAATGGTTTCTCTTCTTTCTTTTTCCCGTTTTGTTTCGATTTTATTTTTTGCCCTATTTTAATACTAACGGATCACCACTTATCAAGGCTCGGAGGCCACTCGAGGATCAGTTAAACAAAGAATCGTTTCTCTTTGAATCGTTCCATTTAGAGCCGCGCTTTCCCAGAGAGTATTTCAACCAAATTGAGCACTACCTGAACTATACGTCTACGTCGAGTGAAAGGTTACAACTATAATCTTAAACATTACATCACTCTAATTAAGTTTTATAGCTTCACTTAACCGAATATTGACTGCGTGTGTGTGTGTGTTTTTTTTTATATAAGTTAAGCTTTCTTATTTTTGTTGTTGTTTTTATCAGATTACTTCAAAAGTTGAGGAGGTCACTGGCCACCTACACACCGCACACTTGCAACACTAGCGCCCGGATTAAGTTGAGTTTAAAGTGTGTAATATATCTATGTTATTGTAACTTGTAGCACTTGCCCTTGATTCCGAGCCACTGATAATGCCCCACTTTTTCTCCCCACCCTCCCCCATTCTACAATGTCAACGCTGTATGTAATGGAGTTATTTACCCTTTCCCAACTGCAGCAAGGTCAAACGTAAAGTTTGTTTGATGTGGGGGTTAATCCAGCTACCCACACAGCCCCGATAGAGCACTCTGGAAAGTTATAAAAATAGCCTGAATCGAACCCGTCGTCAATCCCCGGTAAGGGCGCCTCAGACAGTTGACAATAAACCACTCCCCGGGTAATAACTGAGACTCCACGTTTAAACATAAGTTCATATTGAAAATTGTAAAACAGGTGTTTAATTATCAGGATATCTACTCGCCCTCTTCTCTTGGCCTTCTTGGCCTTTTGGCTAAGATCAAAGTGTAGTATCTGTTCCGATGGATACTGCACCCCATACTGGTGTTGTCTTGACCTTCAGGTCTTGATTTACGCCGGTCAATGGGTCTGTCCTGTGCAGTTCTGGGAGGTCCACCTTCCCAGGCTTTGCCTCCCCTCTTTGGGGAGGAGTAAGTTTATTGCTTACTGTCTGAAGCGCCTCTACCGGGGAATGCCGACGGGGCTGCCCAGGCAATTTTTAAACCCCACTTTCCCGACCCGACCTTGGGTCGCATCTTACTTGTGGGAGTAAGATAAAAACTGGCCTTGTGCCTATCTCCTGGAGAGGAGTAAATCAATACTCGCCCTCTTCTAGGGCAGGTTTGACGTAAGATCGGTCGAATGTGAGATGCCCAAATTCATACGGCAGGCAGTTACAATAAAAACCAAATCAGCCTACTACCGGATAAGACTAGCTTGAGGCCTAACACAAATTTCAGGGCGAGGCTCTTCAAAGCGATAAGTTTAGTCTAAACAATCGTACATTTATTTAAACATCGGGAGAATATTTAAAGAGACACTCTAAATGAATACACGTGAAAGTTTGTTTTATTTCATTTATCACACCTATTTTATTATCAAAACGGCTAACTGGTATTTAAATCAATAATAAAACATAGTCTTTTGAAATACTGTATATGTAGTAAAGTGCAAAGACCCAAAACATGACTATTTGTATACCTAATTTGCATACTTAAAAAAATAGTTAATGACGGTGGCTAAGTGGTTAACGACACGAACTGACGACCTGGGTGTGCCAGGTTCGAATCCAGTTTGTTTTACAGAAACACTTTCACTTAGGATGTTGGCAACCTTCACGTGGTCCCGAATTCTTTCTAGAAAGAATTTCAACTAGAAAGATATTTGGGAAACCAATGCCAACAATAGAATCAAGTGATTCAGATGATATGAATGAATAAACTGATGTTTAGTTTTTTTTATTTGTACTTTTATTGTCCTATTTTCTATATATATGCACTAGTGTTGTCGATAATAACAATAATTAATTATAGTGATTTAATAAAAAAGAAACTTTCTTAAAAATGTATGTTCATTAATTTTCAATGGGGGAAATTTAAATGAAACCTATTAGTTTTTAAAATTACAATAGATTTATATTAATAGTATGCAATTTAAGTCGTTTAAAAATAATACTTAGAGCTAATTTAATGGCCACCGGATGGCGGGTAGTTTTGCTTGAAAAAGATAAAAAGAAATGACATATCATAAAACATTATAGGCAACAATTTCTGGCACGCTAGGAAGTAAGTGTAGTATCTGTTCCGATGGATACTGCACCCTATAGACGGGTGTCGTCTTGTCCTTCGGGCCTTGATTCCACCTGTCTGTGGGTTTGTCCTGTGCAGTTCTAGGAGGTCCATCCTCCCAGGCTTCGCCTCCCCTCTTTGGGGAGGAGTAAGTTTATTGCTTACTGCCTGAGGCGCCCCTACCGGAGAATGCCGACGGGGCTGCCCAGGCAATTTTTAATGGCCAGAGTGCTCACTTTCTCGGGCGCTGGCTTTTCAAACCCCACTTACTCGACCTGAGCTGTGGTCACATCTTACTTGTGGGAGTAAGATAAAACTGGCCTTGTGCCTAACTCCTGCAGAGGAGTATTATTTACTCCTCTCCAGGAGTTAGGCACAAGGCCAGTTTTATCCTACTCCCACAAGTAAGATGTGACCCAAGGTCGGGTCGGAAAGTGGGGGTTGAAAAGCCAGCGCTCGAGAGGTGAGCACTCCTGCAGAGGAGTAAATAAATATAGGCAACAATTTCTAAATGTAACATGGGAGAACTTGCTTATGATAACAGGAACGCCAATCTCATACAAAATGTCATGTTACATTCAATTAAGAAACAAAAGGTAATTTTATATGTTTTTTCGACATTCAAAGTCGAGGGATTTGATTTTGTATAAACAAAATAAATAAATAAATAAATAAAACTTAATAAATTAAACAAAAAAATCTGAATCTTTTTTTTCATAATTTAAAAAGATGAAAGGAGGGGTGCTTTTTTTTTCTCTTTTATGGCAAATATAATCATCGTCGTCGTCGTCAAATTTAATTTAAAAAATGAACGTATCTATTTAATTATTGAAAGAAAAAAAATTGTTAGTATTTTTAAAGAAATTGTTCCAAAGTAAATGTAAATATTTGTCAATGTGCAAGTGTACTCGTGCGTAAACTTAACCGGAAGTTGTCATTTGAATTTCAAAATAATCAAACGGAAATGATCATTTGAAATCTTAATTAAACATTTTTCATTAAATCGCTTTAATTAATATTACAACTGAAAATAATAAAATTAATATCAAGAAAACTATTGTGTATATATAAGACAATAGGAAAATCAAATTACAAATAAATCGCAGAGAAAATTAATTTATTAGAAACTGTTTATAAAATACAAATACAAATGCCATATAGCGTTGACTGTATTTTGGAGGTTTTCCAATCAGTATGTCTAGCGTATTTACAAATATTTTGTTGTATCATTGAATTAACTAAACCTGATGTGTTTTGCTATAAATATAATTCGTATAAATAGAAAAATACTTTCGCATTTATAAATTTAGATGTTTATAAGAGAAGATCAGATATACACACACACACACACACACACACACACACACATATATATATATATATATATATATATATATATATATATATATATATATATATATATATATATATATATATACATACATATACCTTAAAATTAGGTCATACAGAAAAGCATCAATGAGTTAGCTATGAAGATCTTTGTACTGATGATAGTCATGTGTTTTGAAAAATTGTGTATGCTTTTTATTTGGGAACTTGATTTGAAAAATGATTTAAATCGTCAAAATACACACACACATACATATATATATATATATATATATATATATATATATATATATATATATATATCCTTTATGACCCTTCTACTCTACCCTTATAAATGAATATGTTGGCCTCTTCAGTAATTGAGATCTTTGATACTTTCTGTCTAAAAAATAACT
>OY744522.1:64936587-65034087 GCA_963556195.1 Sepiola atlantica
TGCAGTTCCAGGAGAAACGTTAACAATTAAAAGTCCGGGACGCCACAATTAGCGTCACCGGATGAATTGTATTATGTTAAGTATTTTTTAATGTCGTTACTGGTTTCATACGTAACGTTATTCACTGTAGGATTCTGGACTTTAATAAAGATAGCTTCGAGTATTTTTAATTTTTTTAAATTGGTTTCAGAATGTATTATTTCATGTTATTAACTAAAATTTGCCTTAAATCAAAGGGGTCAGTTATGTTTTTGTAAATGCTAGTATATTAAACTAGAGTTTATAAAGTGCATGGGGAATCGGTGGGATAGGGTAGTGGTTGTAAAACCAATGTAGCTATTAGTTTTATTATTATTATGAAAGTTGCATTCTCCTTAAGTAAATTTCAACTGATAATAATATTGGTAATTTTTAATGTTTTAAGGGTTCGGGAGGAGTTGTTTCTTACTACACGATTTTAAATCTTAAATTTCTTGTAGTAAATAATAAGCCTAATTTTATTATTATTATTGTTAATTGTGGATATGTGTCGGTGTAGAATATTTGTTATAGATTTTTCTTCTAAAGTTTGGTTGTATTTGATTACAATAGTATACGTTAATATAATTATAATGTTGGATATTATTATTATTTATAGTAGTAATTTTTAGCTTCGTATCATTAATTTTATTGGTTCATAAATGATGTAATTAAGGAATTCATTATTAATAAGGACTTATTTTATATGTTTTTATTCAATGAAAAGTGTTTGTCAACTTTTAAATCGATTCAACCATCAAAACAAAAAAGCAAACATATAATTATTATATGAAAACATAGCTAAACTAGAAACAGAAAATAAAATTATTGCACATCCTGATTTACGTAATTTCCTAAAAGCAGTAACTATAAAAATTCGACACGATCAAAAACAACAATCCAATTCATTATTAACAACTAATCTAAATAAAGCCGCTAATGAACTCCACGATCATCCAAAAAGCGGAGAAAACAAACATATTTGTAGTACTTAATAAATCCAACTATCACATCAAACTACAAACAATTCTTGATGACCATACAAAATTCAAAAGAATTAACAACAATCCCATTAATAGATTAAAAACACAATTAAAATCCCTGTTTAAAAATATTTGTAAATGAACCCTAATTTTTGATAAAAATTCTGCGATGGCAAAGTTATAAATGCGCATATTGTTTTGTTTCTGATTCAACCGGAAGTAAGTTAAAAAAAATCGGTGTTACAGCAAAATGTTTCCTTTTGATTCAACCGGAAGTAAACATTTTTAAAAATCGGTGTTACAGCAAAATGTTCCCTTTTGATTGTTGCTTATTCTGGAGTGCAATATTGATCCAAATATATACACATATAAACATACTTAATGTTATAAAGATAGAAATTAACGATTTCGTCACCAGAGGTAGTCAAACTAAGGCCACGTAATGACAACGAGAATGAAGTAAACGTTAAAGCGTGAATCGGCTGGTTTCTAAGTCAGAATGAAGTCATGATCTCTGTCTCCTGTCGTATCTAGTTTGTATACTCGTATGCTTTTATTTCTATAGACAAGACAATCCCGCGCCTAGGGTGATCAGATTTATTTTTTACATATGGTAGAAAAAAGTTTCTTTTTTTATCATTTCTATTTTTACTAAATATAAGATTAAAACAACAAACTTCTTCTTGCTAGAATTAAGACAAAATAACTTTTCTAAATGTTGTCGTACTCGCTCGTAGTTAAAGAAATCAGAAACAGGATGTTAGCTTTTTCTTATTTTATTTTTTTTATTTCAATAAATATTCGATTAATAGAAAAAAAATTTAATGCCATTTATCAAAGTTATGTATAGGCGAGAAACACACACGAGATGTTGTCTCATAATTTGATTAATACAATATGATGATTATAATATACTAAGATGATTATAATATATCAAGATGATTATAATATATCAAGATGATTATAATATATCAAGATGATTATAATATACTAAGATGATTATAATATATCAAGATGATTATAATATATCAAGATGATTATAATATATCAAGATGATTATAATATATCAAGATGATTATAATATATCAAGATGATTATAATATATCAAGATGATTATAATATATCAAGATGATTATAATATATCAAGATGATTATAATATATCAAGATGATTATAATATATCAAGATGATTATAATATATCAAGATGATTATAATATATCAAGATGATTATAATATATCAAGATGATTATAATATATCAAGATGATTATAATATATCAAGATGATTATAATATATCAAGATGATTATAATATATCAAGATGATTATAATATATCAAGATGATTATAATATATCAAGATGATTATAATATATCAAGATGATTATAATATATCAAGATGATTATAATATATCAAGATGATTATAATATATCAAGATGATTATAATATATCAAGATGATTATAATATATCAAGATGATTATAATATATCAAGATGATTATAATATATCAAGATGATTATAATATATCAAGATGATTATAATATGTCAAGATGATTATAATATACTAAGATGATTATAATATATCAAGATGATTATAATATATCAAGATGATTATAATATATCAAGATGATTATAATATATCAAGATGATTATAATATACCAAGATGATTATAATATACTAAGATGATTATAATATACTAAGATGATTATAATATATTAAGATGATTATAATATATCAAGATGATTATAATATATCAAGATGATTATAATATACTAAGATGATTATAATATATCAAGATGATTATAATATACCAAGATGATTATAATATACTAAGATGATTATAATATACTAAGATGATTATAATATATTAAGATGATTATAATATATCAAGATGATTATAATATATCAAGATGATTATAATATACCAAGATGATTATAATATATCAAGATGATTATAATATATCAAGATGATTATAATATATCAAGATGATTATAATATATCAAGATGATTATAATATACTAAGATGATTATAATATATCAAGATGATTATAATATATCAAGATGATTATAATATATCAAGATGATTATAATATATCAAGATGATTATAATATATCAAGATGATTATAATATATCAAGATGATTATAATATATCAAGATGATTATAATATATCAAGATGATTATAATATATCAAGATGATTATAATATATCAAGATGATTATAATATATCAAGATGATTATAATATATCAAGATGATTATAATATATCAAGATGATTATAATATATCAAGATGATTATAATATGTCAAGATGATTATAATATACTAAGATGATTATAATATATCAAGATGATTATAATATATCAAGATGATTATAATATATCAAGATGATTATAATATACCAAGATGATTATAATATACTAAGATGATTATAATATACTAAGATGATTATAATATATTAAGATGATTATAATATATCAAGATGATTATAATATATCAAGATGATTATAATATACTAAGATGATTATAATATATCAAGATGATTATAATATATCAAGATGATTATAATATACTAAGATGATTATAATATATCAAGATGATTATAATATACTAAGATGATTATAATATATCAAGATGATTATAATATATCAAGATGATTATAATATATCAAGATGATTATAATATATCAAGATGATTATAATATGTCAAGATGATTATAATATACTAAGATGATTATAATATATCAAGATGATTATAATATATCAAGATGATTATAATATATCAAGATGATTATAATATATCAAGATGATTATAATATATCAAGATGATTATAATATATCAAGATGATTATAATATATCAAGATGATTATAATATATCAAGATGATTATAATATATCAAGATGATTATAATATATCAAGATGATTATAATATACCAAGATGATTATAATATACTAAGATGATTATAATATATCAAGATGATTATAATATATCAAGATGATTATAATATATCAAGATGATTATAATATATCAAGATGATTATAATATACTAAGATGATTATAATATATCAAGATGATTATAATATATCAAGATGATTATAATATACTAAGATGATTATAATATATCAAGATGATTATAATATACTAAGATGATTATAATATATCAAGATGATTATAATATATCAAGATGATTATAATATACTAAGATGATTATAATATATCAAGATGATTATAATATATCAAGATGATTATAATATATCAAGATGATTATAATATATCAAGATGATTATAATATACTAAGATGATTATAATATATCAAGATGATTATAATATATCAAGATGATTATAATATATTAAGATGATTATAATATATCAAGATGATTATAATATATCAAGATGATTATAATATACCAAGATGATTATAATATATCAAGATGATTATAATATATCAAGATGATTATAATATATCAAGATGATTATAATATATCAAGATGATTATAATATGTCAAGATGATTATAATATACTAAGATGATTATAATATATCAAGATGATTATAATATATCAAGATGATTATAATATATCAAGATGATTATAATATATCAAGATGATTATAATATATCAAGATGATTATAATATATCAAGATGATTATAATATATCAAGATGATTATAATATATCAAGATGATTATAATATATCAAGATGATTATAATATACCAAGATGATTATAATATACCAAGATGATTATAATATACTAAGATGATTATAATATACTAAGATGATTATAATATATTAAGATGATTATAATATATCAAGATGATTATAATATATCAAGATGATTATAATATACTAAGATGATTATAATATATCAAGATGATTATAATATATCAAGATGATTATAATATACTAAGATGATTATAATATATCAAGATGATTATAATATACTAAGATGATTATAATATATCAAGATGATTATAATATATCAAGATGATTATAATATATCAAGATGATTATAATATATCAAGATGATTATAATATATCAAGATGATTATAATATGTCAAGATGATTATAATATACTAAGATGATTATAATATATCAAGATGATTATAATATATCAAGATGATTATAATATATCAAGATGATTATAATATACTAAGATGATTATAATATATCAAGATGATTATAATATATCAAGATGATTATAATATACTAAGATGATTATAATATATCAAGATGATTATAATATATCAAGATGATTATAATATATCAAGATGATTATAATATATCAAGATGATTATAATATATCAAGATGATTATAATATATCAAGATGATTATAATATGTCAAGATGATTATAATATACTAAGATGATTATAATATATCAAGATGATTATAATATATCAAGATGATTATAATATATCAAGATGATTATAATATATCAAGATGATTATAATATATCAAGATGATTATAATATACTAAGATGATTATAATATATCAAGATGATTATAATATACTAAGATGATTATAATATATCAAGATGATTATAATATATCAAGATGATTATAATATATCAAGATGATTATAATATATCAAGATGATTATAATATATCAAGATGATTATAATATATCAAGATGATTATAATATACTAAGATGATTATAATATATCAAGATGATTATAATATATCAAGATGATTATAATATACTAAGATGATTATAATATATTAAGATGATTATAATATTTCAAGATGATTATAATATATCAAGATGATTATAATATACCAAGATGATTATAATATATCAAGATGATTATAATATATCAAGATGATTATAATATATCAAGATGATTATAATATACTAAGATGATTATAATATATCAAGATGATTATAATATATCAAGATGATTATAATATATCAAGATGATTATAATATACTAAGATGATTATAATATACTAAGATGATTATAATATATCAAGATGATTATAATATATCAAGATGATTATAATATACTAAGATGATTATAATATATCAAGATGATTATAATATATCAAGATGATTATAATATATCAAGATGATTATAATATATCAAGATGATTATAATATACTAAGATGATTATAATATATCAAGATGATTATAATATATCAAGATGATTATAATATACTAAGATGATTATAATATATTAAGATGATTATAATATATCAAGATGATTATAATATATCAAGATGATTATAATATACCAAGATGATTATAATATATCAAGATGATTATAATATATCAAGATGATTATAATATATCAAGATGATTATAATATACTAAGATGATTATAATATATCAAGATGATTATAATATATCAAGATGATTATAATATATCAAGATGATTATAATATATCAAGATGATTATAATATATCAAGATGATTATAATATACTAAGATGATTATAATATATCAAGATGATTATAATATATCAAGATGATTATAATATACTAAGATGATTATAATATATTAAGATGATTATAATATATCAAGATGATTATAATATATCAAGATGATTATAATATACTAAGATGATTATAATATACCAAGATGATTATAATATATCAAGATGATTATAATATATCAAGATGATTATAATATATCAAGATGATTATAATATATCAAGATGATTATAATATGTCAAGATGATTATAATATACTAAGATGATTATAATATATCAAGATGATTATAATATATCAAGATGATTATAATATGTCAAGATGATTATAATATATCAAGATGATTATAATATACTAAGATGATTATAATATACCAAGATGATTATAATATATCAAGATGATTATAATATATCAAGATGATTATAATATATCAAGATGATTATAATATATCAAGATGATTATAATATATCAAGATGATTATAATATATCAAGATGATTATAATATATCAAGATGATTATAATATGTCAAGATGATTATAATATACTAAGATGATTATAATATATCAAGATGATTATAATATATCAAGATGATTATAATATATCAAGATGATTATAATATATCAAGATGATTATAATATACTAAGATGATTATAATATATCAAGATGATTATAATATATCAAGATGATTATAATATACTAAGATGATTATAATATATTAAGATGATTATAATATATCAAGATGATTATAATATATCAAGATGATTATAATATACCAAGATGATTATAATATATCAAGATGATTATAATATATCAAGATGATTATAATATATCAAGATGATTATAATATACTAAGATGATTATAATATATCAAGATGATTATAATATATCAAGATGATTATAATATATCAAGATGATTATAATATACTAAGATGATTATAATATACTAAGATGATTATAATATATCAAGATGATTATAATATATCAAGATGATTATAATATACTAAGATGATTATAATATACCAAGATGATTATAATATATCAAGATGATTATAATATATCAAGATGATTATAATATATCAAGATGATTATAATATACTAAGATGATTATAATATATCAAGATGATTATAATATATCAAGATGATTATAATATATCAAGATGATTATAATATATCAAGATGATTATAATATATCAAGATGATTATAATATATCAAGATGATTATAATATACTAAGATGATTATAATATATCAAGATGATTATAATATATCACGGTTTCAAGGAGACGCATTTCTCTTTATTTGTTTTCTTTTTCATGCGTCTCTCATAATATAAAATTCTCGGCGTTTCTGTTTAGTTAGAATGTAAAAATAAATCCATAAAGACAACGGAAATTTAAAAAAAATATTTTATGAAATCTAAACACAATATATTCAGGTTGTTTGAAATGTTAATGTTATATAAAGCGAAAGAGTCTGAAGAAACACATACGATTCATCTTTTTTATTAGTGCTGTTCATCTGGTAAAGTAACCGTAAATTCATGAATAAAAGGTGGAAATAAATACGATTTTATTATCTTTTAAAATGTTTACTTTATTTACTCGTTTATATACACTATTATTCGTTTAATTGCAAAGAAAAAATGTTTTAAACAATAATTAATATTTAAGACATTTTAATTCATTGAAATGCCATCATCATTTTGATATTTTAAATTTTAAATATCTATTTTGAAAATGCGGTTTCCCAATTTTTTTAAATATGTTAATATAATATAAACCTACTATGATTAATCGTAAATAACCGACATCAACTTCGACCTAATAATTTGTGCTTTTTTAAAAAGTGTTTATTTGCTCGAGGTAAGCAAAAGTTTCTGTCAAATTTCTCTAATGTTATAATACAATGTGACTGTTAGCAGAAATTACTGACAGCAACGTCGGATATATAAATATACAGTTACCCAACGGCTATTTTGATAGTGTTGTACATTACTACTACTACTACTACTACTACTACTACTACTACTACTACTAACGCCAATAGATGACAACTAAATCGCTGACTAATATTCGTTTTCCTCGGTATTTCGATGAGAGCCTCTTAAAATGTATTAACGATTAACACGCTAACTTACAAATAGCTAAGTCCCTCCGTGGACTTTGCATCCTAGCCGACAAAGCTTTGTTAAAGAAGCCGCGAAACGAAACTAACAAATATGGAAGCCCAGAAGAAAAACAAACGTGTGCTTTTCGAGAGAAAAAACGCAAGTGATGATTTTTTGTGGCCTGTATATTGCAACGCTTATATAAAAGAAATCATTATATTATATTTATTAAAAATAAATAATAATGAATGTACTAAAAATATTTTTACCCTTTTGAAGTCAATATCATTTACTCCAGCGTGACAACGATCCATAGAAATACCGTCCGTCTCTTCAAGAAAAACAAACGTGTGCTTTTCGAGAGCAAAAACGCAAGTGATGATTTTTTGTGGCCTGTATATTGCAACGTTTATATAAAAGTCATTATATTATATTTATTTAAAATAGATAATAATGAATGTACTAAAAATATTTTTACCCTTTTGAAGTCAATATCATTTACTCCAGCCTGAAATTTCCATAGAAATACCGTCCGTCTCAAGAAAAACAAACGTGTGCTTTTCGAGAGCAAAAATGCAAATGATAATTTTTTGTGGCCTGTATATTGCAACGTTTATATAAAATAAATCATTATATTATATTTATTAAAAATAAATAATAATGAATGTACTAAAAATATTTTTACATTTTTGAAGTCAATATCATTTACTCCAGCCTGACAACGATCCATAGAAACACCGTCTCTTCAAAAAGGAAATATCGACGGACTAAATATAGAAATCGGTAAGATCGATTGGGAGTAACATTTTAGTTTTTTAAAAACATAGTTGAAAGAAGATAAGATCTTACTATCGAAACAGATTTAAGTAACTAGCGAATAAATTTATCGTTGACGAAAATCGGCAAGCAGACAGACAGATAGATCACGTTTTGACATAAGTGTGTGTTGGTTGAATGGATTATTTGTGCTTAATGATAATAACAACAAGATGGACGTGCGTACGTTGATATTACCAAAACGTAGAGGTTTCTCATTGTTCTCGTTTTTTCACGACGAAGAAATGAGCGTTTTATAAAAATTGAAAATGTTCAGGTTTTGATAAAAGTTTTGTATGTTCAATTTCTATCAACAATATATTTGTTAATTAAGAACAGACGCCCACTTGAATTTAAAAATTATAATAACGTCAATAATTGGTATGCTTTTTTTACACTCGCAAGAGAATACATATATATATATATACAGGGCTTTACGCGCTCCACTACTTTTGGAGCTGCTCCCGCTCCTGCTCCAACGCCCAAAATTGGAGCTGGCTCCTCTTATATATATATATTAAACTTTAAAAAAGAGGCAAAATGCATTCAAAAAACATGTGTTAGATGCAGATATTTTTATTAACATCAAAATCAAAAATAAAAACAATATATATATTTTTTCATCTTGACTTTTTTATCTAATAATTTCGCTTGGTACAACAAGCATCGTCAGAGGTTTTAAACAAATAAAAGGTATTAACCTTATTTTTTCCATAATAATCCTTTTCGGTCTTGTAGAAGTGACGTCCGATGTTGTGTGGACTTAACGGTGTAAATGTCTCTTTTAAATTTGAACTTAAATCGCGTATAGTCGCTGGTAGGTATTAATTTGGAAAAGTTCATTTTTTAAGCATCTTTAAAATTTTAAACTTAAAGAAAGAGGCAAAGTGCCTTCAAAAACCATATATATATATAATCTTTACTATTTTTTCTTGTCGAATTTACAAAATAATTCAATGTAACATGACAATTGTTTTGCGCACAAACAACCGGGAATAAACATATAATTACCAGCATCTTTTTAACTATTTATTCTCAGTTATTTGTGCGCGAAACAATTGTCATGTTACATTGAATTATTTTGAATTTCGGCAAGACAAAATGAATAAAGACTTAGCCATTACGATTTAAAATACAATTGCTTACTTATATATGTTCTGTTGTAATTTTTTATATATATAGGCAGCAAGTCATTATTTAAGTAAGCGTTGTTTAATGACACGGAAATTTCGCGTTTGTTGAGTTTTTTTACTTATATTCTCGATGCGTCGGGCAAGCTTTCAGGTGGTAGCCGGTATAATATGGCTCTGAGTGTTTTTATACCAGCTACCACCGGAGACTAGAAAGCTTGCCCAACGCCTCGAGAATATCACTAAAAAAATCAGCAAACGCGAAAATTCCGTGTCATTCAACAACTCTTGCTTAAATATATATATATATATATATATATATATATATATATATATATATATATATATATATATATATATATATATATATATTAGTGTAATGGATTCGTCCGAACACTTTAAAATACAGCAACATTTTTGTAATTAACGGATACATTTTATTAGACACAGACGAACAACACAGGTAAGGAGGACATTTTTTAATAACTAATATAAGTTAGCAAAACATTTATCTGGAACAAAACTTAGATCTAATATACGGAACGTTTATGTTTTTGTCTTTTAAGAGAAGTGGGGTCTGATCAACTATGCTGAGAAGCCATGAAATAAAATACTGTTTTGTTTTTAAATTCCCGAAACAGTTTTTCATGGTAAACAACTGATGATCCCTTAAATAATGGTACGACTAGCGTAAATTCTTGGAAGCAAACTAATATAGTAACTGCAAAAAGTAAATTGACTTACAAAAGTGATTTTCCACCGAACGACTTGGGACTAAAATGTTTTTGTATTTTTCTTTATATAGTTTTAATGGTTGAGAAACTTCCGAGACATATATATATATATATATATATATATATATATATATATATATATATATATATAATATTTATAAATAAATATTAAATTATCAATACCTACAGACGTTAGCGTTTCAAGCTTATTGCTCTCATCAGTGCAGGAAAGTAACAATTTCAGACGGTCGGAAGGCGCGAACCGGTTCACAGAGTCAGTCTAGAATCTGCAAGCAGTCGCCGTATCCACTCGGCCAACGGAAACTATCACGTAATTAAGGGAAATTAAGATCTGTATTACCTAGCGGGCACAGATAGAAGACTAGTCGAGAGTGTTTGACGAACGTGTTCGGAACTTTGCATTAGAGCTTTTTGACAGTCTATATATATAAAGTAAGTTGAGATAAATAAATTTAGTACATTATTTATATCAGTTCCAAGAATTCAAACACAACTAATATTTGGCGTACGATCGTTTTAAAAGCGATTTGAAATATTTTGTATTATATTTTTGATGATTTATAAAAAGTCTCTTCATAATCGAGTCCACATCAATCAGCAAAACAATGTAGTTAGAGATAGGAAATCTTGGTGACAGTAAAGACATGATGAATCGTATTCTGCTGTAAAGGCAGAGAAAACGATTATCAATCATAAACACAATGAAACTTGTTATCATCATCATCATCATCATCATCACCATGAAACATTTTCTCTGCTTTTACTGCACAATACGATTAATCACGTCTTAACTGTTTCAAAAACCTCCTCACTCTCCCGATTTTATTCAGCTGATTGATATAATTTTATTCCAGAACAAGAAATACAATTTCGAACCAACAATAAATAAACAATCATGGCTGCCATTGTAAAGACAAACCAAAACAAGTCCAATTATTTATAAAACAATAATGTGAGAGAAAGAAAAGCAAAGAGACAAATACAGACATAGGTAGATAGAGAAGGGGAGAGAAAGAAAGAGAGAGTCAAGCGATGACGATTAGAACGGAAGTGACGCCGCCGTTACTGACATAGCGTTACCACAAAGGATAGCCAGGGAGATGCGTTGGAACAACCAGGCTGACTCACGGGGCTCGTGCCTAGACGTTGAAATCCTCCGTCCAATGTCCTGAAAAAATTTAACAGTCTCGGGGCCAAGCACACCCGACGTTTCAACTGAAATTGGTTGGAAGACGAAACGGTCAGTGAGCGAGCTATATTTACCGCGCTTCCTTGTTTTGGCGAGCAGAGCCGCCGTGCCGGGCTTCATCGTGGATTCCGCAATCTTTGTTGGTGAAAAGGAGTCAGAACAAGTGGCGTCCCAAGTCAGCGGCTTTCCGGCTCGGAAAGCAAACACAGTCATCCCGTCAGGCCTGCGACCGTCGCCCCTGTCCAGACCGACTGGTTCAAGGAATAATGCAAAACTTGCCGAGTCGAGACCTCGCCTGACTACGCCGTTAAGGGCAGAGTGGCGAGGCAAGCGGCCGGCACTAAATCGACAAGAGAGAGGATGCAGGGCAAACTCGTCAACGACCTGCCCACAGCGACACCGGTGTGGGTGGCACAAATGGAGTCCCAGCTGTTGTGAGACGGTGATCCGGATAGTGTCATTGTCCAGAAACATACAGCATCATGCTACCTTCTCAATGGTTTACCTCTTTTCCTGCATCCGTTCATCATAGACATACTTCTCTTACACCTATTGTTTATATTTGAGTGAGTCCATACAGTCCTAACACGTTGCATTTAACTATGGCTCAAGTTTTGTCTCTACTATAAGGTCGCTTATATTCTAATATGATCCGTTAACTTCACACTTTCATTGTGTTATTTTTAAAGACTGAGTTTTTTTCCATTGTTTCAGCTGTCTATTTGACACATGTGGTACTACTGGCAGTACGTGTGTGTTGATAATCTTAACTTTCAATCCCTACATCTACATACTTAGAAAACGGAACTGTTAAATCTGACATTGTGATATGGGACAAGAGGGAGAGAGTAGCAATTCAGTGTATTTAATGATGTCGGCTTACACAGAGCTGAGAGGGAAAAAGATAACTAAGTACTAAGATCTTATGTATAACGTGAAAATAAACTGGAATCTTAAGAAGATCGCAATCTTCCCAGTAATCATAGAAGCCACTGGGTTCATGAAAAAGAATTTAAAAACTACCTGGCGAATATACCCAGCGAACCAAGTGCACTTAAACGGACGGTTAGAATCCTAAATAGATCTATTGGTTGGGGTCTCTGAAATAACAGTGAACGTCTGGCATTCGATATGATGCCCCACCCCCAACAAAAACAAAGAGAAAAGAAAATTGAAAAGAGAGAAGCTTTAATCAGATATAGTAGGATTTGAAGTGAGACCTCATCAATTTGTGTTGAAAGTCGCCCATCTAAAGCATATACGATGTTGTAATGCTTCATCATCGTCATTTGTAGCACGACTTCAATTGTCATCATACAAAGGGGATAATTCTTTTGTTTAAATTTTAGCCAGATTAATTATCCGGAAATTAAAAGACCAATTATTTCTAAAAAACTTTTTTATGTAATCACAGGAATGAAAATTTACATTTGGTTAATTAAACACATTTTTATTTAATTACAATGTTTTAGCTTACATGCAATACTTCAAATGCTTTCAATCTCAATGCACATTTACAGGCGAATTTATTTAGCCAATCATTAACATTCAAAGATTATCTTGATTTGTAAAACACTTGTAGCAGTCACATAGTTTGATGTATTATTTTTTCTTGGGTGTAAATAGACAGGTTTACTACTGGGTTATTGGTTCATCGACCAATCAGATGCAAACATTTGATTGGTCGATGAACCAAAATTTTGTTGGACAACTTGCAGCGCCTACGCAGTCTGTTGTTTTCTGCACTTTTTGTCAGGAGTTTCGAGAGCGTACGAACCGGACGTTCTGTCGTTGACTTTTACAACTCGCCAGCGACTATCTACAAAGATGCGTGACACCCCTTTTTGTAAAGATTGACTCTTAGCTTTTTTACTTCCTTTTCAACTGCCGAAATAAAGGGTAAATTATATTGACATTCAATGTCATTTGTTGTCTACGTATTTACAAATATGGAGTTAGATAACACTTTTATCACAGCCAAACTTTAATTATAACGAAGGCTATCCGTCTTCGTTATAATTAAAGTTTGGCTGTGATAAAGTTTGGCTCACTCGTCATTATTAAACACTAGATACGTACACTCGTCATCATTAAACACTAGATACGTACACTCGTCATCATTAAACACTAGATACGTACACTCGTCATCATTAAACACTAGATACGTACACTCGTCATCATTAAACACTAGATACGTACACTCGTCATTATTAAACACTAGATACGTACACTCGTCATTATTAAACACTAGATACGTACACTCGTCATCATTAAACACTAGATACGTACACTCGTCATTATTAAACACTAGATACGTACACTCGTCATCATTAAACACTAGATACGTACACTCGTCATCATTAAACACTAGATACGTACACTCGTCATTATTAAACACTAGATACGTACATTCGTCATTATTAAGCACTAGATACGTACACTCGTCATTATTAAACACTAGATACGTACACTCGTCATCATTAAGCACTAGATACGTACACTCGTCATTATTAAACACTAGATACGTACACTCGTCATTATTAAACACTAGATACGTACACTCGTCATTATTAAACACTAGATACGTACACTCGTCATCATTAAACACTAGATACGTACACTCGTCATTATTAAACACTAGATACGTGCACTCGTCATCATTAAACACTATGTACGTGCAAAAATGGCCGTGGCGTATACGGACTATGGATATTAAAACGGGCTTATAATTATTTTAATTAGTTTCTATTTAAATTTTGATTGTGTTTAAAAGATAAAAGCCTAAAGTTAATCCCCCCCAAAAATGTAATTTTACGCGTGAAAATAAATTTCAAAAATGAAAACTGTTCTCACGTCGGCTAAAAAATACAAAAAAAATAGTGAAATTGAAACTTTAAGAACTTCATGGAAAAAATCTCTTTGAAAGATAAACATGGAACTATTTCAAAGATAATTAGTAAATTAAAGTCTTAAGACACTGAATTAAAAAAAATGTACATACTTTTTACTAAAAACTTACATAATTATCCAAAAAATGTCAGAGTAATGATAGAATCTGAAAACAACGGCAAGCGATGAAATGTAAACAAGATTGTTAGCGACATATCGTTTTGTAATAGTTTATAGAAATTGTATACAAAAAAAAAAAAAATAACGAAAATATGGTATGATAATTATCATACCATATTTTCGTTATTTTTTTTTTACTTATTAATGTCATTTAATATTTCATTGAGCTCAATAAGATTTTATTTCACAATTGTTATGTTAAAATATATTTTAGTTGTAACCATTTCATTTTGTTTTAAACGAGTTATTTTTTGGATAAAAATGCTCAAAGTTTATTTTGTATTAACAACTTTCTTTGTATGTAATAAAAAAAATTACGTCATAATTTTTTTGTGTGCCTAGAAAAACAATATGACCGTCAGCGATTAAAAAATTGAATTAAAATTCGATTCTCAAAACTTTAAAAAGTAAATTAAGATTTTATTTCAAGACAAGAAATACAATTAAGACTAACAATCAGTTTTATCCAAAATTTGAGCAAAATATACGAAATAAAAACGAGGTTGTTTACATTTTCTGTCATATAAGCATACGCTGTTTTTTTATTTATTTTGATGACGGTGGGTGGTGGTGCAAATCCCATCTGTTTATTGCAATACTGTGCATCCATACATCTTCAAGTTAATCGTTAGTAGAAATTATCTCATTGTTTTAATTATTTTTTGGAACGGCTCAGTTTCTCATTTTTTTTCAATTTTTTTTATTTTCAAGATTATAAAATTATTTCGTATGATGATAACACTTTCATGCGCGAATGGAAAATATTATAATATCGCATTTTAAATCACATAAAATATATTTTGCAATTATATTATTTTTTGATGAAAATATTGATTAAACAATGCTTTATGCAATGATAATATCATTAATTAGAGAAATTATTTTTTATTCGAGTTATACGGAATTTAGGGGCTTTTTTTCGTAATATATAAGAAATATCTAAAAAAAAAAGATTTTACAGTGCTTTATTTTCATAAAAAATTCAAATAAAATTCATGCGTTTTTTTTATTAGTCCTTAGAAATGTAACTTTAGTAAAGGTGTATTTTGTTCTGAGAAAATAATACATTTCCAATAAGATTTTAAAAAAATAATGTGTTCATTATATTTCGTAGTCGTTGATTAATAAATACTGAAATTCTCATTACAATTGGTTGATTTCCTGAATTTTGGTGAATTTTTAAGTTAAGGGAGGGGTTAAAGTGTTTTTACATTTCGGGGATCGGCCATTCATTTTGCACGTACAATAAGGTAAATAGAATTTTTTTCTAACGATGTTAGCATCAACATTTACGAAAATTATTTTTTTAGATTAAAAAAAAAAATATATTTTTGATGTGTTTTGATGTGTTACCATTTGTATATGATTTATCTTTTTTAGAAATGAACTCGTTCGGAAGTAGATAATGTGTAATATGTCTCTGTGTCGTCAAATAAATTTCGTTAAAGTGACTAAAATGTCCCAGTATTGTTTTATTAAAACATGATCTTTATATAGTTACTTAGTTTATGAATAAGAAATATTAAAAATTTTCGTGAAATCAGATTATTCTCTGATGTTTTGGCGATCATATTTATTCACAATAAGACAATATTTAAAAACAATAAACATAAAAATGACCATTGTAAATTAGGCACACGGTCAGAATCGTTAGGAGGTCGATAGTCATATAACCTTTTATCTGACTACTTTGTTGAACTCTAAACTAGTCTCAGTCACCACAATACCACATCCACTCTATGAGTTAATCCTAATTAAAAATCCTTAAAGTTTATAAAATGCGTTTTATTTCCAAAAGCCACATGAAAGATGGTGAGGAGTAGGACAGATTACAAACACCTAGAAATAAAAAAATTAAAAAATGAACCAAATAAAATATGATAATGAGGGGGTTAGAAGGCCCTCCCAACGCTTACTTAGTGTAGACCTCCCCTTTCATTATTTTTGGGATTATTTAAAAAAAAAACAAGCAGGTCGCTCTTTAATTGGGAGTGAGGACTAGACAGAGGAGCTAAAAGAAAGATATGGATGAAATGGGTAAAGGATGGTGTTTTCCAGGTGGGATTTTTTTTTTGGGGGGGGGGGGGGGGTACAAAAGAGGGTGTGGGCATCTTGGAGAAACTCTAATACCAAAAATAAAGTAGGGACGGGACTCATACACTCTACTAGCTAAGATGCTAATTAGTGAGATGGGTTCAGAAAGACCCAGGACTGTGCGTGCCATGTCTTGGTAGGGAACACGTACTCTTATCTAAAACATGTCTGTCGTTAATATTTTAAATTACTCCCCCCTTAGTTCAATTTAAAGGTATTATTTACTCCTCTCCAGGAGTAAGGCACAAGGCCAGTTTTATCCTACTCCCACAAGTAAGATGTGACCCAAGATCGGGTCGGAAAGTGGGGGTTGAAAAGCCAGCACTCTGACCATCAAAAATTGCCTGGGCAGCCCCGTCGGCATTCCCCGGTAGGGGCGCCTCAAGCAGTAAGCAATAAACTTACTCCTCCCCAAAGAGGGGAAGCAAAGCCTGGGAGGGTGGACCTCCTAGAACTGCACAGGACAATCCCATAGACCGACGTAAATCAAGTCCCGAAGGACAAGACAATACCAGTCTATGGGGTGCAGTATCCATCGGAACAGATACTACACTTTGATCTTGACCAAAAGGCCAAGTTCAATTTAAAGGTATTATTTACTCCTCTCCAGGAGTTAGGCACAAGGCCAGTTTTATCCTACTCCCACAAGTAAGATGTGACCCAAGGTCGGGTCGGAAAGTGGGGGTTGAAAAGCCAGCGCCCGAGAGGTGAGCACTCTGACCATCAAAAATTGCCTGGGCAGCCCCGTCGGCATTCCCCGGTAGGGGCGCCTCAGGCAGTAAGCAATAAACTTACTCCTCCCCAAAGAGGGGAGGCGAAGCCTGGGAGGGTGGACCTCCTAGAACTGCACAGGACAGACCCATAGACCGGCGTAAATCAAGCCCCGAAGGCCAAGACAATACCAGTCTATGGGGTGTAGTATCCATCGGAACAGATACTACACTTTGATCTTAGCCAAAAGGTATCTAAAACATTTGGTACACGAAAACTTATCGTAATTATATTGGCGAACTTGTCTCGTACTAGAAGTGCTACCTTGCTAACTATGAATAGAGGTGGAGGGACAATAGAAACGCGACTATTTCAACCTTTAAGAATTTCTTTAAATCCTTAATATTAATTATGCCTTTACCATTCGTGTTGAACACTAGTCACAGTTTAGGAGGTGGTTTTTCACAGCCAGCACCTCGCCTACTGCACAAAAGAAAGAAGTTCAACATTAATCACTGAAGTATGTGACGCACCTACACGTTGCCAAATCCTAGGAGAGTTATTTAAATATTTGTGTAAACAAGACTGATCGTCGTAAAGCCATAGTGTTCCAATCGTAAGCCGACCTTGTGTCAAATTCAGTCACACGTGTGGCGAATAAAAACTATATTAATACGTACAAATCTCAATATAGGATTTATGCAACCATAATAGCATATTACAAGCACTCATTTTCCTCTGATGACGTTCTTGTCGAACGACACTGGTCAAACGAGTTTTATGAACAATAGATAAGCCAACCAATCAATAAAGATCAATGTCAACCCTGCAATCATTCAATCCAGGTCAGCTCGTTTTCTTGAAGGTTATTGGATTTGAATACTGTTTGTGCAACACTAATCAAATACAGACGGATTGAATCAGGTCTAGCCAAGCTTTGATAGCAATTTGATCCGTTTTAATACCATTACGTGTGATGAGGATTACCAACTGAACTGCCCGAAGTGTGCCTTACATTCACTTACTCACAACTAATGAGGCTAAATAAGCTATACCTATCTATTTATCTATCCCTCACACTCTCTTTCTCTCTCTCTCTATATATATATATATCTATATCTATATATATATATATATATATATATATATATATATATATATATAAAGTGGTGTACTAAAAGCGAACTTTTAGGAAAAGTGAAACCTATTGTGAAGAGTATATAGCTCAATATCCAGGATAGAGCAGGTAGAATGAAGAAGAATGGAAAGGAATTAGAGAAGCAAAAGTCAAATCATAATTCAATTCAATTTCAAATTTTAAATCTTGGCCTTTACCAACTTATCTATCCCAGCGACTTCCTCTGATGATAAGATTTTGATCTTTGAAAAGCCTGGCTTAAGGAAAATTTAACTTGAATAAATTGCCTTTTTTGCGGAATATACCTTGCTCTGAGCAATTGAATTGAATTATGATTTGACTTTTGCTTCTCTAATTCCTTTCCATTCTTCTTCATTATATATATATATATATATATATATATATATATATATATATATATATATATATATATATATATATATATATATATAGTTCAAGATTTATCATTTTATCATTTTATAATAATTAATAATAAAAAAAAGCCATCAGATTTACAATTGCTTGAAAACATCTCCAAGGGATAGTAAACAGAAACTCCAGGTAGTTTACTATAAAAAATATCCTTTGTATCAGAATTGCGGAACAAAATGTAAACACAAAATTGAGGTTCGTCAACTTCGAGGAAAAAAGATCTTATTCCTCCCTGTTTACTACACATATTTTTTTTAAACAGTTTTAAATCCGATGTCTTGCTTTGGGTATAAATTATTATAAGATTCTACAATAATAAATCTTGAAATTAATATATCTATACGCTCTATTTAATGCTAAATATTAAGCTTGTCTTTTGTGATTAAAATTCAATCCCTTCGTGAAGCAATCTGATCCATATAAATTTAATTTATATTGTCATAATTTCTTATATATATATATAATAATAATTATATATAATAATAATAATAATAATTATATATAATGATAATACTAATTATATATAATAATAATAATTATTATTATATATATATAATTAGTATATATATGATGATAATTATTATATATATATAATAATTATATATATATAATAATTATAAATATATGTATTAATTATATATATGATAATAATTATATATATATTAATAATAATAATTATATATATATTAATAATAATAATTATATATATATATATATTAATAATAATAATTATATATATATATATTAATAATAATAATTATATATATGTAATAATAATAATTATATATATATAATAATTATATATATATATATTAATAATTATATATATGTAATAATAATTATATATATATATATTAAGAATTATATATATGTAATAATAATTATATATATATATAATAATAATAATTATATATATATATAATAATAAGTATATATATATATATAATAATATAAATAATTATATATATATATATAATAATTATTATTATTTAATAATAAATATTTAATCATCTACAAACGTATACGTTTTATCCTTTCGGAATCATCAGTGTAGAGATAATTATTCAAACCGGTCGCACGATTCGAACTCCGAAACAAGTCACCTTGAACTCAAAATCTCAACACCTTACCAATAAAGCCATTCTGAACAACTATATGAATTGGTGAGAAATAAATTCTATTATGCCGAACAGGCAACGATAGTCAGCCGTCTTAACAGTGTTCAGCAAGGAGGAACATGCATTTATAGCTATGATTTGACAGATATATTATTACTTCTCACTAGAGAAGTTTGTGTGGAGTAAATTCCATAACTGATTAACCGATCATTATGCATTCTGTATACTCCATCTAGGCGTAAGGGTAGGTAATGTGAGCTATATTTAGTTTCATTTAGTTTTAATCATTCATCACTGTGTATTACTTAAAATATAAACAAATAAATATTTCATTGAATACAATATAATTTCTTTCACTATCAGTAGCAGATTTGGTGGCTCAGTGGATAAGGCACCGGACGTACAACTGGCTCACAGTAAATTTTAGTGACAATGGCGTGACCATTGGCCATAAGTTAAAAAATCAAAAAAATTTCGAAGTTTCACTGAATGGAAATTTCGAAAGTATTAACACGGCGCACAAACTTTTTATTGAACCTAGTAATTGTTTTTAGAATGGTTAAAGTTTTTGTTTTAAAAAAAATAAAACACGTTAAAAATGTGCAACACGTGCACTTCTGCTGCAATCCATAATAAATCGGAATACTGTAGAGACCGAATGATTCGTTCAATGCACCAAAGCGTGAAATTCTTACATCGGTCTCATCTGAAGTTGAGCTCTCCGAGGAGAAACCTAATTAGATTTTGATACTTCCGGTCTATGGAGACCTCAGCAAATCTGGTTGAACCAGGTCTAAAATGTCACCAGGATATTTGGTCTGCGTTACTTTCACTTTTTATCATTATGGGAAGGGTGTGTGGGAGGGCCAGTGAAGGGGAGAGGAGCGATGGCTGATCATTTGTACAGTTTTCATTCATGTCGTTTAATAATGCATTTCCCGTCGTTCAAAATTGGGTGAAATTTTAATTTGAAACCTTCCTGTTAAAGGCCACACCAGATAGTTCGCAAACTCTTCTTCTTTCACTCGTACACTAATAATCTCTCTCTCTCTCTCTCTCTCTCTCTCTCTCTCTCTCTCTCTCTCGACTTGCTCAATCATATCTCTCGCTTTCTCCGTCTCCCTCTCTCTCTCTTTCTCAATCAATCTCTCACACATACACATAAACGGTTCCCCTCCTTCTTTCACATGTGTAAAGTCTCTCTTTAAACCCTGCACTCTTACCTATACATTATCTCTCTGTCTCTGTCTGTCTGTCTGTCTGTCTGTCTGTCCGGCTCTCTAATCTATATTCTTATCACCAGTCTACAGTTTAAAAACAAACCCCTATTCAATAAGCTATAGACTATCTACAAATCACAGCAATATAAATATACTTCATAAACATAAGAAAGAATATGAAACAGCACTGAAAGCAGCGGATATAATGATAAATTAACATATAATAATAATAATAGATCAAAAGATCGTGGAGGAAGTATAAAGCAAAAATAAAAAAGAACATCGCCATGGCATGGATCGACTTCAAGAAAGCCTATGACAGTATCCCTCAGGAATAGATAATTGGGTGCTTAAGAATGTATGAAATATCTTACAAGATTACCACTCTTATTAAGAAAGCAATGGAAATATGGAGACTGGAACTGATAGCGGTAGGACAACAGCTCACTGAGAAAAGAATACAGAGAGGCATATTCCAAGGAGACTCTCTATCACCACTACCGTTTATCATAGCAATGATGCCAGTAAACTACATACTCAGGAAATGTGATGCTGGATACAAATTTACAGACAGAGAACAAAAAATAAAGCACCTCGTGTATATAGACGACCTGAAGCTATTTGCAAAAAACAAAAAGGAACTGAAAAAGCTAATAAACACGACCAGAATCTTCAGCCAGCACATTCAAATGGAATTCGGAATAGAAAAGTGTGCACTGCTAGAAATGAAAACCGGAAAACTGGAGACAATAGAGGGCATGGAACTGCCCAACCAAAATGAGATGAGGGTGCTAGGCAAACATGATACTTATACATATTTGGGAGTTCTAGAAGCAGACACCATCAAATCAACAGAAATGAAAGAGGAGATTGGAAAAGAATACCTGAGAAGATCAAGAGTACTCTTAGAAACTAAATTATATGGTAGAAATCTAATAAAACGAAATCAACACGTGGGCAGTATCATTAGTAAGATATTATGGTTCATTCATAGGCTGGACAAAAGAACTTAGGCATATTAACCAAAAGACTAGAAAACTAATGACTATGCACAATGCATTACACCCAAAAGATAATATTGATTGACTCAACGAAAACAGGAGAGAAGGGGGGAAGAGGACTGGTAAGTATACAAGGCTGTGTGGATGACACACAAAAAGAATTGGAAAAATACATAACACAGAACACAGAAAGGCTGATCACCGGAACAAGAGAAATTGCCAGGAAACTGAAAGGAATATGGGACATGAAGAAAGTCAATATAATAATGAAGACTAAGAGAAATTGTAATCAAAGAGAAGGCTGAGACTATACAACGGACGGCAATGATTAAAAGAGCTGAAATCTTAAGGAAAATCCTCGAATGCGGAAACCAAACCACATAAACTACGAACACTAACTAACCACATGGAAGTTGCAACAGAAATAGAACAAAAACACAGAAGGAATACCACATGAACCCGAGTGAACTGAAACTGCAAGAAATCTTATAAACTGCCCCCCACCCCCAAAAAAAGAGATGGCATTAGCCTTGACGTATACCACATAAAATAGTCGTGAAGAGTCAAGGAAGTTGGAAAGACTGAGGAGGGAGAGCCCTAACAAGACCTCCACTGGAAAGCGGGGAGTTTATTGTCACCCAAATCCCAGAGAAGACACACGGTTGTTGCCAGTGAGAAATCAATGGTAAGCGGCTTTTGCGATAACACAAAGTCATTTGCAATGGTTATCGAAAGAGGTAGAGAGTACTGGAAATCTAGGGAGACTTGTCATTCAGACTCCAGGGAACACCACCGGTTATTGTCAGTGAACAAAACTATAATATTATTTCTATTAATTGCACTATCATACTATCTTTTAATGCTCAATTTAGCGGGGGGGGATGTTATGTTGTCATGAGTCCATCCTTACATGCATTGCCTCCTCATTTGGGGGATAGTGTATTATCTGTTCTATTGTTATAAAACCATTTTCCCAGGTATCACCTTCTTTTGGGTGGAGATAGTGTAGTATATGTTCGCCCGTAATGATTCCATCCTGCCAGACTAGCAAAAATATGCGACCAGAGAGAATATTTATTTGCTAGAAATACAACTTCTAATATCACACGTGACCAAAGGAACCGAAACGGTCAGAAATTCCAGAAACTGCGCTCAACCTCGGCTGGTACAACAGAAAACTTGTCGTAAAGGTTAAAGAAGGAAAGAAAACCCGAGGAGGGAGAGTACCAACCAGATTTCCACTTGAAGGGTGCGGAGAGTATATGAATCTTGGGGAGGCTTATTGTCACTCAAATTCCAGGGAAGACAAACAGCCGTTGCCAACCAGAAATCAATGGTAAACGGTTGTTGCGATAACGCAAAATGATTTGCAAGGGTTATCGAAAGAGATGGAGAGTGCTGAAAATCTGGGGAGACTTGTTGTCACTCGGCCGCCAATCACTGTGAATGATTCGTATGACAACTCCTAGTGAGTAACTACTACTACTACTACTACTACTACTACTAATAATAATAATAATAATAATAATAATAGAAAAAAAAACGAAATATAATCTGATGTGATCCACTTTATAATAGACAGGTACAAACAAAGATTGGCACAATATTCTATAGTATATTCGATACATATTTCCCTAAAAGCAATGAGCTATCTTAAATTATCAATAAATTTGATTATTGTTGCATGGAAAACATGTAATCAATAAGTCAATAACAATAGATTAAAAATAACAGTAATAGAAGCGTTAATGCTGTTAATAATGATAATAGTACCAATTAATGCAATACAATTGCCTATTAATGAATAAATGTTTAACATCATATTGATAATGAAAAGAAAGTATATACAGGGGATAACGGGAAATAATTTCAAGTGTAGATATAATTGTCATATGATGACATTCAGGAGTGAAAGACATAAAATAGTACTACATTGTTTATATATATATATATATATATATATATATATATATATATATATATATATATATATATATATATATATGATGAGTCCCGATTTAAAAAGAACGAAACATATACGTACATAGATAATAAACTATAACAAATATTTATTATTTGTCGTTCCTCGAAAAAGTAGAGCACTGTAATGGTAGTATTAACTCACTTGCTTTACAATGCATCGTTTCTTCCCTTAAAAAGAAGTAGAATGCTTAGACGTTAATCCCGCCGATAAAAGTGTTAAAATTATCATCGTTTATTCGCTGAGCGTTTATTGGCCGAGCGGTTAAAGACGTCGGATTTGAGTTGAAAAATACTTGTAGTCCGGGGTTTCGAATCGCATGACCGGTAGTGAATAGTCTATGCTGATGAGTCCCGATTTAAAAAGGACGAAACGTATACGTACATAGATAATAAACAATAACAAATAATATATATATATATATATATATATATATATATATATCAGATATAATATCAATTAGGCCACCTTAAAATCAGCTCTTTCTTGCCATTTAAATAGAAGAAACTGTAAATTATGTTGAGAGGAAAAATACCAAACTTTATTTCTCCTTTTATTTTTTTAGTTTATTTTAGCTCACACCGTGTATTATTCGTTTTGCTTTCTGAATTGCTGGTAAAAGTCACACACTCATTCTTTCATGCGTTTTCTTATACCATTGTAACGTCTGCATGTTTAATCGTCACTTTGTTCATTTTTAATTTAACACACTTTATGTTTCTAAGACACTGCGAGTTTGTAATTGAACCGATAATTTGTAATCTAAGAGTTATCTCCCATTATTTTGAATTTCTCCCATGCAATGTTAGTCTTGGCATCATTCTGGCTAGTTAGGGACCGTTTTGAAGCATCGGATCTTTCTTTGTCGGAATGTGGAATGGTTCGGTTCAGTTTTAGGAGGCCATACTCACAGGTATTACTTCCCCCTTCTGGAGAGGGTTGTTTTTTGTTTTTGTTTTTATGGAAATCGCTCCAGACAAGGCATGAAGCCATTTGATATAAGGAGCAAAAAAAAAATACAACTTCAAGGTAAAACAAATTATCCAACGATAAGTGTTATGTTAACAGACTCCGACCCAGAAAACAGCAATTCTCCCCCTTTTGTCAGAAACATCGCTCATAGAATGTGAGAACTAAAAGGCAAAATAAGGGAAGCGAGAGTTACGAGGTTGCCGAAAGTAAACACACACGGTTCACGTTCTATTCGCCATTTATTGCCAGTTGCCTGAAACGCCTCCACCGGAGAAAGTCGACGAGTTTGTTCTTGACTATTTTTGTAACTTTTCCACAGTTCTTCCTCTGGGGGCGTTGGATCCCCCTTCCTCGTTGAACTGACCTTATGTCTAACCTTGCTATAAGTGGGGAGCGGGTAACTATTTTTTCTTCATGATGTACATTTATGTGTATACCACTGGATGTAGTATTTACTTGCCTTGTGTTTACTTGCAAAGTTAGACACAAGGTCGATTTGTAATTTGGGGAAAATTCAGCTCCCCAAAAAGAGCACTTTGGATTAGGACAAAGATAAAGATTGCCTCACTTTAGAAATATTTCTCTTTCACTGACTGAGGATAGTAAAAATAATTTGTAGTATCAGAACCGATACCGCAGTTTGCTCCTTGTCAAAAGGGTGGTATGTGCAGGACAACCTGTATTAGCTGATAATAGCATGTAGGGGATTCGTCGTCTAATTTTTAGACAGAAAAAAAAAGCTGAGCATCGAGCGCCACAAATACAACAACAAAACATAAATAACATAAAGAATTCTTCTTTTAAGAAAAAAAAGGAACGGAGTTATAGTAATAAGCATAAGATTTATACCTATATAGTAACAAGATGTATGTCTATAGTAATAAGCATAAGATTTATACCTATATAGTAACAAGATGTATGTCTATAGTAATAAGCATAAGATTTATACCTATATAGTAACAAGATGTATGTCTATAGTAATAAGCATAAGATTTATACCTATATAGTAACAAGATGTATGTCTATAGAAATAAGCATAAGATTTATACCTATATAGTAACAAGATGTATGTCTATAGAAATAAGCATAAGATTTATACCTATATAGTAACAAGGTGTATGTCTATAGAAATAAGCATAAGATTTATACCTATATAGTAACAAGATGTATGTCTATAGAAATAAGCATAAGATTTATACCTATATATTAACAAGATGTATGTCTATAGAAATAAGCATAAGATTTATACCTATATAGTAACAAGATGTATGTCTATAGAAATAAGCATAAGATTTATACCTATATAGTAACAAGATGTATGTCTATAGAAATAAGCATAAGATTTATACCTATATAGTAACAAGGTGTATGTCTACATATTTATGTTTACAGGGAAAAATTACATAATGTTATTTGTAAGTGAAGAGTTAAAATGTATTTTTCTGAATGCAAAAATGGTAAATGCTTTGTTGTTGTCTGCTGTTGCTGTGATTGTTTAAAACGTGAGTATGGCAGTCGGATTATTGATGGCTGACTATTTATTATCAAGGCATGTGCCAAACAGGAAAATCATCCTCCGCACTGATGATTTTCTAGAAAAGGATGAAACACATGTCCATGTGGGTAAGAATTTAAAAAAATATTTATCATAATATTGTTTTACAGCCCCCTTTAATGCTAAGACGGGCACTTTAAGAGAATTATAATTATGCTGTCAAATTTTAATGCGTGATGCTAAGTTCCATCCTAATGGGTCGTTAAACACTGTTAATAACAACCTTCTAGATATGTCCGCTTGCATAGACATAAATAGACCTTAATTCTTTTCCTTTCACCGTGGTTGTTATGTTGGCCGCATGGTCCTAGGCATTTAGATAAAAGTTAAAATGTTGACTTAGGTCTGAGGGTTTCGAATCGTGTGACCGGCAGAACAATCATCCTCTTCACTGATAATTCCCGGAAAAAGATGAAACATATGCGCACGTGGATAAGAACTTTTTAAAATGTTTCTTATAATATTATATATATATATATATATATATATATATATATATATATATATATATATATATATATATATATATATATATATAAGGAACAATTTGTTACATTCCAAAAGATTTTATTCATCTTACGAATCATTTTTTTCAAAACAAAAAGTCATGGTACAGTTACGAATCCGTTTCATTCAACAGAAGAATAACCGATAGTTGTATGTCAATTCCGGATCTTTCTTCAATGAACTCATCAAAAAAACAGAAAGTTCTCAATCAGAAAAAAATACATAACGATGCAACCAACAATAATCCAAAATACAAACAACTCATAGCGAATTCATCTTCATCGAGAGACATTCAGAAATCGCTACCTAGAAAAAGCAGCCGCCTTGTCCAATGAAGAAAATCCATATATATATATATATATATATATATATATATATATATATATATATATATGATCAACTCTGCTGGGAAGCCATGAAATTAAATACTGTCTTGTTTTTAAATTCCCGAAACAGTTTTTCATGGTAAACAACTGATGATCCCTTAAAATAGTGTTAGAAACTAACTAATATAATAACTGTAAAAAATAAATTGACTTACATGAGTGAGTTTCCACTGGAAGACTTGAGACTATAAGTTTTTTTTTTATATATATATATATATATTTTTTATATATAGTTTTAATGGTTGAGAAACTTCCGAGACATATATATATATATATATATATATATATATATATATATATATATATATATATATATATATATATAATTACCAACGATCGGCTCTATATCGATCTATCAGAGTTTGAATGAGAATGGTTTAGTAATCCAAAAACTAAATTAATTGCAGAGTCATTTGGAATCATCTGCATGTGAACATAAGTTGGACTTGTCACTTAACCTCTCTCATACAATCAGTTTCAGAATTCTCTTATTTTCCCTGAAGCCTGTTTGCACCAAATTGTAAAACGTTTTGTAAATAATGAATTTATCAAAATGTATTTTGAGAGGCGTATCTTAATTGTGTATGTCTCTAATATTGCTTCTTAAATATGATTTTAAACCTATGCACATAAAAATGCTCACAATTTTTACTTAGTGAACCTGTATTTCACGTTTAGATGTTTCATAAACGTATTTGTCCCCATGAAGAATTGAAATATTTCATATTCTATTTCTACTTATTTTTTAGCGACGCGCATGCTAAAGTCTCTTCTCCAACACGAAGGCCGTCATTTGGTTCCCGGAAATATAATAGAGTGTATTCTCTCGTTGGTCAGTAATGGTTCTCGGGAGATAATTTTAATCTGGTCCAATGGAGATAACTGGCTGATAATTTTGGAGCCAATGCTTGTTTCCAGAACATATTTTTTGGTGATTTCTCATTTTGGGGAGATTATGAAGTTTTGTATAGGAGAACATTTTGTTCAGTGTTATCATCTTGAAATACAATTAAATTTTAACTAATAAAAATAACCTAAGATTATTTAAAATTTTGTTTTAAAATTGTTAATCAGTAAAAATTACTGAAAATTATTTCTCTCTCTCTCTCTCTCTCTCTCTCTCTCTCTCTCTCTAATAATCATAATAATAATAATAACTCGTGGGACCCGTGGAAACTCCACAGTTGTATCCTTCATCTGTTCTATATTGCTATCCTGCATTCTATGGATGTCCGACGCTAAGGAAGACCACGTTATATTATTTTATTACCTTTGTTCAAACTCAAAATACTCATCTAAGTACTCTGATTAATTTCAGAATATATTTGGCTATGGGGTCTCCATCAAAACCTTTCTATGGACGCCCGGTGCGAATGCAGACCTCACGTTATTATTGAACCATCTTTTGACTAAACATATACTACCCTTTTATCCTAATCGAAAAGCCAAAAAGTGTATTTTAGTTCGACTTTTAGTCCGACTTTCACGTTTGATACAGCAGTGACATCAGATGAAATTTAAAAATATATATATATTTGCATTGCGTCTTCGGCAATTGGGCGATCAGATATTTTGAAAAAGGGGTGGAAGGTTATAACGTACGTACGAACGTGAAATTGCCTTAGTGTATTACTATATATATATACATATAAATGATAACGACAACAACATTAATAACAAGCCGTGTGTGAGTGGCCCCCCCTCTGTATGTGACTCGATGTGGCGAGTGTAAAATGCAATAAATTTGGGCAATTTGGGGCATTTTTGACCTCCCTTTGACCCCCTAGGGGCGCGAACCAGAATTTTTCTGGGGTCAAGGATGCTCATTTTATATCCAGAACAATTGCCTCTACATTTTGGCCAAGTTTCAGAAAAATTGAATGGATGGATGAAACGTTATGGGAGAAAAGGGTCATTTGTTGCCATTTTGGGGGCTTTTGACCCCCTGAGGGCGCGAATCAGATTTTTTCCAATGTCAGCGATACTTATTTTCTATTAGGAACAATTGCCTCCACATTTTGGCCAAGTTTCAGAGAAATTGAATGGATGGATGGATGGATGAAAAGTTATGGGGCAAAAAATGTCATTTTTTGCCATTTCGGGGCCTTTTGACCCCCTTTTTTAAAAAAATCGGAGAATGTCACTTTCTAACCTGACAAAAGTTACAACTTCCTGCAAAATTTCAGAGAAATTCAATGGATGGTTGCGGAGAAAAATCCGGACGGACGGACATGCCTCAAAACATAAGTACCCCGATTTTATAAATCAGGGGACCAACAACAACGCCAGGTTAGATATGTAAAACAAACAACAGTATACATAATAAAAACCCACCTTCCTAAAAAACAGTTTGGTGCCAGTAGCGGTTGGTGCCACAGAAAATGGTCATGAAGGGTCAGGCAGGATGGAAAGACTGACGAAAGAGAACACTTTCCAGACCTTCATTGGAAGACTGCAGAGACCACTAGAATATTGGGAAGGCTTATTGTGACTCAAATTCCAGAGAAAGTCAACGACCGTTATCAGTGAGAAATCAATGGTAAACAGCTGTTGCGATAATGCAATGTGTTTGCAACGTTGATCCAAAGAAGCAGAAAATACTGGGAATCAGAAGAGACTTGCTGTCATTTGGACCCCATGGAGCACCACCTATTTGTATTAGTGAGCGATCACTGGTAATGACTCATGTGATGAGAACTCTTAGTGATTAAATAACATTATCGCTGGTAATGGGTAGCTTATTGACGGAGGTATACATTAGAACAGCTATGTAGATAAAATAAATCAGCAAAGTCCATTACGATGTTTTCTTATTTCGGTATGGAAGAATACTTGATTCTTTGGCGCCATTCCCTGATTTTCACTTATTTTAAACGCTTCTCGCCTTCCGTCTCTGTCACAAACATTAGCAACAATGCGAACCAAATTATTGATGCATGGCTTTTAAAAACGAATCCCTACTGTTCTTCTGTTTCCCACGGTAGCAACATGTGATACAAGTTTACAGCTATCCCGGGTTGAGAGTGGAGGATTGTGGAAGAATACAGAAATAGCCGTAAAAAGACCAGTCGGCTTTCCCCAATAGAGGCGTTTCAGACGACCGGAAATAAATCACCACCTCCATCCCGAAGGAAGGGGTAATTCCTGGGAGAACCGAAACATACCTCAACCCAACAAAGAAAGGTCTGCCAAGAGCCAAGACAGTCCCGCCCAGCCGCCCTTACAATAACTTTTTATTTAAACCGTTCTGAAACTAAGACAGGAAGTACAAGTGTGTGTGTGTGTGTTTTTGTTGTATACACACAGGCCCAGTAAAGCCGCGCTAAATAATTCGCCGGCTAAAAATAACCGTCCACTCTCCTTTGTTGAGTCCTCATAAAAATACCCTGATTTCCTGACACAGTCCATCCCACTTCCTGTTACATTATTGCCCTGGGTCGATGTAAAAGACATTGAGGTTCATTACTATGTACACAGGCTTCGGGTGGGGAAGCGCTCTTTTTTCGGGTCCGCACGTTCCGACAAACACGCACACTGGGTAGAAGATAAATGTTTGACTAACGAACACATTTTTTTGTTAAGTCACATCACAAAACCAATAATAAGAATAACAATAGTAGTACTAGTAGTAGTAATGGAGAAGGAAATTACTATAATACCAATAATTATAGGAGCACTAGGAACAGTTCCGAAAAAAACTGGAAAAAGACTAAGAGAAATTGGAATCAAAGGGAGGATTGGCACTATTCAATGCACGGGATTGATGAAAACTCCTGGCATATTAAGAAAAATCTTCGAGTGCGGAAGCCAACCAACATAACCAGCCACGCATAAGTTCAAATAAAGGTAGAACAAACAATATAGAAAGAGCATTACATGAATGAAAAGAAACTGAAACTGTTATAAATCTTGTCAGCTGACTCCCGCCCACCCCTAAAAATATGGTGGACCAGCCTCAGTTAGTACCACAAAAAGTGGTCGTGAAGTGTCAAGATGGATGAAAAAACGAGAAGGGAGGGCATCATCCAGACTCTCCCCCATCACTGGAAGGACACAGAAAATACCGGAATCTTTGGAAGGCTAATTATCACTCAAATTCCAGAGAAAGCCAATGTTTGTTATACGCAAGAAATCAATGGTGAGCTGCGGTTGTGATAATGCAGAGTAATTTTTAATGGTTATCAAAAGAAGCAGAGAGTAATGAAAATCTGAGAAATTACTGGCAATGACTCAAGTGAAAATTACTAGTGAGTAAATAATAATTATAATAATTATAATAATTATAAAACACAAACACAAGAAAGTACCAACATCGATTAGTACAAGAGAAATTGGTCTCGAAGGGTCTGAGAGGATGGCAATACTAAGGAGGGGTAGCATCATCCAGACGTCGACTGGAAATGCTTGAATAGTTTCGGAATCCTGAGGGGTTTATTTTCACTCACATCTCAGAAAAGCTGTTGGCTGTTTTCAGCAAGAACTTAATTGTAAACGGCTGGTGTGAGTACACAAAGTTAGTTGCAATGGTCATGGATAAAAAAAGGAGAATACTGGAAATCTTGAGAGATTTGTTGTCACTCAGACTCCAGGGAAAACCATCTGTTTTTATCAGTGAGATTACTGATAGTGACTCGTGTGAGAACTCCTTGCGAGTAAGAAATAATTAGTCATTTTCATTAGGATAATAATAACCTTTGTGTATGTGGATATTTATTTATATTTCCTTAGTTTTTCCTTTGTGCTTCACATATATACATTCACATTTTTACAGAAAGAGCTTGTGCATTCTTCTGATATATGGGAACAATCTATTCTGTATCTACAATTTTATGTCTTACTTGTCTCGTGTTACTGTCTTTATAGTTTGTCGTAGATAAACTATTAATAAATGAAATGTCTTTGTCTACTGGCGTTTTTAAGTGTCGTTTACTTTCCAACACTGGTACGTATTATCAATATACTACATGGTGAATTTTAGCAACCCCTCGCGTGCACGGAGGATTAATTTAATTTCTCTACCCACGCGTTGCTAACCTGATAAAATAGAGTATTAAATATTCGAATTCTTCCGAACGATATCTTATACAATTTTTTTTATATATATACCAAACATATATGTATTATAAAGAACAAAACTATTTGTCCTTTTTATAATAATACTAGCTGTATTTACCCGGCGTTGCTTAGGTGAAAACTTATTGCCTGTGGATGCCTTAGAGAAAAATAATTAAAAATATAGTCATGGGTACGATATTTTAAATAGAATTTTTTTTAATTCGTTTTAGTTATCCCTTATTTTATTGTTGATTTCAATAAATATTCTATTAATAATACATAAATAAAACGTAATTCAATGTGTATTTGTCAAAGTTAATTTTAGGCGAAAAACACACACACATACACATACACACGAGATATTGTTGATAGTTTTATTAATACAGATTGTGGGAACTGGGTAAATGTCTTCCAATATACCCCACTACAATGTAATTAGTTTCCTTTTTTATGTTGTTTCCAAAATCTTATCTACCTATCTCTCTCTTTTCCTGTCAATGTCTTTATCTCTTTCCAAGTAATTTCCGATCTGTCTCTTTATTGTGTAGCGCTGGCGAGAACCATAAATGTTGTTGACCGGGTTGCAGAATACTCAAGGGAGGAGGAGGAGGCGGACGGAGACATCTCTTTTACCGAACTCATTTGGAGCTTTGATTACACCAATTTCGAATGAGTATCCTGTTTAAAGTATTATTTACATTTGAAAGTGATTTTTTAACCTTTAAATTGGAGGATAGAAAGTCATTGATGGCTAGAATTAAAGTTTATAGCGAACGTCGAGTATTATTGTTCATTTGTTCTCCTAAACAAAATAAATCAGAATTTATATGCATATACCATTTGTTCTCCAACTCCATTAGCGATTATTTACACATTTCAAGCGTGTTCTTCTTAAGCTTACATGCGTAAAACTAATTAGATTTTTACTCGAAATAGTTCCAAATTCACTAATACTTAACAAAAACAACAGAAAACACTATGTATCGCCTATACCCAATATTTTTTTTATCACATTAAGTTCAGGACTCTATACTACCTTTTAACCCACACATCTATTATATTCATATAGATATCGTTTTAAAAAAATGTTCTTACACAAAATGTTGTAAACATGGTTATTGTTATTAAAGGAAATGTTCTTCTAGGAGAAGGACAATTTTAAAATAACACTTCTCTGCTTACTAAGCTCTGTGCCGTTGTGCTCCTGGGAGTTAAAACTGTCTAGGAAATGTAAGACCAGTTATCCAATTAGCCATTGAGCATGTCGTGTGGAAGGCTCCAATCAGTGGAATCTAAGACAATCCTGAATATCAAGCTTTTGCAGTCGATTTTGAACTCTGTCTAGGCAATGGAACGCTTACCTTTGGAATTCCCTCCCTGATTTCTGTTTCCCCAACCATACTAACATGCAGACATTTAAATGTAAGTGACCCAAGATCTTGCTGCCCCCAATTTCCAAATCAGGTTGTCACCTATAAATCTGGTCCCTATAACAGTAGCCCCCTTATACTTCAATGGGAATATACCTTGTATGGGGCGAACAAAAGTAAAAAACAAAACGAAAGTGCCCTGAGCAGCGCCTCCCCTAATGGATATTATAGCGGACTATAGAATCGGCTGTCGTCAAAGCCTACAAGATCTATTGTGATCATTGATGCACTAATACTGTTGAGAAAGGTATGCACCCACAATCCCACCCCACAGATTAAATAGCAACTTCTGTTCACTTAATCGTATATAGTAACTATTGTGTTTTAAACATTACAAAACCTAAAAAGGGTTAATACCTCCACCCCACAAGAATAATATGAATTTCACTTCCCACATCCCTTCAATCATTCTATTTCGCAATGCCTGCAATTTAGAAAATAGAAACAATCTCAGCATTGTCACCATGTCAGAGAATAAAAGTCAAGAAGCGATTAAACTATCATTTTGTCTCCTTGTTTTTCGTTGTTTTTGTTTTGTATTTCGTCTTTTTTGTTGTATAGAATAAAATAGATTTTTCTTTTCTTTTCTAGAACAATTCAAAAATATTTTCTTTTCTTTCTTTTTTTAATACCCCGAAGCAGCGTTGTAAATTGGTCCACTTGAGTCTCATTAAATGGGCGATTGTTATTCAACTATTTGATAAAAACGGACAAAACAAAGACTAATTTCATAATGAACAGAATGAAGAAACCCGAGTATTTTTTGTTACAAGGTGAATCAAACAGCAAAAGCCCAAGTTATAATTATTTTAATTTGTGGCGTTATATATCGAGAGGGTAGGGTAGGAGTGTGAAAAAAGGAGATAGATAACGCATGACTGTGACGTCACATACGAGAAGTGAGACACGCTTCCTCAGCTTCGATTTCAGCACAGAGAAACACTCATGAGCGTAGATCCTGTCAAATCACCACCGGATGGGGTTTTGGGTACATAAAAGCATGAATAATTAATACCACGGTCGATGAGTGATGTTTTCTGAGCTCAGAAAAGTAACGATAAAAAGATTAAACCATAGAATATGTTTTTGTGGTTATTACAACTCAACTAGCCAAGATCCACGTGTGACACAAAAGAAAGATGGCTTACCATGAAGAAGACAGACACCAGAATTCAACAGTGATCTTTCGAAAGTTTGTATTCTCATCTGTGTTCTTACCAATATTACAGGTGATTGCGGTTATTCACTTACTGATCCTAACCATTGACTGACATTTGTTCCTCCGCCCAGTATCTTGTGGTATTTACCATTTATCTGATGTATTGCCTCATCTGTCAAATATTGCAATATTCACTATATCACTACACCGTAATGATATTCTGTACAAAATTAATATCTTTTCTCCAGAGCAATTGTGTCTGCCATTCATAACTTTTCTATAGTGATTCTGCATCCACCATTAATAGCCGAGTAGACAGTTTTAACTCCCATGACCATAACGGCACGGAGCTTAGTCAGCAGAGAAGTGTTATTTAAAAATTTTCCTTCTCCTAGACTAGTTGCACCAAGAAAGCTTGGGAATTTAGTCTACCCTCTATTTGAACCATAACTCAAGGAGGGGGTATAACCATTCCTAAAAATATTTGTGAAAGTTATGTTACGACCTTGACAGACTTTGAACAAGCCAGTAACTATTATTGCACTGATCTGACCTGACATTGCTTGAATCCAGTAACAGACAGAAATTCATAATAATCAAAAGCAATGATGAGATAACCAGTGTTATTTCAAAGTTTTCTTTCTTCTAGACTATTCTTCTAGACTATTCTTCTAGACTATTCTTCTAGACTTTCTTCTAGACTATTCTTCTAGACTTTCTTCTAGACTTTCTTCTAGACTATTCTTCTAGACTATTCTTCTAGACTTTCTTCTAGACTATTCTTCTAGACTATTCTTCTAGACTTTCTTCTAGACTATTCTTCTAGACTATTCTTCTAGACTATTCTTCTAGACTATTTGCATGCAAGAAGTGTAAGACAATGGAGACGGATGAGAACTCGGATGTGGAGAAAGTATATTTGAATGGCGAAGCTATTGAGGTTGCTTAGAAGTTTTGTTATCTTGGTGATACCATTGGAGCACTGGGTGGAGCAGGTGCTAGTGTGATTGAAAGAGTTAAGGGATGGAGTAAGTTCACAGAACTTCTGCCATTACTAAATAAGCAAAACGTTACCACTGTCGGACGAATGAAAAGTCTATCTGGCATGTGTATGCAGTGAAATGATGTATGGAAGTGAAACCTGGCCAGTAAGGATTGAGGACATGCGTTGCATGGATAGAAATGATATGAGAATGATACGATGAATGTGTAATGTGAGTCTTAAAGACAGGTTTAGTCCTAATGATTTCAGAGGAAAATTAAATCTGGAAAATATAGGGAGATATGTGCAGAACAGAAGACTTTGATGGTATGGCCACTTTAAAAGAATGGATGAGAGTTCTTGGGTTAGTAGATGTAGAACAGTTGAAGTAGCAGGGGCAGTTCACATGAGAAGATCAAGGAAAACATGCGAGAAAGTGATAAGGATTGACTTGAGAGAAAGAAGGATAAATAAAAACCTGGTCAAAGATAGGTTAGTTTAGAAGTCAATTTCTAAAAGCCATCCAATGCATGCCAGTATGTAAAACGGACATTAAACTGAATATGATGATGACTCCACTACTGTCCCAACCAAAGCTTGAAAATCTAGTCTCTCCTATTTTACCCATAACTATGTGGGACGAGAGTTGGAGTAATACCTTTTCTCAAGGTATTAGTAAAAAATCTCCTGGTTGAATTTGAACATAGCAGTATAAGTCCACAATCCGTGCTGGTGACTATTAAATTATTTCCACTATTAAAATAATAGGCGCAATTAAACTAAAATATAAATCATTAGCTTAATGGATACTGTAGAAGACTATGGAATCTGATCTATTGTGTTCAAGTACACATCACCATTATTGGGAAAGGTATGAACCCACAATTACCCTCCAGCTGTGGGTAAAGCAGCAACTTGTATTCAATGACCCGTATACAATAGGTTTTGAGTTTCAGCATTAAATAACCTCAAAAGAGTTGATATGCCGTTAAACAAGCAAACTAAAAAAAATAATAAAGTAAGCAAATATGCGAGTAAAAAAAAGAACAAGACTTTTGGATCTTCCAAATAAACAATTTGTTTATTACCGAGTGCTCGGAACGAACATGTCTTCAGCAGGACAACGAGTCGGGTTATCAACAGTCATCCTAAAATACCAACTACGTGAGACAATCACCCACCCACCTCTGTGACCTTCACCCCTTACTCAACAAATAACATGCGACTTTAACTAACGGATACAAGAGTTCAGTTCAATTTGTGCTACCTGTTAATTAACGGGGAACTGAAGTGGAGTACGTATATAAACCGCTTAGCAGGTATTTGTCCGGAGTCATCAATGGAGAAGACTCATAATTGCAAGTGATTGTACAGACTTGTTGATCTTGTGTTCTCTAAACTGTTTCTACCCCTAACCCTAACCCTAACTAACTCTTTCTTTTTGCTTTAACGAAACAAGTAACAGAACAATGGATTTTTTTCTTCTGAATATCAAATTAAAGTTGTTTAGCATGGAAATTTATACAAATACTTAAAGGAAGGATTATTTTCTATAGACTACCACCATTTCGGCATATCGTTTTCTTAAGTCATTTTTCCGGCCTTTCGGCTATGATCAAAAGGGAGTATCTGTTCGATTTCAGGAATCTATCTTTCCAGGCGTTATCTCCTTCTTTCAGAGGGTGGGTCAGTTTATTGCTCATCACCTCATCATTTGTGGGGGGGTGCCGACGGGACAATACAGGTTGTTTTGATTCCTAGTCTTGAGTGGCCTTTTTTGGTGAGCTAGTTTCTCTGCATTAAAAGTTTAACTGATATATTTCATAAGGAATACAAGTTTTCAGATTGACCATCATAGCGTTTCTCAAAAGAGTAAAACTTTGATGGAATTGCATTTAATTGATCGCTGCGGAGACGAGTGGAACTATTCGTCCCACCATGCGGGACTTTCTCAACTGCTTGGGTATATTAATGATGCGCCACATTGAGGACCAACGCGAATGGCTTTGTTTTCTTTTAATGTTTTTACCGTTAAAAGCGACTCTATATATTTTCCCAACATTTTAAACAGAAAAGTAAACGTAGGGAGGCCTCCAGAGAGCTGAAACCATCCTTTCCAGGATCCACTGACAGGCTTGGTCTGTTTTCAGCTCTCAATATATGTTGAAAGAACATAACAAACGTATTCAATAAATACATCATTCAACATTCGACAAAATACGATTATTAGATTTAAATTTAAAAGTTCATGTAAACAATTACTTTGTTGCCGCACTATTCTAAATAATCTTTTTCAACTGGCAAATTTAATATTTGGAACACCAGGCAGTTTCATCGGATCTCCTGTTGGCTTGGCAGGCTGAGAGCATGCTCAAGATATTCCCTCAAATAATGGCAATGGTGAGATGCTCGTACAGCCAAGTCAATCCACGTTGATCTCCAATGTCGTTTGTCATTAACATACGCAAGCAGTTGAGGAAGTCTCACATGATGGGACGAATCGCTCCAATCGTCTCCGCGATGATCAGTTGAAATACAAATCTGTTGAAAAGACTGGTGGATTTAAATCGCTAGTGGTCCTCTACTGAAGCTGTCCAGGGTTTTATCGCTGATTCGATTATTGATGAGAGACCAAAAGTGTTGACACAAGTTGTTTTTGAAAATCAGAAACAAAAATATTTTCGAGTGCTCAGCAGTTAAGATAAATGTTAGTGAGAGATTACATCAATTATTTGGATCAGCAGTTTACGTTTGTTGTAAAAACATGTCTGAATTATTTGAGTAATACTGCATTTGACTTGTACTTAACACATGTGAATAAATTACACAGGATTTCCTGGTATTCTCTCTCTCTCTCTTTTTCTTTTGTGTTTCTGTCTGTCACTTACAGGCTCCAAAACTACTTGACATAATTTCACCAAATTTAATATAAAGCATCCTTGAAATGTTGGGTATATTATGAGTTGGAAGTAAAAATGTTAATACTGAGACTACTGTTAATAACCCGTCCCGGGTATGACACGAACTGCATCCATTAGTGACGTATCAAATACAAACATTTGGGAATTGTGACGTCACCTCTTAGTTACTAATAAACTGCTTAGTGAAAAAAGTGAAAAATAAAACTTGAACAAAACTCTTAAAAAATAAAATTCTAAGAAAATTGCTAAAACATGATTGATAAGAAAACTGCATAAAAAGAAAACGGCTAAAAGTGGGAAACGAAAAGCAGGAGATAATTTTTTTAAATGTAAATAATTTGCTAAAACAGAAATATAAGAAAACTGCTAAAGCAATAAACTGATAAAAAAATGAAAACCGTTAATATATAAAATAGACTAAATGAATAAAAATGAAAAAAACAAAAACATCTAGAACAAACAACTAAAAGAGAATAAATGTTAAGAAAACTGTTGAACCAAACATTGATAAGAAAACTGCTGGTAAAGAAGAATACCATAAAAAAGAAAACTGCTGGTAAAGAAGAATACCATAAAAAAGAAAACTGCTGGTAAAGAAGAATACCATAAAAAAGAAAACTGATGGTAAAGAAGAATACTATAAAAAAAAGAAAACTGATGGTAAAGAAGAATACCATAAAAAAGAAAACTGCTGGTAAAGAAGAATACCATAAAAAAAGAAAACTGATGGTAAAGAAGAATACCATAAAAAAAAGAAAACTGCTGGTAAAGAAGAATACCATAAAAAAAAGAAAACTGATGGTAAAGAAGAATACCATAAAAAAAAGAAAACTGATGGTAAAGAAGAATACCATAAAAAAGAAAACTGCTGGTAAAGAAGAATACCATAAAAAAAGAAAACTGATGGTAAAGAAGAATACCATAAAAAAGAAAACTGATGGTAAAGAAGAATACCATAAAAAAAGAAAACTGCTGGTAAAGAAGAATACCATAAAAAAAAGAAAACTGATGGTAAAGAAGAATACCATAAAAAAAGAAAACTAATGGTAAAGAAGAATACCATAAAAAAGAAAACTGCTGGTAAAGAAGAATACCATAAAAAAGAAAACTGATGGTAAAGAAGAATACCATAAAAAAGAAAACTGATGGTAAAGAAGAATACCATAAAAAAAAGAAAACTACTGGTAAAGAAGAATACCATGAAAAAGAAAACTGCTAAAAGTCAATAACGAGCATCATCATCATATTCGGTTTAACGTTTGTTTTACATGCTGGCATGTGTTGGACGGCTTTGAGAAATTTATTTCCAAACTAACCTAGTTCTGGCCATGTTTTTTCTTGGCCTTCCCTTGTGAACTAAACATGCTACCTCAACTGTTCTATATCTACTAACCCAAGAACTCTCATCTATTCTTTCAACGTGGCCATAACATTGAAGTCTCCTGTTCTGCACACATCTCCCTATACTGTCCAGATTAATCTTCCTCTAAGGTTATCAGATCTAAGCTTCTCTTTAAGATTCACATTACACATCCAAAACTAATAAAAGCGAACAAATTAAAGACCTAAAAATTGAAAGATATCTGCCAAGAAAGAAAAATGATATAATAAAAATGCTAAAGCAAGAAGGATTGAAAGGGGGACTGCTGAAAATTAAAAAAAAAACTGCTAACAAAAGGAGCATGCTAAGGATGTTTAGAAAATATGAAATGCTGGATGATTGAAGATAAGCATTTCTACATAAGATCACACTAAGAAGTGATTTTCAATGTTTCCTCTTTCTTTCACACAAACGTTCAATTTAAAAATATACATAAGAAAATCTCTGACAGTCCAAAATAAACAAATAGTAGCAAATGCCCCTCTTACTAAAATGACATCTTAGTCCTATGCTGTCTCTGAAACATAAATCATTTTATCTTTCATTTTTTTTGGCATGAGGTCATTGTGGTGGTTCAATTCTCACCATTTTGTACATTTGGGTTTATTTTAATACATCTTTTAATTTTTTGTATAATTCTTATATATTCAAACGGTTTTTAAGGAGGTGGAAATAGAATCTTGTCCAACTGACACATCTTAGAGGGCACCACTTAGAGCACTCTTTGTTACTTAAACAGAGTTCGACTTAATCGACTCTGAAATCTAGTGGGAGATGATCTCTTCTGTTCCTCATAGAAACGACGTTGCTAGTCTCTATCCATATTTCCCTGGAAGGTGCTCGACTGAGCTCCAATCTCTGGTTCCTCATTGTAAGACATTCACAGCAAATATAACTCCTTCCTCCCTCTGTGTGCCAAGCGTCAGGTGGAAATTCTTCGCGAGGGATCCCCGTTTGTTGAACACATTACCATAGGTTTGCTTCCCTACAGATTACAACATGGTCGTCTTCAAATCCAATGTCAACAGATTCCTGTCATGAACCGCCCCCGCAAGTATTCAAACTCGGTCTATTCCATCAATCATTCTTAATCCTCTCATAAAGTTCTTCATCTCTCAACTGACAACCATTCCACCTCATTAATTCTTATTCTTGAGTAGCTTTTGGTTTTTATAAATGGTGACCCATCTTGTAAAAAAAAAGTTTGAAAGTTCAAAATTGGGAATGTGTACAGGGAAGAAAAAACAGAAAGTATCAATTAGCATAGTGAGAGGTGATAATTCGTTTGAAAACAAAGCGGACAAACGTGTGATGATGTCTACAATTGTTTTTAGACTATTTCTCAGCCTGAATAATGTACCTGAGACAAAATTAGCAACATTTATTTTGTGTAGAAATGTCTTCATATTAATTATTGTCATTTATCCAGCTAGACAAACGACCCCTGAAGAATCACAACCAGCCCCGCTCAGATAAGGATTAATGAATCAGCCAAGTAAGTATTCATCTCTTCAAGATCATTTACATCATAGTCAGATCAAGTTGCGGAGAATCTGGATACTATGCAGCATAGTTTACTCGATTTTCTTCAAAGATTTTTACTTCTTTTATATAATTTAACCCTTTCAACCCAAAGAGATTTCAATTGAATTATTTACCCAGAGTTCATCGGCATTTGTTCAATCAGCACCTTTTGTAGATCATGTGACGTGTGCTAACGACATACATTTAGGCGCTCTCAGACTGTAAGTGTATATGAAACGGGAAAGTGCATGTTGATGCTTCCGGCCTTAAAAAAGTATTAAAACAAAATGTCTTGCTATTGAGAATAATACAATGGATGTGTAATGTGAGTTTTAAAGACAAGTTTAGATCTGATGACCTCAAAGGAAGATTAAATCTGGAGCGTGTAGGGAGATGTGTGTAGAACAGGAGACTTTGTTGGTTAGGTCACATTGAAAAAATAGATGAGAGTTCTTGGTTTAGTAGACGTAGAACACTTGAAGTAGAAGGGTCATTTCATTTTGGTTTGCGTTTTTATTATTATTTTATTTTTGTAAATAGAATTTTTTTTACTCTTAATTGAATATCTATTGAATTAAAAAAAACAATAGCTTAAAATAAAACGAAATTTAAAAAATCTTATTTAAAAAAAATAATTTTTTATAAAATTTAATCTGTCAGAATGCATTTCGGTTTCTTTTTAAAAAAGCCAGCCGTTTTAATCTTTTGTTAATAGTTAAAAAAAATAAATAAATGAATTGCTTGCTGACCCTGGATATTTGAAAGAAGTTTGAAACTGTTTAAACTGTCGAATAGAAAGTCATTGCTGGCTTTAAAAATATTAGCAAACCGTAATATATTCAAAGATTTAAAGTTTTGGAAGCTATTTACATACAATAATATAAAATTATTATAGATTAAAACATTATCTTTAGAAAATTAATCTTAAGTTTTATGATAATTGGTTCAAGTAATAATGTAAATAATTAATTTTAACTTTCAAAATCCTATTTACAAAAATAATAAAAATGGTAAAAGAAAGAAAACCAAATTGAAAATAAAGATTCTTGGGCAACGCTGGGTTGGGACAGCTAGTCATATATAAAATACGTAGTGGATCTTCATAACTTGAAGATAAATGTATTATGCAATGAATAGAAAAGCCCACAAGATTAAAAGTTGCATTTTTTTACCGTTTCTCAAAAAACTGTGATCAGACGCATAGAAACTATTTCTAAAGAAAGTGAAATCCGAGAAGGCATTTGAAATGACATGAAAAGGAAAAGAAAAAAGTATTTAAGTTTAGTAGAATCTATAAACAAAATAAGAAGGTTGTAAAAGCTAAAACAACAAATCCTTTCTTTTTTCTTGATGCTTGTTTCTCTCCCCTCTCTCTCTCTATCTATCTCATGTATAAAGATAGACAGTTATCAGCACTTTTTTTTTACCTGATCTCATAATCAAAAATGTCTTATTAGATGGGTTGAAGTATCCCTATAAGAGGCTCTGCAGAATAGCAGATCAGAAACTACTTACTCTGATTGGGTCCCCTGGAAAAGATGTATGATGTTAGGACCCAAAGCTTCTTGTAATCCCAGGGAATTATTGCTGACAAGGCTGGCTGATGCATTATTTCTTTAGTACATTTTGTGGCTGAGAATTGGAATAGAAGTACTAATATCTATTTTTTTCACATACAACTTGTCTAGGAGAAGGAAAACTAAAAAAATAACAATGTAGTACCTTTCGAACGACAAAGAATAAAAGCTCTCAAAGAATGCTTTTCTTCTATTCCTGTCACATATAAAAAGAAAGCCAATATTTATCAGATTCTCACTGCAGCAAGGTTAAAAATAAAGTCAGTTTAAGGGGGGCAGCTCCCCAAGGGGGCACTCTGGAAGAATACAAAAATAGCTGAGAACGTTTTCGTCAGCATTCCTCGGTGGGGACGTATCAGGCGACTGGTAATAAACCGCCCTCTTCTGAAGGAGGATGTAATGCCTAGGAGTGTGCACCTCCTAAGCCTGAGTCGGATCATACCATATCTTGACAAATAAGGGGCTGATGGTTTAGGACATCCCTAGGTTACCAGAATGTCAAGACGAAACTCGGCTGCTATGAAAACCGGCCAGAACCAGTTTTTTTCACCACCATCATTATCATCATCAGTTTAACGTCCTTTTCAGATGCTGGCAGGTTTTTATTTATCTCTCTTTCTCTTAAATCCATCTATTGGTTTACATCTAGTAACCCAAGAACTCTCATGCAGTCTTTCAATGTGACCATACCAACGAGGTTACCTGTTCTGTACACATCTCCCTATACTGTCCAGATTTAATCTTTCTCTGAGGTCATCCGATCTAAGCCTGTCTTTAAGATTCACATTACGCATCCATCGTATTATTCTTGAGTGATGTGAAAGTAATACCTGGTGAAGAAATTATGACACAGCACAAACCGGTTATTTGTGATATCATACTGAAGAAAGCTGAAACTCTGCATATTTTAACAAGGCATCAATTGTTACATTAACCAGCTGTTAGTGTCAGCCGGTAATGTGATTTTTAATTGTACCTTGTAAACAACATTCTGACATTTTGAAGCAGCACTAACGACGAAGAAATACTTTTCATCTTTTATTGTAATGGAGAATTGGTGTCTGTCTTTAACTGAAACTACATCATATTTATAAAAGTTATTATATTCGTAGAATTTGGTATATTCGGACTACTGTTCTCATCTTGGGTGTTTTTATCACAACGTTTCGGCCGATGTAAGCTCCGACCTTCTTCAGGTGTACTTTGTCGAACTCGGGAATCTGGACGGAATTTCGAATGGAACCCTTTATATAATCCACGAGGTTAGCATGCTCTTGTTCCATCTGCCATTGTTTCCAGTCATGCTACCCCCGTGGAGTAAATAAAGGGTTCCGTTCGAAATTCCGTCCAGATTCCCGAGTTCGACAAAGTACACCTGAAGAAGGTCGGAGGTTACATCGGCCGAAACGTTGTGATAAAAACACCCAAGATGAGAACAGTAGTACGAATATACCAAATTCTACGAATTATCAACCCTCATCTAAAAAATTCCGAAGCATAGTTATTATATTCTTAAATTGTTCTGTTTATTCTAAACTAACTGTACCTAGCCAGCGTTTTCCTAAATCTATTACATTCTTTTTTATAAATAAATATTTCTATGTTTTATAACTGCGCCTTTTTGTTAGGTTCAGTATCTAAGCAAGTAAGGAATACAAACACTTACTAAAAGAATAAGAGTTATCTCCCTTAGCTGATTTTTCTGTTTAAGTGTTTATTAAAGAGTGCGTCGATGTTAGTAAACTGCTGAACCAGATTAAGCATTTTATTTAATGAATTGTAGTGCCAATAACATGATACAACAATAACAAAAATTAAAAATTGATCTGTCTGCTTAGATGCTATTTAGGTCCAACTTTTTTAATCCGGCTGACATAATTTTATATATTAGAGAATTTGTTATATTCTTTCATCAGTGATATTTGTAATCTTGTCTTATCCTGCATAGTGGTTGAAAGCTAGCTTATGACGAACGAATGAACAACATGGGCAATGCTGAATATTAATAACATGCATTTATTTGAATCTGCAAACCACCATCTCCGGCCAGGTAGGTAGTTGCATATAAACTCCTTGGAACTTCTCATTACCTTTTTCCTTTTCTAGACACTCCTGTTGACAAAGCCACATGTGCTTTTCTGTAAGTGACTGCTGCTAAACATATATTAACTGTTTAACTTCTTACTATTTCAAATATGTCTCTTTCCTAATAAACGAGACCACAGAGCCTGTGGTATCTCTCAACACCTGCTGACTTAAGCTCTCCTCATGTCTAACTTAAAAAAAGAAGTGGTAATAGAAAGTTCCTATTCTTCTTCTTTGTTGATTACCATGTCCTTTCAATCTGGGCTGGTGCACCAACCACTGGCCTCTCCCTCTTGGACAGGATGCAAAAAACGAATTTCTAACCTAATAGGTCTCACACTGTTTGCCAAGTTCCAACCCCTGTCACATTGCCACACTCCCTGTGCTTGTTTCACAAATACTTCTACAAAATGTGCTCCTATGAACTTGCTGCACTTGTATCCCCTCAACTAAAATACCAACGACCTATCAGCAAAATCTCATTTTTTCACTGCAGAGGTTTCGAGATGTCGGAAGATTTTCTACTCTGATAGTTTCTTTCCTCAAACTTTTTGCCTTTTAGATTCCCTTCCTGCTCATACCAACATGCACAAATTTAAATGCAATGTGAACAAACATCTTACCGCCAAACTTCTCATACAGGTTGCCCTGTATAAATTTGGCCCTGTCACAATAGCTCTTTACACTTCAGTGGTAATTAGACAAGCAATCCTAGCACAGATTCCACAGAAATAGTCTTTGATAGGGATCAATCCTCCTTGCACCCTGCTGCACCTTTTGTGGACCTAATGATGACAACTTGGGCAGAATACAGAGTTTCTGCACACCAGATCTGCAAACACTACACAGAAAATTGCCGGAATCTTTCAGAGCATGCAGGTTAAGACCACTGATCATGACTTTCGTTTTCTTCGTGTTGACCCGAAGACCTATCAACTTTATGTTTGTTTTCCACAGGTTGAACTTTGCACACAGTAATTACTCTGATTCATCAATTATTACCAAATCATGGACATATAACAGTTCCCAGGGGTATCCCAAATTCCCTAGATAATACCTCAAGTACAATTATAAATAGCAAAGGACTCAATACTGAACTCTGATGGACACTAACCTTTAGCTCGAATTGATAAATAAAGGAGATGTTGACACGTAATCTGTTCCTAGCATTGTTTCACATAGACTGGACAAGACACGCAATCCACTCATCAACACAGTCTTCTCATTGTCCACAAAAGCACATCTGACGGAACACGGTCGAATGCTTTTTCCAGCTCAACAAAAGCAAAGAATAACCTCTTGTTCTAGCTGAAAGATTTTTTTTTGCAAAAAGTGTCTCGCCCAGGCATAAACTCAAACTGCATGTCATTGATTACAATATTCTCTATCACTATTTGTTGTTTTGACTCTCTCTTGTATTTATCGCTCTCCCTTCCGTCACTCTCTCTCTCTCTCTATTTATTAACAAAGTTAATAAAGTCAACTATAAAACTCAAGATAGGAATTGTCCATTATTTACATTCACAGTAGGAAATATCAGCACACATAGTAATACTATTTAACCCATAGCTAGAAAAGAAAAGAAATATGGAGGAGATAGTTGGCAGAAAGAGACGAATTTTGTCTTTTTATTTATATATTTTTATTTAACTGGCTTTTCAAACTCACTTTACTCTAATTCAAACAATTTAACCAGAGCTCAGTGGGTGACTTAATAGGTATGGATTTTTTTTCTAGTATCTATATAATACGGCAATTTCATGTTCGTACATACGTTATCAACCTCCAGCTTTGTTTTAAAAGATGGGCTCGTTCGATCACGAAAGATGCAATGCAAAAAAAGTAATATTTTAAATTTCATCTAATGTTGCTGCTGTGTCGAACATGGAACTCAAACTAAAATACACTTTCTTGGATATGGTCAAAGTGTAGTGTCTGTTCTGACCAAAGTTGGCCCAATAATATCGTAGAGTCTGCGTTTGTGCCGGACGTCCAAGGAATGGAAATATGTCACAAACTCCTACAAGGGTTTTGGAAATAGACCCCCCCCCCAAAAAAAAAAGATATATTTTGAAAAGTAAAACAAAGATTATGGGGAAAAAACAAGGCAAAAAGCTGCCTTGTTTTTTCCCCCCACAATCTTTGTATTACTTTTTCAGATTTTAAATCTTGGCTTTTACCAACTTATCTATCCCAGCAATTTCCTCTGATGAAAAGATTTTGATCTTTGAAAAGCCTGGCTTAAGGAAAAAATTAATTATATAAATTGCCTTTTTGCAGAATATACCTTGCATTGAGCAACTGAATTGAAAAAAAGATCTGCCTCCGTCGCTTTTCTAATTCCTTTTCATCCTTCTATCTATATATCTATATATCTATAATATATATATATATAAATTCCCGAAACAGTTTTTCATGGTAAACAACTGATGATCCCTTAAAATAGTGTTAGAAATAAACTAATATAATAACTGTAAAAAATAAATTGACTTACATGAGTGATTTTCCACTGGAAGACTTGGGACTATAAGGTTTTTTTTTTTTGTTTTTTTTTAATATAGTTTTAATGGTTGAGAAACTTCCGAGACTATATATATATATATATATATTTCAAGTTATTTTGTGGCATGTTGAACGTAACTAAATATAAGGGGGACTAAAACAAGTAAGTAAATTTAAAATACAGTAAGAAAAAATAGACCCTCCCCCCCAAAAAAAATAAGAAGATATATTCTGAAACTACATTAACCAAAATACTTAGATAAATTATGTTTCAGCTTGAACAAAAATGGCCCAATAATATTGTGGGATCTGCGTTGATGCCGAACATCCATAGAATGGAAATATTTTTAAGCATGGCAGCAATATACAACAGATCAAGCACAAAACTGTAGAGTTCCAACTGGTCATGCTAGTATATATATATATATATATATATATATATATATATATATATATATATATGTTTTAGGTTATTTTGTGGCATGTTGAACATGACTAAATATAAGGGGGACTAAAACAAGTAAGTACATTTAAAATACAGTAAGAAAAAAAATTGTTCACTGCATAGAAGGAAATACGTGTCTAAATTTGCAATAAAAAACTAAAAGGGAATGTTGCAAAGTACGAATAAATATTTACATTGAAATGTTTGAAAGCGACATCAGGGCCGATTCAAGGCTTGAGTTTTGCAAACTGGTTCTGCTTGAGATAAAAAAAAAATGAAAAGTCAAACTCTAAACAAACCTGCGAGACCTTTACTAAAAAACATTGGCGTTTTTCACATACTTATCTTCTTGCAAGGTACGCTAACACCAAGTGGAGAGAGAGAGAGGGAGAGAGAGAGAGAGCACAGGCAATTCATTTAAAGACAATCTTAAAAAGCCCTTTATATACTAGACGATCCGAGAGACCCATTCAATCAACATCGGTAGTAGGTCTCCATTCAGTCTAAAGAGACAATGAATACCTTCTGTAAGGATGTCTGTACAGGGAGCCTATTGTGAAGCAAGGGTTGTGCAATCACAACCATGCCTCTCCTGAACCGGTATTGCTTGAGTATCGTAGCAAGGAGGTCCAAGACAACTAGAAACATGACCGGGATCAGCAGAGAGCCCTCTGGTATACAGCATCTGGTATTCACAAATGGTCACTCATTTAGTACTGACCAGACTTAACATTGCTTAACTTTGGTGATCTAACGAGAACCGGTGTGTCAACATGATTATGCCATATCAACATTGGTACATTGTACATTATAATATATTTTTAGTGGACTGAAATGCTGTTGCTATAACTATTTTAATACTATTTTAGTCTTTTATTTTCTTCTTCATTTACGTCATTTATTTATGCCATCCCCTTAATCTCCTTCTCTTACGCTGCTGCATATGCTAATACTACTACTCCTTCTATTCTACTCCTCCTACCAATTCTCCTTCTTCCTATGCCCATCTTCCCATCACTTTTCGTCTCATTCGCCTTTCCTTATGTGCAAACAAACAAGATTATCAGAGTTTTAGTATTATACTAGAAGGCCCACACGGCGTTGGATGAGGACACCTCTGTATTCATGCTCCTAGCCCCGAACCCTATATTATCATTTTTATAATCTTATCATTTAAACATTTTTCTTTTTCTTTATCATTTATAATGAATAAGGCCCCCTGAACCTTATATTACAATTTTTTATAGTTTAGTAATCTTCAAGTTTTCTTTTTCTTCTTTATTTATGTCATTTATTTATTTACAGGATTCTTACTCTCCTTCTTGATGCTACTGCTACTGCTACTACTACTCTCTCTATTCTCCTCTTGTCACCACTCCTTGCTTCATTCGACCCACCTTTTAAAACATCCAATGTGCAAACAAGCAGTAAGATTATCAAAGTGTTAGTGTTATATAGATTAACAATATGTGGTCATTTAAATATTATTTTATAAAAAGGACTCTCTTCTCATTAGAGGGTTCATTCTCTATTCAGCATATATGGAATAATAGTGTATCCATTTTTTTTTTAATTTTGAATGTTGAATTTAATTATTAATTGAATTTGCTTTTATCATTAAATAAGACCGGCTCGTTAGTTGGATTTACATGCACATACATTTGTTCATCGATAAACAGTTTGTCAAAGATAAATGTAAAATGATTACAGAACATTTAATGAGGTACACAATATGATATACAAAGAGAAGAAAACAGATATAAATACTAAAGAAGGAATACATTATGATCCCAAATACAATACTAAAGAACACATGTTGTCAGGGTCAGAGATTAAGCAAATAAGCAAATGTTACTTTGCGTTATGTGTTTCTGTGAGTTTATGCAACTGCTATCAGAAGACATAAGTTAGAAGCAAAGTCTTCTAGTGTTTTGAAGGGCATGCTCTGAGGACGAGGCGAACGAACTGTCTGTCTGCTTTGAAGGTGGCACCAGAAAGAGAATGTAAATGAATTCAATAAAGTCTAAATTTAAATCATCTCGACAATCAAAGTCTTCACTCCCCCAAAATAAGTCATCCATAATGCCTAAAAGCAACACAAGAAATTTAAAAAATATATCTACCTCTCCTCCTCATAAAAAATTAAATAAATATATTCACCATCTCTCATAATTTTATAATTTTATTCACCATCTCTCATAATTTTATAATTTTATAACATGTTAGTTCCATTAATAATTTACTGAATAAAAGATAACGTAATAATTAAATTTAACTACTCAAATCATATTAAACCCCATAGACTGGTATTGTCTTGGCCTTCGGGGCTTGATTTACGCCGGTCTATGGGTCTGTCCTGTGCAGTTCTAGGAGGTCCACCCTCCCAGGCTTCGCCTCCCCTTTTTGGGGAGCAATACGTTTATTGCTTACTGCCCGAGGCGCCCCTACCGGGGAATGCCGACGGAGCTGCCCAGGCAATTTTTAAACCCCACTTTCCCGACCCGACCTTGGGTCACATCTTACTTGTGGGAGTAAGATAAAAACTGGCCTTGTACCTAACTCCTGGAGAGGAGTAAATCAATACTCAAATCATATTAAAAATATTACAAACGCCATAGTTAAAAAAGCAAAAGAAAAAGAAAACTTAAATAAATTCCAGGGCAAAGCTGGGTAGGTGCAGCTAGCATATAATATAACATATCTTTTCAACTGTAATACAAAAAAAATAAAACCACCAACTAGTTGAAAAAATTATAATGTGATTTTCATTTAGTTTAAATTTATTAAAATTTGGGGTAAAGCTTATTAAAGTGAAGTTTTAGTAATACCTGCAGGTAGAGCCATCTAAAGGAATAAAGACGAAACTTATTTTTCACCTATCCTAACTATATTAACATCAAAACGAGTAATGCTTATTTAATTCTTTGAAATAGTGTATATATATAGTAATCTGCAAACATCCACAATCAGCTTCGGGTCTTCTTAATTTGCATATTTATTTCATAAACAGCTTTTTAAAAATTAATATTCTGTGATATACATTTTTAGTTTGCATTGTCATATTTTCTTATATTATAAGCAATAATTTTGTTGAGAGTTAAACGTCTGATGTCACTGCGATGCTGAGAACAGATACTATACTTGGATCTGAGCCAAAAGGCCAAGGAACCATAAAAAATGATTTTATGATGAGGCATTTTTAAACGAATAAAAAAAAAACAACTGATTAAATCTATTATTGTATTATTTTTTAATGGGGTGGATAGTGTAGTATCAGTTCTGTTGTCATAAGATCATCCTCCAAGGGATTATCTCCTTTGTTTTTTATAGGGGTGAGGTAATCCTCCCAGGTATTAATCCTCTTTTGGGGGAAGGGGATAATGTAATATCTGTTCTGTTGTCATGAGACCATACTCACAGGCATTACCGCTTCCTTTTATGGAAGGGATCCTCCTAGATATTACCCCCTTTATTTTTTTTTTTTGGGGGGGTGTACTGTCTATTTTGTTGTCATATCATTCTCCCAGACATTACCTCCTCCTTTAGAGGTCAGTGTAGTATACGTTCGTTCACCATGATATTATTCTCTCAGTCTAGCAAAAATATGCGACCAGAGGGAGAGATCATATATTTGCTAGTCTTTAATGAAGATGAAATCTACATCACTAAAACAGGGGAGTGAGAGAAAATATTCAAAGAGAAGGCATTCCTTACAGTCTTCTGATATTCTTAACATTCGAATAAGCATTGGCTGTAAACGAATTCAAAGAATTCCTTGATTTAATCTGTGTCTCCTTTGCCATACCTCTGCACCGTTAAGTGCCTTTACCAAAAGGGTTCTGAGAGTAGAGGAAATAAAAAGCTCCTATCCTTTCCTATCCAGTGCAATCACCCCCACAGAACTAAGCACAAGTTCTCATTGTTGTCACGTGGGCTTTTTAAACATTAAAAAAAAAGTCCCTCTTGTGGATTATCTTGGTTGAAAAGTGTATGGAGTCGAGGGCTGAAAACATGAAAGAAAACTATTCTGAGAGAAATAAAGAAAAAGCGAAAAAAAGCAACATTAGAAATGTTTTAAACAAGAACTTGGCTAAATTAGCAACAGCTGCTTTTTCTCCGTGAAGATTTCATAAGAGTTGGTCTTGTGAAACTGTTCATTTTTTTAGTTGCTTACAAACCAGCCACATTCACATTGTCACCATGTAGATGACTCATTCATTTTTTTTAACAAACAAAATCTAAGAAATTAAATTTAAGAAATTCAAAAATGAACATCATCGTCATCATATTCGGTTTAATGTCCATTTTACATACTGGCATGTGTCAGACGGCTTTTAGAAATTGACTTCCAAACTAAATCATCTCTGGCCAAGTCATTATTAAAACTACATAACCTGAAATACAACAGATTTTCCTTGGAAGTCATTTCCTTAGTTGATGCAAGATGTTTTCATAGGCCCTTCCTGACGCCAATCCAGTGAGTTGATGGGGACCAGTGCTTTTATCAATACACCATCTCTATGTGATAAACTGATGATGAAAAATGTTTATTTTTTTAAACAAAGACGACCACCACTTAATAATGACACATATTTTTTAAAAAAATGTGTTTATTTTTGCTTTTTACATCATTTATTTTCCTTTTTGTTTTAGTCAGTCAAACAATTTTCACAAGAACAACAACAAGACCCATCCTCCACTCTATAATAAACATCCGAGGCAAGTGCTAGGAATTGCGGGGTTCAATTAGAAACCTGATCGTGGGCCCCTATTCTGCATGGTATTATTTATGGATGTTTATCCTTTATATAAGAAAAACACATACAAACAAACAAACGAATAAACATTAAATGCTTGCTATAATAATATCCTTAATATGCAAGAAAACACGACCTATCCAAAGAGCAATGATACTGCACATGAAGAAAAATGTTTACATTATACAAAATACGTTTTCTTTCCTTCATTATCAGAAACTCAAAATTAGAGAAAACGTTTTTTGATCGTAAAGTAATTTAAACACTCAGACGAATTCTACCATTTAGTTCATAATGATAGAAATAAGATTTGAGATGTTAATCGAAGTGACATAATAATTTACTGTTAATTCATCATACATAATAAATTAATTTTATTATGAAGAATAGCTTATTCTTCATTTTCCGTTTACTTTAGAAGTTGACTTAGTTATTTTATTTTATTTATTTATTTGTTGTGTATGTGGTTATCCTTAAGTAAAGGTTATTCTATGCCTACAATTGATTGCTATTTCACTTTTACAGTTTAGTAAGTCTTTTGGATCTTTAAAATTTCAAATTTCAAGCTCCTCGTTCAAACATAATCTACACGGGTCGTCTAAATATCTACATGTACTAGCACATCGTACTATTTCAATGTAGCTATGAATAAAAAAAATAAATAGAAAAGAAATTATTCTAATCACGCACGTGCTAAAATAAGTCAACTGTTAACTCAACACACTCACAAAAGAAAAAGATTTCAAGTAAAAGTCACCTGGGCCTTTGTTTGAAAGAAGCTCAGTCATTGGCTAATGAAAACATAAACCTGTAGGAGAGAAATAGCAACTGATTCGTTAGTTAGCTAGACTAAAGCCCACATTGATATATGAAAACAAACAATAACAAAATTTCTGTGCACTTAGCCTGACGATTCCCTGCGGGGATAAAACACGGACCTCTCTGTGTAGCTTAATTACGATAAATATATTTTCATACTTTACTATTTACTATATATATATATATATGTATAGGTATGTGTATATGTTTATATAGTTGTTTGTACAGGATTCACTCCTAAATTAATTAACTGATCATTATGAATTTTGGAACACAACTGCTAGGCATAAGGATAGACTATATTATGTTTAATTTAGTTTTATGTAAAGAAGGGTAAAGAGAGGGTGAAAGTTCTCCATGAAAATACACATACTCTGATTTTTGTAAAATTTAAATAATAGGTATTATGCTTCAATTAATATTCCTCAAATTTCAGTTTTCTAAATGCATATATTTTAGATTTGCATTAGATTTAGTTCCTAGTCACCAAGTAAGTAAGATTCCCTGAATTTCAATTCATTTTTAATAACACTTAAGCTTAATCCTTGAATTTTAGACATTTTTTTTAAATCAAAATCATTTAATGGATTTTGATCAAAATTAGAATAAGGTTTATATCTTGATTTTAATCTTGACAAAGGGACATAGAAATTGTCCTGGTACAGATATTTTTCTAGTATATATATATATATATATATATATATATATATATATATACATATATAAAACATTTAATTTGGCTTACACAACTGCAGTCGCATTTCAGTGATTAACGCTTCCTCGGAACTAATAAATAATAAGATATTGCGTAAGCTAAATTAAATGTTTATATAATAAATATTTATAAAGCTTTACGTATTATTGAGCACTTTTGAAAAAAATATTCGTTTTTATAAATACCTATGAACTTGTTTAATTTATATAAATATATATATATATATATATATATATATATATATATATATATAAAATGTAGCTCTCAGCCCATCACACAAATAAAAAACGTGCCTGCTGAAACTATTTCAAGTCTGTAGAGGAAAGGGAGAAAACAAATAGCAAGTCAGACAACCCCCGCCCTCTGAAATGAAGGCAAATCTTTTAAAATAGGTTCTTTTTTTCTATACCGCTTGATACGTTTTTCTTTTTTTTAAACTTTCGAGTTTTAGAGAGTTTGTTTTTTTCCTTTCTTTCTTATTTTGCTTTTTTAACTTCACCGATTGAGCCGTTATTTTATATGAATAGTAGTGCAAACATTGGCAAAGCATAATTTTATTTTCGTCCTTTTATACTTAGGGTGTACACTCGTAGATGAAGAGAGGGGAATCATTCTATGTCAAACAAAGGTCAAACCATAAATGGCATATTTTCTTTTTTTCATAGGCAGTCCACTGGGAACTATGCAAACGTCTTCACTTTGAACATGCCGAGAAACTGAAGGCAATAGTGGAGACTGAAAATCATAAAATCTTTTGGGACATAGAAGTACGCACGGACAAAATCATCTCAATTATAGTAAAGATGTAAACTGGTCGACCATAGTTGAGGACGACCCCAAGGCTCCATTTTCATTAGTTACTACACCAAAGTGCAGGGGGCGCCACTCAACTTACTCTTGATCTTCACCTTCTTATGATTCCGACTGTTTAGCGAGGGGGCATCAAGTAACACTTTTTCACTTTTTGGTCTGACTCGACCAAGGATTAACCCCCAGTCTTCCAGCACATTAGTGAACACTATGTCAAATGGCCCGGTAAGGATGTCATAAATGTTCATTATAGGCATTTTCTATTTTAAAAGATTCGCCTTGTGTGAGGTCGATGAAAATAAACAACCATTTTCATCGAGAGATGAGAAGAGCGGCTTTATTCTGCCCAACGTTAGAGAATGTCGTCTCCTACGCAAGAGTTCGAAATCTTTTTCCATCCATGTGTGGAATTTAGAATGCAATCTTATCCTCTTTCTGATTCATTGAATAAAGTCATTGAACATGGTCTGACCGGCTGTCCATCTTTGCATGGCTTTTACAAACCCTGATGTTGTGTCCATCAGGTGCCTTTTCTATTAATAGTCGCGTAGACTCCCATAACACAACCAACACAAACTCACTCCTATTTCTCTGTCTCCAACCCCGGCAACATGTGTCTTTCTTATTGTAATTTAGAGCTTAATATATTCTTTTTAGTACTTTTGTCTGGTGTTCTCTCCTTATTTATATATTTATACAGTGCGATTAAAACACCAAATTCACAATAGAAGACCAAAATCTTTCTCATATACGTGTATGTGATCAACATTGTAAGATAAACTAATTTGCATATTGCTTTACAAAATGACATCTCATTAATTCACTATTCGTTCTTATTGTTTTCTAATTCAATGATTGTTTTCATTTTACTACAACAGTTAGTTTTATTTATGAATATTTTTATATCGTGGAAAAAGACTTAGCATTTTAGGAGAAAAAATGTATTTCCGGTCAAGTTACTTCTGGGATTGCAAATTTGGTTTCCTCAATTTTTGCGGGCGACGCTAGGACTTAGGTCCTACCAGTATATTGCATTGTGTACCACATTACATGTTTCTGTAATCTCTTTTATGTTCGTTTTCTGACAATCTATTTATCTTAGATTAAATGAGTACGTGTGTGTAAATCCAACTGTTTCTTTACTATTATCTTTTCTCTTTGTTCCGACAATAACTCAATACACAAAATGGCGACCACCTGTGTGGTAAGATATATTCAAACACGTGGTCGCTAAAATCTTAAAAGTTAGAATGTGAAAATATTTGTAGCTTTTAAGCTTCATGACCTCAAAATCATTTGCCGATTCCTTATGCAACGGCGACTCCCTGGATAGGAACCTCTGATTTAATTGGTATCAAAAGAGTAAAAAAAAGGGAGAAAAACATCCTTTTATAATTTGGTATTAGAAATTGACAATAGTGTAAGGTGACTGGATACTTTTGCACAGTACTGTACGTATGAGTTCTAGGAATGGTCGATCAAAGAAAGATGCCTTATATGGAAAATAAGTAAACAATAATGTTGAATAAATTGTAATTAAAATGGCAGACATTGTCAAGAAGAAATAAAAAGTCCATTCATTCCTGTTTGAAGATAACAGAAATCATGAAACCGGTATAACAGGTCGAATAAAAAACAGACAATAATAGATGTGTCCATGCATCTATATGAGAGGCTCTGTCCGCTGGTAGATTGGTCAGTCAAGCTGTCATACTTCACTTTAAAATGACATCTTTATTAAACATGTTTATGTCTTGACACTATTTCAAATCACTTCTTTTTAAGGGCGACTAAACATCTCTTTACAACTGTTGGTCTGTCACGCTTAAGTTTGAAATAGAATTTTTGTCAGTCTGTCATGTTTAAGTTTGACATAGAATTATTGTGGGTTTATCAAGCTTAAAATTGATATAGAATTTTTACATGTGTCAATGCACCCCTAGAAAAGGCTCTGTCCGCCTGGCATACATGTTAATTGCTAAATATGCAGATTAAACAAACGCCTATTAAGAATATCCATTGTTGTAATATACAGGGTGATTCATAAGTCACTTAGCTATTTATTTTTGAAATTCTAAAGTTAAAAGATACGGTCATACAAAACAGAAAGTTTATTCAACAAATTCATTTATGGGAGTTTTAAATTACAGCAAATTTTCAAAATTTCCACCTTGGTTCTGCATGCATGGCTCCATTCTTTTTTGCAAGGAATTTACGACTCTTTGTAGCATATTTGATTGATTATGAAATAAATATATATAGAAACAAATATATAAACGAACAAATTTAAAATAACAAATAGCAGTAATTAGAGAGTAAGATAACAATCATCAAAAGTCCATAGTATGTTTGTGTTTCATACGGTAATCATTTTAAATAGCTGAAGTGACTTATGAATCACCCTGTATATTAGTATTCACAGACACGTGTATCCTCGTCTCTACAAACCATCAGTTTAGCTAGACGTAGTGAGATTCGAAACCCGGACACCCATAGTTGGCATCCGGTGCTCTACCGACTGAGCAAACGAAACTACTACTGGAAGTGGAAGACTTTATATTGTATTTAAATTAAATTATTCATTTTATTTACATTTTTACGATACTGATAACCGAAAGTGCTCAATTCTTTTTACAGAAAAGTATTGTTTTTTATGGTAAGTGGAAACCATCATATCTTCCACATAATTGTATGAATATATGCTTATGGCAAGCCACACAGAGATGTTTGTGTTTTGCCCAGAAAGAATTCCTCAGGCTTTAGTGTTTCCCTCAGTAAGAGTTCGTCAGGCATCAGGTATAACGTCGATTAACACAAACATTTCTGCGTAGCTTGCCATAAGCATATTTTCATAAAAACTACTAAGATCTACTTATATATCAAATTTGATTGAAACAAATACTATATAGACGAAATATATTATGTGATAATATAAGTACATAATATAGTAGAAATATATATATATATATATATATATATATATATAGATATATATATATATATAATTCTACTGTACACTGACGAGGGCCGAAGGATTACGGCCGAAAATTTTGTTCTCCTTTCTTGTAGAAAGAACTTTATTTTCTATATAAAGGAAAATTGATATTCCTAACGTCAAAATATAGAAAATAAATTGTGAAAATACATAAAAATATATTTTTCGCATTGATTTTTTATACACACACACAGACGTATATATATATATATATATATATATATATATATAGAGAGAGAGAGAGAGAGAGAGAGAAAGAGATAGATAGATAGATAGATAGATAGATATACATACAGTGTGACATGTCTATAAGTGTGACACGAGATAATTATTTAACTACGTATGAAAATAAAAAATAATTAAGCAAATTTTATTAATTATATAGGAACAAACAATCAATATTTATTTCATAACAAATGCTTAAAAGTTGACCCGTCTTCTGAGACGAATTAAACCAATTTAGTTAGATTCCGTCTAGCCACACTGAACAGTAGTGATACGACGAAAGAGTTCTCTAGGGATATATATATAATATATATATATATATATATATATATATATATATATATATATATATTAATGCATTTTTACGTACATATAAAAGGAATCGATGGACACGTGTTTCTGTTTTTATATATATTGTTAAAATGAGAACTACCAAAAATTAAAACTATAGAAAAAAAGATTTTAATGGTGTTACTATTGTTTTCATACCATTGAGTAATCGTCAACCGTGACAAAAAGAAGTCACTCACTTTATGTGTACACACTGATAACTTTTAAGTATCGATTTTTAGTATTTACTTCAACAGTGCTCAATACGTAAGTAGAGCTAGGTAGTAAGCTATGAAAATATATTTATGGCAATTAAGCTACACAGAGACTCCCGCGTTTCATCCCTGGGGGAATCTTAGCCTGAAAATTCCCCCCCGGGGAGTAAATGCCGGAGCCTCTGTGTAGCTTAATTGCCATAAATATATTTTCATAGCTTACTACCTAGCTCTACTTACGTATCGAGCACTGTTGAAGTAAATACTGAAAATTGATACATAGCTTACTATATATATATATATATATATATATATATATTTAAATATTAAAGTGTTTTAAACCTACATACGATATCGTTTTTGTTTTTTTAGCATCATCAGTACAGGAGTGGCGGTTACTTGGGCTCATACGCCGTTCGTAGATTCAAGTTAGAATCATGAAACAAATGCTCAGGACCACGCGACCGCGCGAAATAGACACAGACAGTAAGTGAAATTAAAGTACACTTACCCGGTAGGCGGAGGGAGGGGGGGTTATTGCCGTCTATATATATATATATATATATATATATATATATATATATATATATATATATATATGAAAATGATGTCGATCTCTTACTAGAATATTTCTAACTGTATAAACTTTTTTAAAATCAATAATTGAAGCCAAAGTTTTTATTACTAAATAACTAGTTTCTCCTTCAGATGAGAAGAACATTTCTTTTTTTGAAAAATCTCTGTCTATAAAGCACTGGAGTTTCATTGGATTAACATCTAGGAATCAACAATAATCCAAATATTATAAAATAATTATTTCATAAATAGGTGATCAATGTTATCATGAAGTCATTCCTAATCGATAAAGATATGCTCAATATTGGGGATAGAGCATTATTATAGTTAAGTAAGAGTGAAAATAGGCAAATGTATATTTTATGAAAGTGCAACAAAGCAGAATATACACGCATAAGTGTCTTTTAAATATAGATTTTTCAAAGAAAAAATATTCTTCTCATCAGACGGTAAAACCAGTTATTTAGTAATAAAAAATCAGAACAGAATCGAATTAAGATAACAAACACTGAACAAAGGACCCAATATCCTTTCCGATAGAACATATCAACTCATTTCACTTTAAATAATAAGCGACTGAAAGTTAATCACCTTCTCTTTTATTTCACTGATTATTTATTTATTTTGGTCTGTACGCCAATTTCATTTTCCTTAAATGCCATTAAATCTTTGACAGATTGAATTACAATAAATCGATTTTTATTTTATAAGTCTACATTTTCTTTACACTTCTTTTTTTTTTTTCATAATAAACTCTAATTTCGGTACAAATGCAAAATAGTCACCTAAGAATTTAACGAAGATTCCCGATATGTAAATTAATAGATATATAATCAATAATAAAACTATAAATAACGGCTCTTAGTAACGATAAGACACAGCCTTCTGAAGACGGTCGAGAGACCAAGGCGCTCAGGGAATGACCCACGACACAATGCTGGGTGCAATACTCTACCAGTTAACACCCGAGGACCGCAGAATTGCTTGTTGCGTCGAGACACGAAAGATTGTGAAAAGAGAGAGCTCTGTGGTCTTCAATGAAGTTTGTATAAACAATATATATATATATATATATATATATATATATATATATATATATATATATATATATATATATATATATATATATTATAATATTTATGAATAAATATTAATTATTTATTACCTAAAAACATCGATGTTTCATGCTTACGCAATCTTCAGTGCAGGAAGTTAATTTCCGACGGTCGGCGGGCACGAACTCCGATCCCAAATCGCCACTGATTCGCAGTCAAGAGTCTTACCCGTTGGTCACCGCAAATTGGAAGTTAGGAGGAATTTAACTTTGCAAATGCCAAGTCGGCGGGTATTTACAACGAGCAGCGAAGAATGATCAACAACAACAAATCGTGTTGGATCTTGCAATGAAGCTAGTAGGACTGCTTGTTATTAAACTCATATATATATATATATATATATATATATATATTTATTAATTAATTTTTTAAAAGTTATTCCATATTTCCTTCAAAAACACTTTATTTACAAACAATTATTTCTGCCCATTCAAAAACATATATTTTCATGATATACAAAATATAACTGATATTCATGAGGAGGCTTCATCAGTGTATAAAAATTCCACAGTCAGGCCAAAAAATTTAAAATGCATCCAACATTCATTTAATTTATACATATTGTTGTCAGCAATTACATGGGTGTTGCGTGGTCATCGCTTATATCATAGTCCCAACAAATATAACATTCACTACTAATTAAGCCTCTTTTGTTCTACAACATTATGAACATCTACACACGCTCGTTTTTATTCATATAAATTACCATGGCGCCAGATTACGTTATATTCTTCTTGCATAACCGGAAGGAGAATGACACAATGTAATTATAGTGGTAGTACATTCTAATACTGTATATACATATGAAGATGTTGAATGCAAAACGCTATAAATCTAATTTCTTCAAATTAAAAAATACTTATCCTTATCTTGATTGTTTTAATCACAACTTTTCGGCCGTTTCACCTCCCGGCCTTCTTCAGGTGTCTTGTAGGGAACTCGGTTACAGTAATAAAAAAATAAAATAAAACCCAACACTTTATTAGAGTCTTGAGGATACACAGTTGATATTCCATTTTTACGGCTTTATTATATTCTTTCAGTTAACATATTAACTCGTCCGACTCCCTTTGCTGTGGATTGAACGCAGAACCTCAAGATAAAGTGTACACTTCAACCGGCGTTCTAGTCGTTTTAGCCATGTGTCATTGTTTTGAATTAATTATGAGTCATTTTTTGACGCAAGTTGATTTCGAACAATAATTAATTAAATTAAAAATGTAAGTTGCTTAAATTAAAAATGTAAAACTGTTATTTTCCCAGGAAATTAAAAAAAAAGGATTTTCTTATTTTTTTTTGTTTTTAAATAAACAGCGTGACGAATTAAAAAGAAGAAAATAATTATAAATTATTTTCAATTCTTCTTAATTTATTGTTTTGTTTGAACATAACAAAAGGCTGACAAGTTATAACAGTTAACATTAGTTGCAAATATTTTTTTTTTGGCAGACATTTATTATATGAGAGAATGAGTAAAAATCTGTTTAATATTATTTCGTATGAAAAAGAGAGAAAGAGAATAATATCTAAATTCACATACGCATGTGCATATATAGTCATTTACACGTGACGAGCACAACTGTTACTAGGTAATACTATAAAAAGAGGTAGTTACCTCCCTTTGTTCCCCTAAATAATTCTCTTGTCCATATGACCCCACTCCTTTTCTGAAAGCCCTATTTGATTGGCCAGGACGATTCTCCTTGACCAATCAACAGACACTTAATTTGACGGGCTGAATTCAAGAAAACCTTATTCTTCCTCTTTTGAACATTATCGCTGGCCGTTAAACAAGTAAGGAAAATCTCTCCTTCAATTTGAATTGCCACGAATTTGAATTGAACATTTTCAGGGAGCCGTCTAAGAAATTTTAGACGTTAAAAAACTTTTTATTGGACTTCTTATAGCCGCAAAACACAATTAGTTTTTCAAGGACCTTTTCCTATATTATTTTGAATTTAATTATTAATACACGTATTATCCTCAATATCTGTCTTGTGTGACTTCTGTAAACTTTCTTTCAGTATTTTTCCAACTTCGTCATTCGACAACTGAACGCTCCCTGCCTTTCGCTTTAATACAGTACTACCTACTGCATAGTCGAGTTGTTAGTGACTAAACTGGTTCTTGCACAATGCTTAACTGATGAGGAGGGTGGGTAGTCACCCAACAGGATACAAGAAACACGATTGGAAAATGGCGTATGAACTCACATGTAGTCACCGGCTATCTCGCATATAAGATATCAACTTATTAAGTGGAAGTACAATAGGCGGATCTTCAATGAACTGAAGTTCCAGCAATCCTCTGCAATCGTCAAAGAGCGTTGATTGTCTTCGGTTTCTCCATTGCCAAGGATTTATCCTCTTTAAGTGAAGAAGTGCTGTCGAGTTATGAATATACTCAGTGACACTCTAAACGATCTTTTTAAGTTTCAGCTTCAATGCAACTAGGAAGTGTTGAACTGTACAGCCATGTGTGGACACATTGGTGGCTGAGTCACGACAAACAACCAAGAAGAAGATATACATATAGTAATATGATATACACTTGTACAGTTTATATAACTTTCAATATACATAGGCCCGACACGATGACCAATCCGCCGTTATTTGTTAATGTTAATCAATGGCAAACTTTCGGACTTGTTTTTTTTTACTTTCTGAACATGAAAATATATAACATTATAATCACCAGTACCTGATTCTGAATCTTACAAAGAAAAGGGAGCGACCACTTGCCACATTTTTATACTTCGTTGTTTTTTATACAGCAAATTTAAATGATTTGCTTTTGCTCCTTAACCGGTGGATGTTGGTTTATAACATTGCAATTTGAGTCATTTCCGATGTGTGAGACTGGTGTTTGTCGTGTGAATAAGTCACCTGAGGAAATATCATTACGAGCCTTCTTCGGACGAATCAGATATGACGTTTATTGAAGAATAGTTTCGTAAAGATATAACTTAAGGAGAAGGGAAATAATGGCGAAAATATTGCCCTGCATCACCGCCAGTGAAACTCGCTGCAAGAACCACACCGTATCGTGATGTTAATTCTTTAACGTAGCATCAATCCTGCCAAACACCCGAAGGAACGGAACTGAACAAGGGTCAACAACAATAGAAGTTTCCACTGCCGTTAGAGTAAATATAAAACTCTCCACAAGTATCTATCAATATCTGCGTTTTGAATAACAGATCTCGGTTCCATTAATATCCTAAACCAAAAATGCTAATCTTATCTGAACAATTAAAGAGCAACTTTATTTTTACGTTCTGTTATAAGATGCCATCTGAGTATATATATATATATATATATATATATATATATATATATATATATATATTAGTGTTATAATGGAATAATTCCAGGAAGAAATCCGGGTAAGAGAGCTCAATGTGGTAAACAGAGCAGGAATAACGTAAAATATAATAACACGAAATTACATGATTGTCGATGCAATAATTTATTTCAACCTTGCGGTTTTATTCAAGCATCCAATTTGACAATTACATTTTTGAGACTGACAAAAAACTGAATTTACCCTCGACACTTCTGGTTGTGTTTGAAGTGTCGAGGGTAAATTCAGTTTTCTGTCAGTCTCAAAAATGTAATTGTCAAATTGGATGCTTGAATAAAACCGCAAGGTTGAAATAAATTATTGCATCGACAATCATGTAATTTCGTGTTATTATATTTTACGTTATATATATATATATATATATATATATATATATATATATATATATATATATATATATATATAGTCATCCACAGACAGATTGTTTCGCTGTATCACAGCTCTTCAGTACGGTTAGACAAACAACTGCTTCAAGCCGGCATCGAAACTTGACCGTCTAGACGACAGTTGGCAGTACAACCGAAAGATAGGATTTGCTTAAAAGGAAGCATATTTATCAATAAAAAAAAAACGGTTAAAAACTTTTAATGAGAAAAAAATAATAAAATCCTTTAAAGGCCTTTTTGTCTGACCCTCGTCAGAAATAATAACAATAAAAACTCAGAGAACGTCGATGGAGGAAAAGAGTGGATATTTGTATGATATTAATTGAAAGGTAAGTGGGAGATATTTTCCTGATTATTCTTGTGATTCGTCTTGGGATATTATCTTAAATCGTCTTATTTGGATTATGTCGTCATCTTTTACTTTTTGGACTGTAATAACAACAGGGGCTTCACAAATTTGTCCTTTTTGATTTTACAAACTTGTAGCATGTTTGCCAAGACGACGACGAGAAATAGATGTTAAGTCACTGCAAGTTAAGTCACTACCTTTGCTTCACCACTCGTCTCGCTTCACCTTGCTTTCTCTTTTCTTTCCTTCCTTTTCTTTCACTTCTAAAATGCAACGTTTACAGTATTTATCTCATAATGTCGTCATACTTGGTGCCCGTCATAGCCATTTTTTATAGAACTGTTATAGCATTAGATCTGTTTGTTTACATCTACGTCTGCAACACCAAGTCACATGACCAGATCGCAATTAAAAAATAAAATAATGTTGATTAAACAATCATGAGGATTCCCGCTCGATTTATCGAAACAGGTTATGGGGCCTCGGGATTTAGATAAAAAGAAAGAAAGAGATTGCTAATGGTTGTGATGGGATACCTGACTCTCCTCAAGGCTGATAAGTGTACTAGTCTGTAGTATATATATATATATATTATACGTACATAAAGTAATCCATGGACACGTGTCTCTGGCTCACAGCCGTCATCAGCATTAGATAGAGATCGAACCTTCGATATTGATGTTTATAGTCCAGCGTTCTACCACTGGACCAAGACGAAGACGCTCTGTCTAGAAATATGTACGATTTTTATCACCTAAATATTTAATGTATTTTTATGTAATTATTTTTATTGGTGATTGTAGCGTTCGTTGTTATTTTTCTTACTATTATTTCGATTGTATATATATATATATATATATATATATATATATATATATATATATATATATACTAGGAACAGTAGTATGAATGGTTGAGTGTATTAGGTTAATCCTTGTTTTGTACAAGATATACGTTGTAATAAACCATCCTCTTTTAAAGACGTTACACTCTGGTTATTTTTGTTATTATAACTTCTAACCAAGTTATATCACTAATTAAGAGAGTCTTTTTTAGGTGACACCAGATCGTTGACACAACTGAATTGTTAAGAAAACCGTGCGTTTTTAAACCAAATCCGACGCAGCAGAAGGCTTAAGACAGCCGCAAGCGTTCAGGCGGCATACCAATACATTTGCATTAAAATGCTGAAAACAAAATAGCTGAATGTACATCCACACACGTTGAACTTTAACAGCTACGACCAGTACACAAAATGACGAAACGAATCTGCATAATAAAAATGAAAAGTATGTCAATTTCAGTTCATATTGTCTCATCCCTCCTTTAGGAGTATTCCCTCCCCGTTCTCCTTATTTCCAACAACTCTATAGGGTGTCCAGTCTCTCCAAACTCCAACTTACTTCTAACTACCTTCTAACCTTCACTAATTATTATTATGTTTATATTCTTTTTATTTACTATAGCAAATAAAACGAAAATGCAATATAAGCCATCGCATTAAATCCATTATTGGATCAATAGATATTAGGATTATTACGTTCCTTAAATTGTTGATCCGTAACGAATCAATGACAGGTTAATTAAGAGAGTATCTTAATTTGTACCCTGAGAAAAATAATTTACACGCAGAATATTTGAATAGTAAATAAACAAATAACGTGACGCATGCAAAAAATCAATTACTTTTTGTCCATCTTTAATTCTATAACGATCATCCGGTAAACCGACTCAGGGTTCGTGACATTCAACAAGGAAAATTATCTTACATTTATAACCTGAGATAAGTAAGTATTAAGTAATAATCGTGTTAATTACTAGTTAAGTTATTCGACCGACCATCAAATAAATGAAAGTCTACACTTGTTTTTACACATAATAAGCTGGCTTGAGTTTTTATTTTTACTTTTTTCAAAAGTACCGATTCATTTTGGCGGCGTTTTTTTTGACAGACTATAAAAAATTAAGTCAGGAATTTTATAGCATTTTAAAGAAATATGTGGCGGATCTTCGAAATTCTTCATGGTACTAAAATGAAATCCCACCGTAGTAATATATATATATATTGAAATGAGACGGATGAATTGAATCTTTAATTCATTTATGTATTTATGTATTTTTTTTAAAGTAATGGCTGATTTATTTTAGTTTGTTGGAATGTTAACAACATTTGTATATATATTGTTTTTATTATTATAATGTTTATTTATGTTTGTGTTTGTTAAATTAAGTCTAATCGAACGATTCGGAGTATTTTTTCCTTTTCCTTTCGAAAAATGTTGCATGGTAGTCATTTTAACGTAGTCATTTTAACGTAGTCAATTTAACGTAGTCATTTTAACGTAGTCATTTTTAACGTAGTCATTTTAACGTAGTCATTTTAACGTAGTCATTTTAACGTAGACATTGTGGAGTTCAGTTACACCGGCTTTAAAGTCAGTGTTGTTGAGGATAAGGCAATAGCCAAAAAAGAATGACAACGTCTATCCATGAAAGCAGATATCAATTTCATTGACAACTTGTTAGGACAACCAAAAATAAAGAGTTGGTAGTAAATGAGAGTTCAAAGTGTTTAGGGACGTTCTAGGTGAAAGAACAGCTGTTTTGTTTGTAAGAAGTTGAGCAGATATATTTGTTTCAGCAAATGCCGTGTGAGTTTGCCAGTGGCAGTGTGTATGTGCTGTCGATGTGTTTAGTATTTTGTTAATGTTATTTGTTGCGTCTATCGAGGGTCTTCGGCACAGGGGCCTAGGTTGAACTTGGAATGTACTCACATATGTCGAGTCTGAAAGGAAAACCTAAAATACGAAAAAAAAACTGTTTGGGTTTTTATATTACACGCGAAATTTGGAGGTGAATATTTTTTGCGTCTGTTATTGGCTGAAAAAATTAAAATTGCTGATTGAGATATTGTCCAATCGAAAGTCAATACTTGTAAACAACATCCGCTGCTGCTGCTGCTTCTTATAGTGTCCATTTTACAATGAAAGTATAATAGCGAAGTGAAACCTCTGTCCCGGTGCATGAAAATATTTTTCTTTCAATAATCATGCAGCAATAATATGAATTTTAAATTTAAATTAAAAAATCACTAAACAAAAAAAAACAAAAAACAAAAAAAAACAATAAAACAATTCGGCCTCTAATCCGAACCTTCGTTAATTACGTACTTAACTAGCAGGGCCCTGTGAATATTCCACGGTTGCTTGCCTAGCGACTTCTCTTTCTTCTTACAGAAAAATTCTTGTCAACTACATATTTTTAAATAAATAAAACAAACCCTTTTATTAATTTATTGCAAAAATTTAAATCTTTTAAGAATAAATATTCCCTTCTTTCTTACCGCAAAAATAATTGTAAACTAAATATCCTGCAAATAAATAAACCGGATTCCACTTTTAAGTCGACTATGACGACAGAATTCTATTCATGCTGTATTGATTTGGAAACAATTCATGGTGAAATGTGTATGATCTTAATCTTGAGCCATCACCAACACCGGATATTTCTCAATTATCTTTGGCCATTGGACGATCTCATTTATTTAATGGGTGTGGAAAGTGATAATGTGTGTACAAACGAAGCGTATTATATAATGCAGATTAAAGAAGGAAAGGAAAGGGGAGAAGGAAAGGAAAGGGGAGAAGGAAAGGAAAGGGGAGAAGGAGAGGAAAGGGGAGAAGGAAAGGAAAGGGGAGAAGGAAAGGAAAGGGGAGAAGGAAAGGAAAGAAGGAAAGGAAAGGGGAGAAGGAAAGGAAAGGGGAGAAGGAAAGGAAAGGGGAGAAGGAAAGGAAAGGGGAGAAGTAACAAGGTTTTGTTTTTGTTCATATTTCTTAAACGAAACTCTAATTTCAAATTTTCAGGAGGAGACAATTAAATTAGAAAGTTAAGTTTCGTATTTTTTAATTTTTTAGTTCCAACGCGACAAACCCAACACATTCTAATAATTCCACGGTGCTTTCGACATAAATCTGTATAATTTACTGTTAATAATAACAATATTCGTTTTGAAATAATCAATGTCTTTCAGGGTCAATGCTGTTAAGAAGAAAAAATTACTCTTTCTTCTTCCTTAAATATAATTGTCAGTTTAATATTCTTTAAATAAATAAAACGAAAATGTAATTTATTTATTTAAAATTGCAGTAATTAAATTATTTTTAAACCAATAAATATTCTGTGTTCTTGCTGTAAAAAAAAATAATTGTCAGCTAAATATTCGTCAAATCAATGAAACGAATGCCACTTTTAAAAATGTATTTATTTAAAATTGTACTGTTTTAATCGATGGGACGACAGAATTCGACTTTAGAAAAATTCATTTTAAAATGGGATTCTTTTTTTACCTGAGTGACATCAGATTAATCACCACTCACCATCTTTGTTGATTGGACGATCTCATTTTTAAATGTGTGTGAAAGGTGATAACGTACGTGCGAACATGAAATGCATTAATGTATTATTATATAGAAGATTGATACAACACTTTGTCAAAGTTTATTCCAATTGGCTTTTTTTGCATTTGAGTATAAAATGTCACCTTTGCATAAAACAAAATTGAACAACTCAGTATAGTCCACATTACTCACTCTTATCTCTTACTCTTAGAAGATTAATAATGATCGGTTTAGTAGTTTCGGAGATTACCCCACATGAACATATATGTAAGCTTGAAACTGAAAAAAAATAACAGATAAAAAAATAACAGTCGACAATTTTCACATGTGTTCGTTTTCTATCGCCCCTTTAAAATACTCAGGTAATTTTGAAATTTGGTGAATCTTTCTTAATTAATCTATAATACATATGGTTCAAATTTAATGCAAATCAGAGATATTTTAATTTTCAGATAGTAAATTGTTATGTCAATTTTATGAGCCCCCCCCCCCCAATACCATCAAAATATAAGCAAACGCAGATTATAACTTCCAATAACGTGATGGTTACAAATATATCGTCGGTTTTGCGTTAATCAACCGTGGAAACCGATGCCAGGACACACATATCTTTGATATATATATATATATATATATATATATATATATATCCAGCACATGGGGGAAACATGCCTAAGATGCCAAGCGTGCAACTTAGTAGCTATGTCACGTGCAGGTTTGTTGAATCACCAACGAGTGCATGTTTTGCAAAATCAAGCACGGACAACAGGTGGCTTAATTTATGGAATCCCTTCAGATACTAACAACACCTGCTCCATCTGTGGCATGGTCTGTAAAAACCTGGCAGGCTTGAAGAGCCACATCCGCGCCTCTCACTGGGAACCTTCACACTAATATCATATCGATACGCCCAAAGTGGTCATATTCGAAATCGAATAGAGAGCCACCATATATATATATATATATATATATATATATATATATATATATATATATATATATATATATATATATAGTATGTCTCCCACGCTCCGGAATTACTTGAACATTGGACTGTTTTGTACAAAGATTACCTTTGAAACATGCTTGTGACTTGTGACTATTAAGTTATCTATCTGTCTGTGTTGGCTGTGTGTGCTTCTTCCGGATTTTGGATATTTTCTGTTCCTATTTACTGATGAGAAGCGATCTTGACTCTAAAGGGTCGAAAAGAGGAAAAAACGATACGTTTTTGATTACTCATTTTACCAAATACCGGATTGGAATTAAAATGTGTTTTCGTAAATCGATTTGGTATAAACTTTTTTTTTCTAAAATACCACTTTATATGTATACACATATATATATGTAGGGGAGTTTGAATTACCTACTAGACACCATCCTCGAGTGTCTTCGATCTCTCTGTACAAGGGTTTGTCAGAACAACCTGACATGATGGTACTTCCCCCTAATCAAATATTCCAAATAACATAGTATTTGCAGCACAAATAAGATCCCCTCGACACAGCCATAGACTTTCTCATACGAGGAATGGTGCACCTTCTCCTAGTGATGTTATCTCAAGTAACAGTACTTAGCTGAATACTCCACCAGACTAGATGAATTCGTGTCCTGGAATCCGGTAAGACCAAGAAACCACAATAAAGATATAGTATAACATAGTTAACTGGTCAATTGGGGAGAATAAAATTAATGTTCTTAACTTTTTTACTAACTCAACATTTAAGAAATAAAGGGGAACTTTAATAGAATATTCGAATATCAATGTATCTCATATAGAGATTAAGTTTTAGTCCGGGAAGGGCCTCTTGATTTCTGAGAACTTCGATTGAAGTAAAATGAAACAAAAAATGTATATACTAGCAGGGTTGCACGGCGTTGTACGGGATGGAGGGGATAACACTATAACAAGGACTAAAGTGTAACTTTTGGGGGATTTTTATTTTCAAAGTGTGGCTTTTGCCGCTTTCCCCTAAAAATGAATAAATCTTCGTTCATTAACCCCCTCCCCCCAAACGTATACTATCTCTGTTTCAAATTTCATAAAAAAAATGTCTCGTAGTTTTTTAAATCCATGAATGCATTTATTTTCAAGGGGCGCCTCACCCTTGTAAACTTTGCATACAACATAACAGATATTCAAATAGTGGCGTTGGTGCCTTTTGATGTTCCTTACATCCATTAAAATACTTTGATGGTCTTGAAATTTTGAGAAGCATTCTTATTTAAATGATTTTAATTTCATGCAAATCAAGGATATCTGAATTTTAAAGGGGTTGGGGGTAATGTCACTTTTATGACCGACCCCTAAAAAATATTAGCAAACGGTGACTAAAACATCCCGAGTAACCTGCTGATAACAAATATGAAAGGAGGTATGACGCCTGTTCGCACGCACACACACTCAGACGTCTTCCAAATAAATAAATGCGCCCATTTCTTGCACTAACGATAAAGTCAAAATTTCGCCCTATTTCCAGTTAATTCACCTTTACACAATAGACGCACCATCTTTTTTATATAATGCTTATGTATATGCACTCAGTCGCAAGGTTAACTAATTTACATATTGGTTTTGAAACAAAAAGACATTTTGTTCATTAACTATCATTTGTTATTGTTTTGTTTTTTAATTCAGTGATTGTTTTGAATTTTATATAACAAATAGTTCTGTTTCGCAATATTGTTTTATTCCCTGGACAAATATTTAGCATTTGTGTTCAAATTGTCCTTTCTTTAGTGATCAACTTGATTTTCAACAAGTTTCGATCTATTTCTAAATTGCAAGTGAAAAGGCACATTAATTTTTTCTTTCGTTTCATTTCTTTACGGTCGCATTTAAAAGATAAATTAATTTGTATCGAAATTACCAAAATGTTATATTTATCTATCTATATGAATAAATGAGAAAGATTTTGTTTCGTGTTTACAACAAAGTTATGAATGAAATGTTTATTATCTTAAATTACTGTTTCAAATATTTCAGGTAGCGAGCTTTGTCAAGCGATAGCGAGCCGGCAAAATCGCCTAGTTGTTATAGAAAGTGAGAGATGAAATCTGATAGAGTAGATGACAACTGGTTCGTCAGTTGTCATGCCGGCCTTGGTTCGTCTTGGTACCACTTTGGCAATCTAGGAACTGACTTAAACCATCAAATCTTTCTTTATCAGAATGAGGTATGATTCGGCTCGGTCCTAGGAGGTGCATTCTTCCAGGCATTACCCCCTCCTTGGATGGGGTATTGCCGGTAGTGTAAGGCAACCGTACCAGAGTATGCCAGGTCCGTTCTGGGCTATGTTTGTACCCGGCCAGGATTTTCCTTCCTTCCGGCCTTGTGCCACATTGTGCTTCAGTTTGAGGCAAGTAAATTCCAACTAAATCATGTTTGAAAATATATTCGTCCATATGAGAGTCGTCTTGTTGGAATGACACCGTTCTTTTATCCAGCAAGATTTTAATTAGATTGTAATATTAATGTTACTTTGTTCAATAGAGGCACCGCTTATTTCGTTTTGCTTTTCATCCATATTTTTGATAAAAATGATTTTGGGTTATAACTTGTATTTTTAGTCATGAAATAATAGAATCTATTTTTTGTCTGGAATCGTCCTTTTGCTTAATTCATAAATTTCTAGTTGAAGGACAACTTGGGTTATCGTTCTTTCTTAACTAGTCTCTTTATCGCCTTCTTTATAAAGATGGCGACTATACTTTTCCGGTGCGAATTTTCATTTCAGCAGTTCACGTTCACAATGAAATTTGCTATAACTTAATGTTTTTTTTTTTAATTTATTAAAATATGGTTTAATTTTTTTTTTAAATAAGTTGTTTGAGGGTAATACCCATATCCCACAACAAAACATTTTACTCTAAATAAGTTACGTGACTGAAATAGGACGAAACTGGGATGTTTTATCCTTAAAGAAAATTCTAATTTACTTTTTAACGTACATAAAGTTGAATTTTTATTTAAAATTGATACCCGTCACGGACATTTTCTTTTTGACAAGTTGTCATTCTTAAATTATCGATTCATATGTTTTAACCGTTTCATTTTTTCTTTGAAATTCTTTAAATTTCGTTAAAACATGTTTTTGTGTCAACGGAACTTTCAAAGTTTTTTCTTTTGTGTGTGATAAATTGCTAAAACAGTAAAAAGAAAAAAATGATGCAAGAAAAAAAAAAAATAAATAAAACACACAAAAAAAATAAGATAAACAAGATGGCTGGCAGCGATTAAAAACATTGAATTAAAATAAGATTCTCAAAACTTTAGAAAGTAAATGAGAATTTAATTTCAAGAGAAGAGAAGAATACAATATAGCAACCATCGAAAGTCAAGCGAAGTTCTGAAGATCCTTGGCCTTTTGGCTAAGATCAAAGTGTAGTATCTGTTCCGATGGATACTGCACGCCTGTCCTGTGCAGTTCTAGGAGGTCCACCCTCCCAGGCTTCGCCTCCCCTCTTTGGGGAGGAGTAAGTTTATTGCTTACTGTCTGAGGCGCCCCTACCGGGGAATGCCGACGGGGCTGCCCAGGCAATTTTTAAATGGCCAGAGTGCTCACCTCTCGAGCGCTGGCTTTTCAAACCCCACTTTCTCGACCCGATCTTGGGTCACATCTTACTTGTGGGAGTAAGATAAAAACTGGCCTTGTGCCTAACTCCTGGGGGAGGAGTAAATAAGACCTGTTTGTGTGTGTGTGTGTGTGTGTTGTTGTTGTTGGGGCTTAAATACTTACAATTGAAACAGAGATACAAATAATATTCGTGACAGTTCCACAGGTGTGTATTTTGACAGAAAAAGAAAAGGGTTCAATTTTACCATTAGCCCCCACGCTGTCAACGGAAAAACTAAAAATGTAATTCTATTTTTACGTGCGATTACACGTAAACTCTCTAGATATTGCCTGCAAAAATGAAAAAAAAAATGTTTTAAACTTACAATCTAAATATAATGTAAAATGATCACCCAGTTCTTGATCACATGTAACCATTTTTTTGTATTTTCAAAACAGCCGCCATTTAAAGAGTACATTTTTCACAGAACTACTTGTATTTTAGTTGTTTTCTTGTTTTGTTTTGCCGTCTTAGACTTAGTCAATACGAAAAAATTAAAAATAAATAAAATGCTATAGCAATATGAGAAAATTAAAAAATATATATACTAAAAAAATGGATATTTTTTAAATAGCCGCCATGTCGGAAATATAAAAAATGGCTACCCGTTCTGTTTTACGCTATATGGTCAAGAACTAGGTGATAATTTTATGTTATATTTATATAGCAAACTGAACCCTTACTCTAAAGACTAAAACATTTTAGTTATTTATTTTAAAAGAAGTTTTCCAGTATGTTGAGGTGTAATCACACACACACACACACACACACACACACACACACACACACACACACACAATAGAATCTCATTTTTATTTTCCCGTTGACAGCGTGAGCTAAATGGTAAAATTGTACAGAAAAAATCTCTAAAAAAATAAAAACAATTTTGGGGCATTTATAACGACAGCTAACAACAAAAAAGGGGGTGAAAAAAACAACAACAAATAAGCAACAAATAAAATGTTACCAAAGGCAATATAAATTACTCTTCTACCTACCTGGATAAGTTTATTTGTGTTTTAACTTATTTTAAAGCGTGTTTTAGTTCGATTTGAAACTAGTGTCGAGACCTCATGTTAGAATTGAAAGCACAAAATGGACCCATTTGATCACGTGACGTCTCGACACTACTTTTAAATCGAACTAAAAAAACGCTTTAAAATAAGTTAAAACACAAATAAACTTATCCAGGTAGGTAGAAGAGTAACTTATCTTGCCTTTGGTAACATTTTATTTGTTGCCTATGTGTTTGTTGTTTTCACCCCAATTTTCTAAAAAGAAAAGAAATCTTCATCCCCTTACGAACAAGAGAAACTGCGAATAATGCGAATTTCTAAACTAAAAAAAAGTATTGATGAATTATTAAGTTTTTGGGGGAAGATCGTCCGATGAAGTGGCAACCTAACAATCATTACAGACTCAAGTGAACAGCGTCAATAGCAAAAAAAAAAATAAATAAAATATGATACCCAACAACAAAAAAGAGCGATGGATTCCCTAAATCAATGAGAATTATTATATTTGAATACACAAGAGAAAAGAAAGCAAACCATCGTTTTTTTGTATGTAATTTTTGTTTCGTCTTTTGTTAATGACAACATTTTAAACGTGGGTATAAAATGTAAAATGTTGTTTTGGAGCCGGTGCGTGCGGGTGTGCAGCTTTACACATTAAGTTGACACGCATTTTCCTCCGTATTTCATTCATTCATTCCTCTCTTCCTCCTCCTCCTCCTCCTCCTCCTCCTCTATCTTTTTCTCTTTTACTCATGCATTTTTGCTTTCCCTATCTCTTTTTTTTCTTTATCATTTCTTTCTTCATCTTTCCCCTTTTTGTTCACCCCCTTCTCCCTCTCCCCTTTACCTTTCTATCACTCTCTCTTTCTCCTATCTATATCTGCTTTTCCTCTTTCTCCAGTCACCTTTCTTTCCCCCTCCCTCTCTTTCTCTTCATTTCCCTTTCTCTCTCTTTCTCTCTCCATTCACCTTTTTTTCTCCAGTCACCTTTCTCTCTCCATTCACCTTTCTTTCCCCCTCCCTCTCTTTCTCTTCATTTCCCTTTCTCTCTCTTTCTCTCTCCATTCACCTTTTTTTCTCCATTCACCTTTCTCTCTCCATTCACCTTTCCTCTCCCTCTTCATTTCTCTTGCTCTCTCTCTCTCTCTCTCTCTCTCCATTCATATATCGTTCTCTTTCTCACACACTTTCTCTTTTATCCCCTTTTTTTAATTTCCCTTTTCTCTCTATCCCTCTTATTACAACCATTCCATAACACTTATTACCCAAAAAAAATAAAATAAACTTACCTTCAACTTTATCCATTTGTATAAGCAGAACATCAAAAAAATAAAATAAATATTAAAATCCACTCGGAACAACTTCTTTTCCACTTTAGTAACAAAACAAAAAAAAAACGGACTTCTTATTTCTGGTCGTAATAAGCAACTCCGATTTGCACAATAAAAATAGGGGGTTTCATGATCCTCCTCGAACTTGTAGATCCAGATAGGGGTTTTCTTTTGTGCTGGGGTTCCCCCTCTATTTCGCTTATATACACATATTATTTCGCGAACTTTAACAAAAGAGAGAGACGAAAAATCGCGTATAAAACGGAATATAAATAATTTTTATAACGCATAACTTTAGCAACTGACTATCAAACAGTTGTCCAACTTGTTAAAGGACTCCCAAAACATGAGAATTTTTGTTGGTGTTGTGTTAAATTGAATCCTTCGTGCCTTCTTCGTAAATGCACGCGAAGCAAAGGTATTTAAACGAGGTTCTGTTTCCACTGTTTTCTTCATTGCATGTGTCACGGTATATTTTCCCCATATAATTCCATGTCATAAATATGTTTATTTTATTTAATGTAGCTTTGCTGATATAAATACGGGTAATCCATTATTATTGATTGAAAAGAAGAGAGAGTGGTAATAATCCGATGACTTGATCGTGTACAACCGGGTAAACGAGAGTGGGTTTGTGTGTGTGTGTGTGTGTGTGTCTCTCTCTCTCTCTCTCTCTCTCTCTCTCTCTCTCTCTCTGTGTGCTGGTTGTGTAGCGCTTATAAAAATAAAAATACTATTGGCCCAAGTCGAGATAGATAGAGATAGTGAGAGAGAGAGAGAGAGTGTGAGAGGGAGGGAGAGAGAGCGAGCGTCCCGCGAATACAAGTGTTCGAAAGTGCCTGTGCTCGGCTCGCATTCATGTGTGCCTTTGTCGTGACGTTACGTGTGTGGATATTGTATCTAGGACGTTTTGGCCAACTTTTCTTTTTTTTCAAGGTGGTACTTTATTCGACAATATGAAATAACTAAAAGACAAACATTTGAAATGAGTTTAAGCTAGCCTTTTTTTCGCGTAAAACAATTCATTTTAACTTATTTTTAAATTAATTAAAAATATGCACGGTTCATTTTATTTATTTACTTACTTTTTTCGGTGTAAAATCGATATTTTCGACATTTTTATTGACAAACTTCAAAGTGAAGTGAAAACAACGATTTTGAAAAAATTACAAATATTTTTTTTAACAGAATAATTTTAAATTAAAAAAATTAAAAATTATTTCATAGCGAATTTCATTATATTATAAGTTGTTTAAAAAACGTCCGCCTACACCACACCGTGAAAGTTTTAGCGGACACGCGTTAAATAGAGAGAGAGAGAGAGAGAGTGTGTGTGTGTGTGTGTGTGTGTGTGTGTGTGTGTGTGTGTGTGTGTGTGTGACTTTTCTTCTTTTTTTTATGCGTATGTGCAAGCGGGGCCTGCTTTAAGGCAATGCAACCGAAGCCCCACTAGCCTGGACCTCTACGCAGGACTAAAAAAAATTTTAAACGGTCGATTCAAAAAAATGTCTGTCTACATTTAGATATTTCATCTATATTAAATATAATATATATTGAATCAAGTTCCAAATCGCAATTTTCTGTTGATTTTTTTATATTATTATTGCGCCCGTTCGTACAATTCTTTTAAAAATCGGGACCTGGGCGCTTTTAGGCCACCCCTGGGTGCAGGCATAAATCCGACGAACGATTTGCAAATGTAATTTGACGTGAGCATATTGAACAAAAAACCGAAGTACAAAATAGATTTACCAGACGAGCGACGACACCTTACCCCTCGCTTACACACTTACACACATTACACGACAGTTGTTTGTACACAACACAGGTGTCTGTGTAAATTACGAAAGTATGGAAAGTTCGTGTATTGTGCGATAGTAGTAATAATACGGACCTGAAAATCCCGGTGTGTGTTTGTTGCCATTTAGTGCATATTGGTACATTTTTATGACACTGGTAACCCAGAAGTATGGGACGCCGATTTTTTAAGAATATGCCTCACTATTCTCTCTTAAAAAGACAGTCGCCAGATTGTTCGTAGCAACTTAAAAACATACACGCACGCGCGCACACAAAAACTTCTTTTTTTTCTACTGATGGGTCACTGCTCATCGAGGCCCGGGGGCCACTCGGGGATAGGGGTTAAAAGGACTGTTGGTTGGACGATAATCGTCGTCACGAGAGAATAAGAAACAGCGGGTGCAATGGGAAGGAGATTACTTAACAGGAATTGATTTTCCAAGAGGACGGCTCGACAAGTATTTGTTCGCTTTAGACTTGAAGACGACCATGCTGTAGTCGGTTGGGAAGCAGACTCGTGGTATCTACTTCCACAGATTGGATGTTTTAGGCAATAAACTTTGTTTGTGGAAGTTCCGCTAGTTTTTTTGATACAGATAGAAAGAAATGAAAATTCTTTGCTGTGGTTGTAGTCAGACGAGTTCTTGTAATGAATGTTTGATAGGGGGAGAGGGGCAGAGATTGGGGCTCAGTCGAGCACCTACCATGAACCTAACGATACAGTAGAAAGAAGCTAGCAATATGTATTCTGTGTGAAAGAGGCTGTAAGGACTAGAAGAGGTCATCCCCCACTAGATTGCGAAGTCGATTTTGTTACTGTGTCAATACAAGAAAGAGTGCCTCAAGCGACACCTCCCCAGATATGATAGCAGTACCTCCCCATCTTAGGACGAATCTGGCTCTTATACAAGTAGAGGATTACATCAGAAGTTAGGTACTTTTTGGTGCGGTAGAATGATCCAACTATTTTTCCTTAGCAACAGTTGTAGTAGTCACCAATAGGGATTACTTTTGAATGCGTAATCACTGTCCCTGTGAGCTGGCTTGTCCAATCAAATCACAGGGCGCAGTAATATCTTTAGTTCTCTAAGGGACTACTTATGTTCCCTTAGGATTCGAGGAAAAAGATCAGACGACCTCCTGCCACCAGCTTGGACACATCGCAGAGAGCACCAGCGAGGAACGAGGAAACGCTCTCTCTCCTGCCGCCGTCGCCACTTGACGACTACTACCATTTTCACCTGAAGAAATCCACGGGCGGCCCTAAGAACTCTTATATTCTTCCTTTTCCTCACACGGACACTGTTCCACTCTCTTCTACCTATACCAAACGGTATAGGTAACCTTGAGTTAATAAAACACCTTTTTGTTATAGTTACAGAAATACTTTTCGTTGTTCCGTTTCTTTACGAGAGGATAAAAGGATAACCCCTTTCATCCTCTCCTCACCTCGTCTTCCACTTCAGGTCTAGGGTGAAAGTCAGTCATCGGGGCTTCCTCGAGGAGAGAACTATTCATTTCGACTGGGGAGAAATGAGGGTTCAGAGCATTCGTGGTGAAAAGCGAGAAGCTTGGTTTTAGAGGCGTTAAAAGTAACAAGCCATACTTTCCTCCATTGCACCACGTGCTCCAAGTCGGAGAAAGAAAGAGAGGGGAAGAAAGATCTTGATCGTCAATGCTCTTTGAAGTGATGCCATAAATATTTGTGTCATATGCATAGATGTCAACGAATGATCGCAGAATATAATTTGAAAGATCATTGATGAAGATCAGGAAAAAGGTTGAGGTCAGAATGGATCCTTGAGGTACGCTCGCATTGATGTTGTGTGCTTCGAACTTTTGCTCTTTTCATAGACCTATACTAATAGGTAATAAATGCGCCAACAACGCATCAATTTAAGGTGAATTTGGACAGGTGCTAGGCTACTGTATCCTCTTTTGTGTAAACTTCTACTACCCTTTCCTTACATGGCAACTGGAACATGCTTGTTTTATTTTTTGACAATTAATTGAATTGAATTGAATATACTTGAAAGACTGGCTACTCGAATGGTACAGTGTCTATGGGATCTGCCCTATCAAATCCGACTTCCTTGAGCGCCGACGATTATGCGGTGATCTAATTTTGGCCTACAATCTCCATAATGGTCATTACGATATATATCAGGACCTATTATTAACTCCTGCACCAGAAAGAGGTTAACGTGGACACCACATAAAACTATTTCACCATAGATTTCGATTGAATCGGAGGAGGGTCGCCTTCTCAATCAGGATCCATGGACCTTAGAATAGACTCCAAAGAGAGGTAATAAATGCGCCAACAACGCATCAATTTAAGGTGAATTTGGACAGGTGCTGGGCTACTGTATCCTCTTCTGTGTAAATTTCTACCACCCTTTCCCTACATGGCAACTGCAACATGCTTGTTTTATTTTTTACCAAATTAATTGAATTGAATACTATAACTATTTCGAAGTTAAAAGCGAGTAATTAACTGAGGCATGGTGTCCGGGGAATATATCCTTGTAGACGCTACCTTGCACAGTGGGTTATGTTTCTGTTCAATTCTAGGAGATAATCATCCCAGGCATTACTTCCTCCTCATCCTCTCGATGGGAGTAGTTGGTTTATTGCTGGTCGACAGAGGCGTCCCTACCGGGGAATGCTGACGGGTCCGATCACGGCAAATTTTGCACCCATCCAGAGTACCCCTATTTAGGGGAGCTGGATTCTCTACTCTTAACTGACGCTATATCTAAATTTACGGCAGTGGGAGGGGATAAGTACATATTAACCTACTATACACTAAACGTCACCAAAATTCTGTCCCATAAGAACAGTGTAATAAATAACCACACAACACAACGAAATCGCCGAAACCCCGAATATTTTTCATGACCCACTGATTCACATGCTTGGACTTCTTACCCACTTCCATTGTCTTTTGTAGTGCTATCTTGGTTGCCTCTCTGTTGGTGGAGCATAACATGTGTATGAGCACTCAGTGACTCAATAAAAAGAATAGTGATCAACAAACTAGCGATCCATGTGACGAGCTCTTGCGCGAGCGCTACCATCATCAGTGGCGACGGTGGCGGCTCATTCATATGTGCTGTGGAGTGGCGACACATGCTTTTTATTTGCACGGAGATACATATGTATAAAACTGAAGTTCCTGTTTGGGGGTAATGTCTTAGTTCCAAATGGCCTCTATTCCGAATTTCCACTGAAATTTTATTTCTAAAATAAATAAAATAACACGAAGGTTCGGAATTTGATGCTGTCTCTCTCTCTCTCTCTCTCTCATATATATATATATATATATATATATATATATATATATATATATATATATAGGATAGCATGCATCTAAGAAAAACACATCGGCAAAAACACGTTTTAGCAGAATCATGCATTACATTGCAGAGCGACAGTGACACTCGTCGAGCACTTTTGTTAAACGTTTTCGTTTACTATCGATTAAGCCCTAAACTTTTAGATTATTATTTTTTTCTGGCAATTGTTAAGTTAGTTGAATGATGTGGAAGGAAATGAGATGCGATCTTTAAATCAAGTGAAGGAAAAATATAAAACACGTGTGAAGCTTTCAGATTTATTTTTAGAACTAACGAAAAAAACATATTCCCATGTAAAATGCGATAACAACAAGTCCAGTGTAGAGCTGCTGCTACGTTCTTTCTAGTCGTAAGCGACACACACACACACAAACACACACACACACACACGCACGCACACACACACACACACACACGCGCGCATAAACACGCGCATAAACACATGTACGTTGTGGCATACATCACAACTTTATATATAACATTTATTTTTGTTAGTTTTAATCAATCTTTTCGCACATCATCTAATATACGTAGAGATAGTTCGGAGGCGGACTCCACACAAAATCTTACGAAAAACGACTAGAGGCGTGTAACCCGTACTCGTTTAAGAATAGGCGGCTGTGGCGACCTCATCATCACCTGTAGCACCATGTTAAATAACTATTATTTGCCACGTGACCTCTTCTTTATACGAGCTCACAGAAGCTGTGCATGGGACGATTTCAGCTGAATCGTTGGAAGGCTTCTTTTTCAGTTCGCGTTGCTGCGCCGTGGAGAAAGCTGCCGGGAGCTGAGGTCAGCCCGCAGCCGTCCAAACAGTTCGAGGCGACGTTAGACGCTTCGTGGACGTTGATCTTTGGATTATTACCTCTGTATATAAGCCTTCTCCCCTTTTTAATGACTCGCTTTTACAGAGTTCTAGCTCTGTACTCATCTTCTCCAATATATTGAATTGAATCTTTCATTTTCTAATCAAATCAACAACTGTATTTCATCATTTTTAATTAATAAGAAAAATATTCTGTTTGGGCACGGAACAACGCCCCCCCCCCCTCACATCTCGTCCTCTGTATCTTATCGTCAGTATGCGAAATCTTTTTACAACCACAAGACGCCGTATTACCTGGAATTTCAAATGATCGGCATTTCTTAAGCTGGCTGTTGAATTGTCAACTGAATATAGTTCCACTCAACCAAGTGGTGATAAGGCCATCGACCTGATCACCGCACTACGTGATAATTACTGCACTGCAGAGGTATCACGTGACATGAAAATTAGGCGCCAAATTTGTTCTTTCAAAATTGTATCTTCAGTCCGAGAATAAAAGTTGTGCAATACGCACGTATTATTGTTACCCCATTCTATTCTTGTCTTTTCTTCTATGTTTTCGTGACTCATAGTCTACCACGATGTTACGCTCTACCCCTCAAAGCTTAACACTGGCCATTCCTAAAAACTCATATCTCCAAAATGGAAGCCATCGCATTTTTTTTTATAAAATCGATTTGTCCACACGCAAAAACAGTTTTGTGCATATAAAGCAAATGCTTTCCTGGAGTCGACCGCTTTCTCATTAATAGAACCCTAAACACAAGCAAGTCAGTTTCTATCTCGCCTTCGTGTGTATATATTTGTGAGTATATGAGTATCTGTTGTCGAGCGAGTAGGTATGTTATATTTTGATGGGTCAATTTGCCTAAAAAGACGTAAACAAAATAAAAATAAATATTCAAAAAATTGAAGGAAATTAAAAAAAAAAAATCAAAACGAAAATTGTTCCTAACTGGGTCAGGCTTTACTTTTTTTATGGGAGATCCTTTTTGGGTTTACTTGTGCCAAAATACATGACCGATTGGAAAGCATTCGTTGATAGGGTTGATTTTTTATGACATAAAGTGTAGTATCTGTTCCGATAGATACTGATAGACCGGTGTCGTCTTGTCCTTCGGGGCTTCATTCCGCCGGTCTGTGGGTTTGTCCTGTGCAGTTCTAAGAGGTCCACCCTCCCAGGCTTTGTCCTCCCCCCCTCTTTGGGGAGGAGTAAGTTTATTGCTTACTGCCTGAGGCGCCCCTATCGGGGAATGCCGACGGGGCTGCCCAGGCAATTTTTAATGGCCAGAGTGCTCACCTTCTCGGGCGCTGGCTTTTCAAGTCCCACTTTCCCGACCAGACCTTGGGTCACATCTTACCTTGTGGGGGTAAGATAAAACTGGCCTTGTGCCTAACCTCCTGGAGAGGAGGTAAATAAAAACACTTCGTTGAACTAATTTAATGCCAAAACAAAATACAAATTGTATAGAATTAATTGAATGGTTCACTTGGCGTGTTTTACGACACACGAATCTCTTTTTCGAGTTATTTAATGGCAAACACACAAAACCTGTTTTACGGCATATCAATCCTTTTTAGATTAGTTAATGCCAAAACATATCACCGCTGGGAAAGGATTTGGTAATTGGTTTATTTGCTTTGTTTTTCTTTTCAAGTTATTAATTGTTAAAGCACAATAACTATTTGTTTTACGGCATGACCACCCCTCGCCTGGTTATTCAATATCGAAACACACTACCCATTTGTTTAAAGAATATCGCCCATTTCCAAAAAATTAAGCCTTCTTATTTTACAGTATATCAATGCTTTGTGAAATACTTAGTTACGAAAAATATCATCTCTTTGAAAGGATTCATTTATTTATTTATTTATTTTGCTTTGTTTTACGACATATTAACTCCCTTGTCATGTTATTTACTGCCGAAACATGCTTATTTGTTTTCCGGCACATCAACTCTTTAAAAAAAAAGAAGAAAACAATCTATTGAAAGGATCCATTAATTTGTTTGTTGTGTCTTTTACGTAGCATATCAACCCTTTTGAGAGAAAAAAATACATAATCCTAAACGATGTATTGATTGATTGACTGGGTCTGTTTACGGCACATCAATCCTATTTCGGATTATCTAGTGCAAAATCACAATGCCTATTTGTTTTACGGTATATCAACCCCGTTTCTGGTTTATCTAATGCCGAAACAGTCTGCCTATTTATTTTATGACAGATCAATAATTATATTTAGAGTCATTTAATGTCCTAAAATTAATACCTAGTAAAATAGTTCCAAAAAATGCATTTAAATTTTGTAATTTGAAACGGTTTTTACTGGAAAGAATACATTCATTTTTTTACGACGTCAACTACCTTTTTGTTTTATAACAAACAGAATATCTATAGGAAACGATTCATTGCATACGATTCGCTGAACACAAGTTGCTTTTTTACTCATAACTGGAGAGGAATCATTCTCTTAAAATCTCGACTCTCTGACAACAAAACAGAATAAATAGAAAGTAGTAAATAAGACACACACATACATATATAATTAAGTCAGATAGATTATCGAAGTTAGATCGCAATAGCATTGTATCTGACAAATCGATATTTCATTTTGAATAGTCATTTCTTTGTATTTGTTGCACCATGTTCATTAGGACACTAAAATGCAATTCGAGTTAATTTCCTTTTGGTCGCATTAAAAGACTCATTATTCGGGAGTATGGTAAGTATATTCTTATAGCCTCCATAAATAGGTTAAAACACGTACATCCAATACTTACCATTTCAATTCAAATCCAACTTCTCTTATAAACAAAAAAGTGTATATTAAATTAACTCACAATCGTCCGTCGCCCCGATCTACGTGACGGTAGCAGTTACACAGATCTGCTGTCGCCATGGCAACATAATCGGCGTTCGTTCGTCTTGCTGTGCGAGATAGTAGCACTTTAACATGTCCTATGTTACCATGAAAACACCGAACAGAGTGTTTACGAAGATAATGTATTATTGGCTTGACTAATTTCATAGAAGTGACGCATTTTCTTATATATATATATATATATCTTCTTTCTGTCACGTAAATATTTCACAGTTTAAAATACTATATATAACGTACATTTTCTCATTGGTCAATAATATTTTAATTTTTGCCTGATAATTGTCGCACTTTTCTTTTTGTAAAACTAGTATTCGGTAGGGTCTTCACCAGAACACATGCCGACATTTTTAATCGCCTAACATTTTCTTCTTATTGTCTAAGGGTGTTTTGCCAGAATACACGCCGTAGTTTTCGCAATACGACATTTTAAGACATACATCTTCTTTTTTGCAAAATACGATACTTTAATTCACTCATTTTGGACGAAATATGTGAGGTATTCCAACTGCCCAATACTACAATTGAACCTTTCTTTAAAGATGTTTAACGCCGGTTAAGGACAGTTAGTAGTAAATAATAAAATAATAATTCAAAGTGTAATTATCGGAGTTACGTTGAGGCGAGAAAACACACACACGAGAGATATCAATGTGTGAGAAGTGTTTAATAAAAGAAAGAAATAAAAATGACAGACTTGGCAATATTGTACCGTGTAAATATTGCATGGATTACTTGAATAATTGAAATTAGCCAACACGCTGTGCGCACTGGAAAGTTTGGGTTCCTTTATACGACAAGGGCGTGTCAGAAAATGGCGGTTTTACTTTTGTTGAGTAACACAAATACGGACGCCTTCACATAACAATCACTGATACGATTCTAATATGTTATGTCATATAAACCTTTTGTGTAGAAAAGTAATATTTCAAGTTTCAGTGAAAAATGAAAAAGAAAGTTTATTTTAAAGATTTTCAAATAGTCTCACCTGGTAAGTCGAAGCTGCCGATCGGCCATCTTGGAGACGAAACTGACATTTATGTCTGACCTTCGGACTAGGTGTAGTATCTGTTCTGTCTTCGACCAAACAAGGATAAATTCTTCTAGATTGATTAATTTTTATTTGTTGTCACAATCCAAAGTGTCCTTTTTTTATTTCCCCAGATTAAAAACCGACCTTGTGTCTAACTTTTCGTGGGTAGGGAAGTAAATAACGACTAAACTGCAAGAGAAGATAACTCGATCAGACTAAATCATGATTCAGTTGGATTAAGTTATCTTCTCTTGTCGATGATTACAAAATTTGGCTCAAACAGTCAACTTTAAAGCCATTTACGAACTATTGCCTGAAAGATGAGTACATTTTTAATGTATTATATCAAGGAAAGTCGTAAAACTGTGCGCGTGTGTGTGTGTGTGTGTGTGTGTGTGTGTGTGTGTCCGGCTTAAAGTCAGAAGCTACACAAGATACATACACAAACCTTACATAATCGGGTTCAGTGTGATCCGACAAGGTTATGGTTAAAATAACTTTAATATTCATTGCCTTGGAGTTATCGAGGACGAAATTATTGCATGGGAGAAAACAATTTTTTTCATTCATACTGGTAAGTTGTTTTAAAATCAACACTGGAATTAGGGTAAACAGTCAGTCGTTTTTTTTCTATTGTATTGAACCAGTTGCGAGAAAGAGAGAGGGAGAGGAGGAGGTAGTCGGAACGAGAGAGGGAGAGGGAGAGAAGGGCACCGGAAGGAAAGGTAGAGAGAGAGATAGGTGCGGGATTAGAAACAGAGATACATATGGAGTAATCGGAGAGAGAGAGAGAGAATTTAAAAATAAAGATGTTGCATATATCTTTTGTCTTAAGTTTTTTTTTATTTCATTATCCATACCAGGGCAATGTTCAATAGCTCTGATAGTGTAAAAAAACAAAAAAAAACTACTTGAAATATTACTTTTCTACAAAAAGAACAAATGAGAATCGTATCTACAGTAATTAGCTAAGATCGTTATGTCAAAAAACAGCCACAACTTAACCATAATACTTAACTTTTACCTTCAAACTTTCACTCAACCCAGAAATTACATTGAAAAGCTTCCAAATACCTTTCGATCTTCGATATAGTAACAACATATCAGCCAATTTTAACTTGAACAAAAATAATTCTTCTGTGATGTGTTTAACGAGGGGTTTCTCTCTTTACTTAAAAAATAAATTCAATTCTCTGTGTGAACAACTGCTTGCTTTGACTCTGCCATTCTTTTTGGCATGGCGTGACTCATTCATTTTCTCAGTTAACTCCTGCAGGAATCATAGTACCACTATCCGTAATATAATTTTATATTCTGTGCCCGGACAATTGCTTACGACATATTTTGGAGAACCTTAAATTTCTTGTCGAAATTTAATATTGAGAAAATTAGAATTTAGTATTTCCATGTTGAAATTAAGGCATTCGTAAAAGGGGAGTTTTAAACACATTTTCAAATTATTCTCAATGTAAAAATAACTTATGAAAGCATGTCTTCGCTTATGCCAATTTCAAGTAAGCTTCGAGATACGAGGAATTATTTCAAAGACGGAAGAATTACACAATTTCATGTTAAATTGAGAAATAAAGACACCTGCATTTTAATGTAGGATTTGTTTTAAATCCGTTTTAGCTACTTAAACGTTATTTAGCTGTAAACGTTCTAAAAGTTTAGCGGCGGTTCAGAATAGATGCGGCATTTGGTTTTACACACACACAGGATTGCTTCCCTGACGACTACAACATTGTCATCTTCAAACCTAATGTCAATAAACAATTGTCATCAAGCATCCTCATAAGTCATCCAATTGTATTTACTCTATTCATTATTTTCAATCTTCTGAGAAGCCATTTTAAAACATGGCTTCGTATTGTTTGCATGATTATTGATCCATTATGGTCGAATACTTTTTTTTCGCGGGAAGCAAGTAAGATGGAGTTTGAAGTAAATTTACAATTTTATTTCCGTACTAAATATATAATAAATCCTATTTCAAACGAGTGCGAAATAGGTCCATTTGGAGACAAAGATCCCCACAAATAATATTAGACCAGAATGTATTATAAAACATGTAAATAAGACGCAGCCATGTTGAAAAATGGCCTCCCAAGGTCAGTCAAACAGCGACAGCAATGTTTTTTTTAATTAAAAATTATATTACGCGTAATTGAAAACTACATTTTCTAGATGCATTAAGGGAGATTGTTAGTGATTCACTGCCCTCATCGTCGATTTCGTGTACTTTTGCGTCATATCAGCTCAGATTGCTACCTCGACCTGAGTTCGGCAGATTCAGGTTGTCTCCTTGAAACCGCAGTGCTATACCTTAACATAACAAAGCTTTTCAAGTGCAAAAAACTTGACCTCTTATATTGACTTGAGCTCTCCAGCCTCAGCTAATCAGAATACTCGCTTCCATGCATACGGATTCATGTTTTGGGGATATTTTATGCCCTTTTCCATGGCTGTATTTTCTTTGTTTGTTTTTCAGCCAAATCCATAATGAAACAGTTAATGTTGCTTTGGTAATCTTTTCCAGCGCTTTTTTTTTGGCTAAGATCAAAGTATAGTATCTGTTCCGATGGATACTGCACCCCATAGACTGGTATTGTCTTGGCCTTCGGGGCTTGATTTACGCCGGTCTATGGGTCTGTCCTGTGCAGTTCTAGGAGGTCCACCCTCCCAGGCTTCGCCTCCCCTCTTTGGGGAGGAGTAAGTTTATTGCTTACTGCCTGAGGCGCCCGTACCGGGGAATGCCGACGGGGCTGCCCAGGCAATTTTTAAACCCCACTTTCCCGACCCGACCTTGGGTCACATCTTACTTGTGGGAGTAAAATAAAAACTGGCCTTGTGCCTTACTCCTGGAGAGGAGTAAATCAATACTCTCACTATCTTTCTTGGCCTTTTGGCTAAGATCAAAGTGTAGTATTTGTTCCGATGGATACTGCACCCCATAGACTGGTATTGTCTTGGCCTTCGGGGCTTGATTTACGCCGATATGTGGGTCTGTCCTGTGCAGTTCTAGGAGGTCCACCCTAACAGGCTTCGCCTCCCCTCTTTGTTTATTGCTTACTGCCTGGGGTGCCCCTACCGGGGAATGCCGACGGGGCTGTCAAGGCAATTTTTAATGGCCAGAGTGCTCACCTCTCGGGTGCTGGCTTTCCACACCCCACTTTCCCGACCCGACCTTGGGTTACATCTTACTTGTGGGAGTAAGATAAAACTGGCCTTGTGCCTAACTCCTGGAGAGGAGTAAATAAGTACTCTCACTATCTCTATTTTGGTACAACGACTGTCCCGCAAAAGCCTCTGCAAACGACTTTTATTGGCTCATACTGGATATCCCATGCATTCCACAGACATTGTTTGACGAGTTCGCAGTAGCTGTTTTTTTTCTCCTCGTTTGCCAACCATGACACGGACAACTCCCGATTAAAATATATATATATATATATATATATATATATATATATATATATATATATATATATATATATATAATAGTTTTATACAATAAAAAGGTGTTTGGAAATAGTGCCGCGCAACTTTTCTTTTTGTTTGTTTGTAGGATTCTCCTACAATTAATATTAACCGATATTCCAACAGCCCCAAAATAAAATCAATTCTCTGTAGCTTTTTAGCATTTCTTATTTAGTGATAAGAGAAGTCTACCTCTTTACAATTGTAATGATATTATCATCCCTTATTGTCTCAGACTCTTCTTTTTTTAGCGAGATCATCAGTCGGCCTCTATAGTACAATTGAGCACATTTGCCTGCTATAGAAATGCTTATACATAAAATTAGTCAATTATAGTCGTCGCACGTGCGTGGCCCCGGGCTTCGTGTGGGGATATATTATTTATTAACCGCTCCGTGCAGGTACGATGTGACACAAAGCCGTTTAATGTGCGACATCTGACCGCCTTTTTGGCGATCTGGGTTATTTACACTCACCCCTCAATGACCCCAATTTGGCCGGCTATTTTATCAAAGGGATCTTTTTTGGATAATGCACGAAATTAGTAAAATTTCTAATTTTAACTAAACTCTAAAGATGTTTATTTTAGCTTATTTTAAAGCATAATTCATTCAAAATTTACAAAGTTTACTATAAGGTTAATACCCCTTTTATTGTCTAAAGCTGTGACGACGTTTGTTATATCAAGCGAAATTATTGGATAAAAAAGTCAAGATGAAGAATAGAAAAAAATATATATTGTTTCGCTTCTTTTTTTTTTTTTGATCTTAATAAAAATATTTGCATGGTTTTTTGAAGGCATTTTGCCTTTTTCTTTGAGTTTAAAAGTTTACTATGTTTTGTTTTTTTTCGGAGCAAAATCTATATTTTCGTCATTTTTATTGACAAATGCAAATAAAGTTATTTTCACAACGTTTCGGTCAATGTAACCTCCGACATTCTTTAGGTGCATCTTTTCGAACGTGAGAATCTTTATTTCGAACTCAGAAATCTATACGGAATTTCGAAGTGAATACTTTCAACATAAATATTAGCAAGTTTCAAAACATGCACCTGAAGAAGATCGGAGGTTACATCGGTCGAAACGTTGTGAAAATAAAACCCAAGATTAGTATAGTAGTCAAAATAATCTAAATTATCAATCCCCGTCTAAAAAATTCTGAACCAAAATACAATCTGTAAGATTTTACAGCCATCTGCACTACTACGGGGTTATAGTAACGAGTGATTAGGGCACAAACTAAGGCCTGGTCAACCCTGGCTAGGTCACCTGGAGTGTATGAGGTTGAAAGACTCAAAATACCCAATGATTCCCGACACACCGCTGACGATGTGCCCGGGTGCATCAGAAAACTTTGTTCACAACAGAGTAAATAGAATACTTTTGAAAAATTAAAATTATTTCATAGTGAATTTCATCATGTCATTATTTTGAACGCCCGACTATTAATTTGGAGTTACCTGAAGTGACCAGACCAATTACAAACCTTAAAACTTCATTCAAGCCAGAAATTACTTTGAAAGACTTTGCAATTACTTTCGAATTTCGAACGCTCACCGTATATTAAATACAAGTCAGCCAATTGTAATCACCCATTCTATAATAATGACCAATGTATGTGAATATATATATATATATATATATATATATGATAAATATTATTAAATTCTTATCCACAGACACATGTGTTTCATCCTTTTTACCGAGAATCATCAGTGTGAGGGTGATTGCTTTGTTGATAACACGATTCGAAACCCTTAGTCAATATTTGAACGCCTAGGACGATGCGGCTACCAAACCAACCACGTTGAAAGTAAGAGAATTGAGATCTATTTATGTCTAAGTAAGGAAACACACATAGAAGGCTGTCAGCAGCAGTGTTCACTGACACGTTAAACTCTCCCTCTCTCTCTCTCTCTCTCTCTCTCTCTCTCTATATATATATATATATATATATATATATATATATATATATATATGAGAGAGACAGACAGACAGAAAGGAAAAACAATTAAACACGGGAAGAAATTAAAAAAAAAACGGGATATTCATTAGGGATGTTGTGTGTGTAAATATAAATTAAGTACCCATGTTTGTTTAAATAGGGTAGGCATTTTAGATGTGTGTGTATATTAGCTTGCCTGTTTTGTCAGTGAGAGTGTTTGTATGAATTTGTGTGTACGTGAGTTCGATCAGCTGTGTGTATATGCGGTCGCTACGTTTAATAGTTCGGGTTGCGTCTACCCAGGCCTTGGGCCCCTAAAGCTTAGGCTGGATTGAAATACGTGTGTTGAGTCCGAAAGGAAAATACCGGAGAAAGGAAGAAAGCTATGTGTTTGTTTTATAGGCATTAAATATTCTCGCGTCTCTGATTGGTTTAAAGAAACTGCCGATTGAGCTTTTGAGAACTTATACTTAAAAACAACATTCGCTGGCTGCTACTGTTTCCCATAATTTCTCCCGCGCCTCTGTCGTATTAAAGTAAAATTATTATTTCATATCTTATGTTATAGGTAGGAATTATTTTGTTAAACAAAAATGAAAACTAGTTTTTTTGAATTTAGTTTCCTCTGATTTTCGTACAGTTTTTCGCCGTTTTCTTTTAATATTTTTAAGTGAAACTAATTATATCACCCCCTCCCCTCTTTTTCGACGAAAAACCAAGTCCGTGGAAGTACTTGTACATTTTTATACTCGATAAATATTATATGTAATGTAATTAATTCCATTCAGTTAAAAATTTACTCCCTGCTGCCCAGAAGAACACTTTTATTCGCTTCAACACTAAATAAAAACATACATGTAACATTTTACTCATTGCCCCCACGCTGTAAACCTAAAAATAAAACAAAGATTCTTTTTTTTATAAATTTACTATTAATCGAAAATGTATTTAAATTAAAATACAATAGTGTAAAAATAAAACACAAATTTTAAAAATTTATTAAGAAAAATTAAGAAATGTCCACCCAGAGGATTTCAGTTCTTATGGAGTCAGTTTCGAGTATTGACAGAGAATCCAGAGTCAGTTCCAATAATGATCGAAGCAGTTTACGATTTGAAAGCCGCAAAAAAATGTGAAAAGGCAGACGACACTTAGCATGTGAAGGGTTATGTTAGGGTTAGGGTTTAAAAATTGTTAGCCCCTCAAAAAAAGGTGACTTTACAATCGTAAACTGCCTCGGCAAGTAAGGAGTCTCTACGATGAAACGAGCCGAAGTTATCGCCAAGAGTAGGACTTTTACCCTTTCCGTGACCTTGATCGTGACCTTTGACCGAGATACCCCAAAATTAAATCAGTTCTAAGTTAGACCGTGGACGATATTTCGACCAAGTTTGGTGACAATTAGGCAAACGATGTGAATGCTAGGCTGTACACAAGCAAACAAGCAAACTCTACTGAAAACATAACCTCCTTTGCGGAGTTAACAATAACGAAAAACAATATATTTCACCATTAAATACTGCTTGTTACACTTATGGCCGCCATACTTTTTGTTTTAAAAAAAGAAAGTAGGCAATGCTTATGTTGTATGAAGCAGCAGCGGTAGCGACTATTATTTGGAATATCGATTGGATAAAAACTAAAATCACCAGTTTCTTTCAACCAATCACAGCACAGCAGATATTCACTTCCAAATCTGGCGCGTCGTATGAAAACCAAAACAAAGCGTTTTCCTATCTCTTTCTTATTTCTCTTCCACAGCTAACACACTTGCGAACGACACATTCTGCCCAAGTTTCTTGAGGCTTAAAAGCCCTCGGCAATAGCAAGCACATGATGGAAATTGACATACCCAGGTACTGTACCAACATTCCCGAATTACTGTACACCTAGCGAAGCATACACATGTCGCTCACCGAACGCACGTACACATAAGTTCACGCATACATACTCTCGTGGCAAAAGCGACACGCTAATACACACAAACATCTTCATGCCTATCCCATTTATACACACATAAACGCACACGGAGCCAGCCGAAATGAACATGTCTACTCAATTCCTTTTTACACGTTAAACAACTCTTTCACTCAGAACGTTCCTTGAACTCTTTAACCCCTCATTCATTGCCAACTCTTTATTTTGTATTATGTTAACAAGTTGTCAATAAGAATTAATGATTTTTGTATAGATAGACTTTGACATTAAAACTCTACACTGTTCAAGACGTTGTGGCGTATATTTAACACGTAAACAATACTTAAAAAATGATTCAAACAATTTAAAATGTATGTTGTATAACAGGAATGCAATTTTTTCTTTATTTATAAATGAATTTGGAAGCTGTTATTTAATAAAGGTTTCCAACCAATCACACGTTTCTATTTGCGTAAGAACAGACAAACTCCCAAAACACCATAACTTGTTTGATGGTGTATAGATTCGTTTTTTCTGTATGTCTCTCTTTCATTGTCTATCTATCTATCTATCTATCTATTTGTTTTGCTTTCCATTCTCTGTCATGTATAGCTTTTTTTTCTATATTGTGTCACCTTATATTTCCTTCTCTTTTCTCTTTCTCTTCTCGCTTCTTGTTTTATTTCTTCTGTCTTTCTTCTTATTTTACTTTCTTTCTGTCTCGTATCCATTAATTATTTCTTTGTTTTAATTTTATACCTCCTCTCTCTCTCTCTCCTCTTCCTTCCCTTTCCTATCGTACAATGACATCTTATTTTTAAATGTAACTAACACCGTTTTCTTCGTACTTTTAGCTTTCAGACAATTCTAGCCTTTGAGCTAGGATCAATGTGTAGTATCTGTTTCATTCTCAGTCAGAGGAGAACACATCTTTCCTAAACTGAGGAAATTTTAACCATTTTTTTGGTTATAATCCAGAATGCCCCTTTTTCGGGAACTGGATATCCTCCACATTAAAAACAGATATTGTATCTAATTTTGCCCTCGTGGGGAAGCAACTAAATATGGAGAATTAACCCGTGTAGCCATGAGTTAAAAAGATTTCGTTTTAAATTGTCTTTCTTCTTCTGAAATAAAATTCTAATTAACATTTTAAAGTTTTAAAATTCTAACTCTAATTCAATGTCCTAATCATTCGTGGGCATGTTGCTTTTTTTTCTTATGCCTAGACTATTTTTACTTTTTTAAAAATGTTATCTCTATATAAAGTTAAGACGATTTTCCCCCTGTACCTTTGTCAAGAATAGAAAATAACCACATGCATTATAGGCTACTAAACTCACCACTATATTACGCTTATTCACTCGAGCGTGTTATAGTACATTTGTTATTATTTTTCTGAAGCCTAAAGTAAATATTACTTTTTGGCCCACCATCTTCGATACTTCCCAAAACATACTCCATATAGGTGGTAGCAAAAACTTTTCCCGCTAACACTTTAGTACTAACACTCTCCCTATCGACACTGGGAACTAATAAACAACGTCTACTTTTTTTTAAAGTGAACATTATTATTTACTATTCGTCTGATATTAATTTAGTACATAATACAATTCATTGCGCACACATTTAATGGGCGCTCCCTCTAATTCTTCTGATTTTCGAAAATATCGGATGACGTTATTTCTACCTATTACGTATACAGTTATACTCATTCCGGTGTTTAGAGAACAATTAACGAACATAGTTCCTTGCAGTTTTTTTTATTATTCACCATGGCGGCTACAATTTCTTCAGCGACTCGACATCCGAATTAAGTCAATATTCGACAGAACTATAAAGTTGACATTTTCTAAATTCTACACATTTCACACGCATAATATCCAAAAATTGGAAAAAGACATAGCTTTCTTGGTATAGAAATGACACAAAACGTGTGACTGGTGGATTCTATATTTAGTCGCCTTCTGGCGGATCGTAACATAAAACGCATGCCAGCTACAGGCTTCGTTTAAGTGACGTATTTTTCAAGAGATGTTCTACTCGCTTTATTGGCCAAGAGGTTATCGACGTAAATCCAAAACCGAGAGGTTTACCGTTCGATCTCAGTCAACTCACACATTTTTTTTACATTGTTAAACTTTTGCCTATGAGAGAGAAGGAAGGGAGAACTATTAACCGGGTTTTTAAAATTCAACATTATTATGTAGTAGTTTGAAAAGAAATCAATGTAAGGTGTAGTACTTTAATTATTGTGAATATCATCATTTCTATTCGAACACACATGGTTTATTAGTGCTCTGCAGGCCTCCTTAATTATATTTGTGTGTTTCAGTAGTGCTCAGGAGGCATACTCATTTTTCTTTTTCTTTCTTCACAAACAGGGAATTTTTATACAAAGATAACAGGAGGAATTTGGTTTGAATAAGGCTCTGTAGACGTCTTTAATTTTAAAAGTGCCCATTATTATAGATAGAGCTGGTGTTTAATCAAAAAGAAAAATTCTGGGGAAATACCGGTAATATGGGATTAGCAGAAAGACTCCTACAACCGCGTCTCCTTCCTTCATTCCT
>OY744522.1:65039087-65074087 GCA_963556195.1 Sepiola atlantica
AAATTTCGCAGTGAAAATGGTAACATTACTCTTAGAAGGGAATTCTACTGAGAGAAAGAGGCATTACTCTCAGAAAACACCATGCCAAGAAAAACATTACTTCTTTGGCATTGGTAATATTCTTTGTTCTCAAAGTGATTGACCATCAGCCACTGCCTTCTAGTATCTATTTATGAAGAAAAAAGGTTTTGATTTTTTGAAGAATCAGATAGAATAACACGATTGGGGATGAACTTATAGATACTAGGGCATGACGTGATAATCCAGTTGATCGGATCGGACCTCTTCGACCTCCTAAAATAAGGACCAAAGTGGACGAATGCCTAGCCACAAGGATCCTGTCCTACGGCATCACGGGTCGCCACCTACGACCAATAAGTTGCCCGGCTTTCGGGGGGGGGGTTACACTCTGAATGGGGTTGCAGTTAGCGAATTTGTGGCCTCGCTGACAGCGCAACTAAAAGCATGAAGAACTAAAACAAAAGATAGCAGCAAAAGAGGGAAGACTAAGGCGATACAGATACAAATCAGAACAGTACACACAAAATTGGACTTTTAAAAACAATAAAAGCCAATTATATCAAAACGTAAATGGAAGAAGAACAAAAACGGAACAACTGGACCCGACAGAAATAAAATATTTCTGGAGCAAGATATGGGAAAAACGGGAAGACCACAACAGAAATGCTGAATGGCTGAAAAACATGAAAGAAGAGCTTCAGCAAATTGAAGAAGGAACAGATGGAAAAATTAACGAGGAAACACTAAAGACACACCTAAGAAGAACCTGCATGAAAGGCTAAAGCAAAACCTGAGAAAATGTGTTCACGAAACATATGTACCAGAATGGATGACCAAAGGAAGAACCACATCAACACACAAAGACACCGAAAAGAGAACAACCTCAAAGGACTACAGACCAATAACCTGTTTATCACCCATGTGGAAAATCTTAGCAGCACAAATGAGAAAACAGATTTACCACTCCCTTAATAATTGTGGGCTACTTCCCGAGGAACAGAAATGATGCCAGAAAGGGAAAAGAGGGATGCATGACCTGTTATACATAGATGAAAAGATCTTGAAAGAGGTAAAAAGCAGAAAAGGGAACATAGCTATTGCATGGATCAACTACAAGGCAGCTTACGACAGGATCCCACAAGCATGGATAATCAAGCACTTGTGGATGCAAAAATATCAGAAAAGATTATCAATTTGATTAAAAAGGCAATGGGAACATGGAGGCTGGAACTAACAGCTGGACAACAATACCTAACTGATATAAGAATGCAGAGAGGCATCTTCCAGGAGATTCTCTATCACCGCTACTGTTCATCATAACCATGATGCCATTCAACAACATACTCAGGAAATGTGATGCTGGATACTAGTTTACTGACACAAAATCATCTGGGACATGGATGTAAAAACAAATAAATTGATCTAAGCATGGAGACCAGATGTCGTAATAGTTAACAAGAAGGAAATAACTGCCAAATCTTAGATTTTGCCGTCACAGGAGATCACAGGGTGAAGGTCAAGGAGACTAAAAACCGAAACAAATACATAGAACTTGACAGAGATCTGAGAGGGATATGGAATATTAAAAAGGTCAATGTAATAGCAATAATCGTGAGAGCACTAGAAACGGTCACGAAAAAACTGAAAAAAAGACGAGGTGAAATTGGGGTCAAATTGAAGACTGCGACTATACAACAGACGGCAATGATGAAAACAGCTGCGATCCTGAAAAAAATCTTCGAGTGCGGAAACCAACCACCATAACCCCAAACAGTGACCAGCCACATGGAAAGTGCAATAGAAATTAAAAAATAAATAAATAAAAGTAAAATAAAAAAAACATAGAAAGAACACCATGCAAACCAAGAGAACTGAAACTCCAAGAAATCTAATAAACTACACGCCCCCCCCCCAAAAAAAACCAGACGCACACTGTGATGGCACTAACCTCAGCTGATACCACACAAATGATTGTGAAGGATCAAGGAGAATTGAAAGACAGGGAGAGTGCGGATAATACTGGGATCTTGGGGAGGCTTATTGTCACCCAAATCTCAGATGACCAATGGTCGTTGTCAGCGAGAAATCAATGGTAAGCAGCTGTTATGATAACGCAAATCATTTGCAATGATTATCGAAAGAGGCGGAGAATACTAAAAAGACTTCCTGTTACTCAGACTCCAGGGAACACCACTTATCTGTTGATGTAGTGATATCCACTGGATACCTATTCATTACAAGCACCACATTTTATTTTAACTTAGTTCACCCCAACAAGACAAGTTGCCACTGTAGACGTAAGGGCTACTGAGAATTAGGGTGAACATTTTGGGGGCCATCCTAAATTGTGAGCTGTGCAGCGAGATGCTTGTTCACTTTAGTTTTAAATTTCTGCATGTCGGTACAATCGAGGAAACTAGGATCAAAGAGGGAGTTCAAAGCTATTAGAGTAGAACGCTCTCCAGCATCTGGGGACCTCCACAGTGAATGGATGGGATTTGACTGGTTGTCAGGTTTGTCGAATGCATTTACGTCGAGGTGGCACCAGAGCAGCAAGTTCATCAGAGCACAGGGGCTGGAGCTTGGTGGATAGTGAGAGACCTATTAGATTAGTGACTCTTTTTGGAACTTTGTCTAAGAGGGAGAGACTAGTGGATGGTGCACCAGCCCAGATGTGACAACAAAACTCCATGCATGGTCGGATGGTGACTTTGTAGAGATATAGGATGATGTCAGGTGAGAGAAGTTTTCTTCTCGCTCGGTAGAGGGAGCCCACTTTCTTTGCAGTAGCCATGCAATGTCTTATATATATTTGTTCCAATTCATGTTAGCTGTGAATGTTAGGCCGAGGAGTTTGAACGTTGGACTCTCAGGTAGGGTGTTATTTGCCATGGCAATCGGTGGTTGAAGAGGTATCTTTTTGTTGTTAAAGGAAAGGAGCTTTGTCTTAGCAGCATTAAATGTTACCATCCATTTATGACCCCATTCAACTACAGAGTGGTGGTAACTTTCTAAGGATTCAGCCATTGTCTCGGATATGTGTGCGTCCGTTTTGCCTACATGACGAGAGTAGAGCGTGGTGTCGATAGCAAATATACCCATCTCAGACACAATGTTATCCAGGAGGTTGTTTATGAAAATCAGGAACAATAAAGTTCCAAGGATCAGTCCCTGGGGTACACCTGCATGTATATCATGTTGTTTGGATGAATGGCCATCGAGCATAACCTGATCTTTCTTTTTGATAGGAAGGATCTTATTATGTTAAATATTCATCCAGTAATACCATATGAATTAACTTTTAGAAGACCTTCATGCCAACCCTTGTCAAAGGCTTTTGATATATCAAGTGCCATTTAAAAAAAAATATTTGATGTGTTTTCAACAAACATTTGCATACAAATATCCAATGGTGAGTTAATACCACAGCAAATCAGACATTAATAAAACCAAATCAGACATTAATAAAACCAAAATGGTGAATTGTTGATCTACTGAACGTGACGTCACCAAAGACCACGTTCAGATTGCTCAAACCTTTTATCTATCAATACAGCAGTGCTATTTTTAATAGTCAGCTCCATAATTTTCAAATGGCTACAAAAACATTGGTGCAGAACTTACCATCTTTGCTCGGCATAGGTTAAAAAGAAAACTACAATGAGATGCCAATTATGGCCAGAGTAACAGTTTGTTATCAGGGTGTGTGTTTAGACATCCTGTCTATAAGCACAAATAGTAATTTATATATAGTGAAGATTATGTATATTTTTTATCTTCGTTTTGTTCAATAAAGATTAAGATTTGGGTCGCTGCTGGTTATAATGACCCTGACAGTAAAAATAAAACATAAAAGGATACCTTTGTATTTACGTTAAAACAAGCAGACAATATTCGATGTAAATAGGAGAGACTTGTGTCTGTCTGGTAGGATTTCTATTTGTGTGTTTGCTGACGCCTTCTCGGATATTAGACATCGAAACATGAGATCTGCCATGAATGGTCTTCTGCATATGAAAAAAGTACTAAAGAGAAAGTATTTATGAGTCGGGGATCCACATATCGCTGAGACCCTGTAAATCCTTGAAATAAAATACCCAAACTCTGATACTACTAGTGTGTATCCTCTGTCAAAAATGACAGAAAAACAAAATTATGCTCCACCAATGTTCACACTAATATTCATATAAATTCATAGACTTACATCACTAATTTCATTTTTCATATATAAATTATTATTATTATCATTTCAAATGACCTAAAGATAAAATCTCATCGTTAACATTTTATTTAGAGTATAGGATTTATTTCCGAATTTATTTCAGGCGGTTGTCTGACTTGCTATTTGCTTCGTCGCTCCCCCTTAACACTTGGAATGGTTTCGTCCGGAGGTTAGAAAAGGGCACTTTTGTATTTGATAACTTTTGTGTAACGGGACGGATTTATATTTATTTATACACAAATAAATACACATTGGTCTTTATCATATAAGTGGAGAATTTTTTATCAGATTTTCTTTGGTTGGTTTGATTCCAGCTATTTTGTTTTACGGCATATCAACCCTTTCATTTAATGCTGAATTGGGTCATTTTGTTTGAAGTTGTTATGCTTCATGTTCTTAATATCTTTCAATATTTATAGATTAAGTTTTGTTTTATAAGCGTATATTTTGTAAATAGACTGCAAACGATAGACACTGTTTAATCTGACCGGTACTACCACTTCGGAGGAGAGTGAACCTGGGAGTAATGGCAACGATGGTATAACTCTACACCCTCAGAGTTCCCAAATTAGGGCCTCACCACTGAATGTAGTTTAAAATCAAACCCAGGATTGGGTTGGTACAAAAGGAAAACAATTAAAGAAATAAAACTGGGAGAAGTAGTTGTGAAAGATAAAGTGGGTGTGAGGAGAATATCTTGCTCAAGGGTATCCGAGACAGTTTAATGTCGTGCAGGAGACCATTATCAGATTTTTGATAGGTATTCTATTATAAGAGAAGGTAATGTTGCGTATGTTTGATTATCTTTTTTTTCTTATAAAGGGCTCTTTTTTCACACAGTAATAAATAAATAAATTGGAGAAAAGTTTTCTTACGATGTCTCGTCTCATAAAAATCAATAAGTTATTAAAAAAATGTAAATTCTAAAGAAAATAATAAAAGAAAATTATAGTGACTAAAGTACTTTTGTAGTAACGTTTAGAGAATCGAGTGCTCGCACTGTGACGTCCAAATAAAGTGTTTGAAATGGTTTGTGCGCATGTGGCTCTATGTAGAATTTCCGGTAAAATCAATGAATGCAAAAATGTTTATTTTAATCCAATCAAAAATGCCTCCGCTTAAATACAAATTGTGTTTTTCGCCTTTCATTGTGGTTAGTTTGACTAATTTGAAATGTGTTTTTGTAAATGCAGTTTTCTTTAGTCTGTCGCGATTAAGTTTTTTTTTTGTTGTTGTTCAAAAGATCTTCATATTTTTAAATCTACGCGGCCAAACATGATGCGAATTGATAGCTCCGAATTTTGGGTTGGGTTGACTCAAGGGTTTTGAAAAATAGTCCGTCACGCATAATTTTAAAATGGCATTTTCTATGGTCCGTCAAGATAAAGTTTGAAACAGAATATTCGTCGGTTAGGCAAGCTTAAGTTAAAAAAAAACATATTTGCTGGTCTGTCACACTCGATTTGAAATAGGATTTTTAGCACTAAACGCGCAGAATGAATGGACGTTTCTTAAGAATGCTCGTTCTTGTTTTTCGTCGTTTGTTTATGCTGTTTTTTTTCTTACCCTTTGTGCGCATGCATGCATGTGTATTTGTGCATTAGCGTGAGACTGACGCTGACACTGACACTGACACATGCATATAGCATTAAGATGAGGGAGTACTTGAATCGGCTGAAATGGATGGATACATAAAATGTGAGTCAGCCTCGTTTTTAATATGATTATTGTAGATTCTCATCTGAAAGAGTCCCGCGTTGGTATTTTAAGGATATTAGAACACAGAATGCCTGCTCATTGGCTAGGAGATTAAAAGAAACGATTCATCATAGCTTAGACACTCCTTCCCCCTTCTTCCATTTATCTCTTACTCGTTTCTCTTTTCTTATGACGCTCAAACAAAAGCATTGTGTGAAATCTTTTGAGTATGCGTGTGCGTGCAAGTTAATAGGTTTCTCTTCATACCTGAGAAACAGTTGCATAATTTTGTCACTACCGCCGGTATTCGGCGTTCGAATCCCTCTAAAGCGGGTCCACACTATTTTTTTAACAAGATTTGTTAGATTGCGAGTTATACTCTGAACCCGTCGCACGTTTTGTCGCCACACACACACACACACACACACATATATATATATATATATATATATATATATATATATATATATATATATATATATATATATATATATATAAACTAGATGTACCCGTGACCCAAATGGGTCAAAACCACTACATCTATTTATTCTAGTTTGATTTCATTTGTAAACTTCATAAACTGTTAGATATATATACATTCTTCTTGCATAACTAAAATAATAAGGCTCTTTACTATTATTATTATTATTAATAATAATTTACTCACTAGGTTTTTTTTACCCAAGTCATTATCTGTGATTGTTAGAGTCTAAGTGACAAGTCTCCTCAGATTTCCAGCACTCATTGCTTCTTTTGATAACCGTGTCAAATCACGGAAACACATAAAGGCAATTCAGAGTATTCGTTGGAGATGCACCTACTACATGAAAAACCGTCCCTGATGTAGACAAAAATTCCATGTCCATACCGATCTAGAAGATTGGGTTTTAAGCAAGGCGATCCATAATACAGGCCTGGCAAACATGCGACTGGGGTCCACGACCGGGGGCAGACATATGAAGGCCAAAATCACTACTAAATAATAATTACAGAGAAAAGTTTTAGTAAGAAATTTCTTAGTAATGTCCAGTTATGAGCAACTGTACATATTCTTAGGAAGCAGCTTACAGTATTATGGATCGCCTTGGTTTATATACAAAGACACAGAGAGAGATATGGGTTTATATACAAAGAGAGAGGGAGAGATGGGTTTATATACAAAGAGATAGAGAGCGCGAGAAATAGGTTTATATACAAAGAGAAAGAAAGAGAGAGAGAGAGGGGAATGGGTTTATATACAAAGAGATGGAGAAATGGGTGTATATACAAAGAGAGGGAGAAATGGGTGTATATACAGAGAGAGAGAGAGATGGGTTTATATACAAAGAGAGAGAGAGACAGATGGGTTTATATACAAAAAGAGATATAGATAGGTTTATATCAAGGCAATCCATAATACAGGCCTGGCAAACATGCGAACGGGGACAACGACTGGGGACGGACACATGAAAACCAAATTACTACTAAATAATAATTACTGAGAAAAGTTTTAGTAAGAAATTTCTTAGTAATGTCCAGTACTTAGCAACTATACACATTATCAGGAAGCAGCTTATAATAATTGATTTATTTCCATCAAATCTAAAAATATAAAAACTAAATTCACAAAAAAAATCACTTGATTCACCATGAATTAGACACATTTTAGATATTTCAAAAATCACGAGTCAATTTGTTTATATTGACTATTTGATTACAAAAAATATAATGACATAATACAATCAGAAAGCAAATTCAACGGGTTTATATACAAAATCAAATACTTTATGAACAAAATAATGTCCGGAGAAACAATTTTGATAATTTTTACAAAATTTGTTATTTGTTATATATACAATTTGTTTTTCTAGAGAAGATGAAGAAAATGCTTATTTCTTCATGATATGATAATACATATTATACACAGTATTAATAATAAAATCAACTTATATCAACAAGAACATAGCACCAAAAAATATATGTAAAACATATCTGATAACTGCTGGGAAAATTATGCATTAAAAAAAACTGAGATTCTACTTTTTTCGGCTATACCGTGTGATCTAGCGTTTTAAGTCAGAAAGCCATTTTTTTTCTTTTTGCTATGAGAGATAAATTTTGTGTGGTTTCTGAGGGGTATGGGTGGGGCAAGTATTTATACTTTCTTTTAGGCGATTATGTGTGGTTTTACGACCTTGCCATTCGGACTTAGGTTTATTGGTAAAAATCTTTTAGTTAACTGCTCTAAAAAATAGAATGGCCCGGAAATAGGGGATCATTCTACGTTAAATATATATATACAAACCCAATCCCTACTCTTAAATAATTGTTTGTTCTTTTTTTCCGACAGATTTTTCAGAGTGTTCACACGTAATCGCCTAAACAAAGTAAAATCTCATTTTTTAAGATTCCGGTAACAGAATAGAGCACAAATATCTCCCATTATTTAATAGTCAAACAATGGTTATTGTTGCTAAAAAGAAAACGTTACTGAAAAAGAGCTTGTTAAAAAATAAATTAAACATTTTATTTTAGAGCAAAGGTACCATTTCAGACCAGACCAAAAATCAATTTTATCCAACATTTGGGCGAATACAGAGTGAAATAGGTAATAAAATTCAACAGTCTCTGTGGTACAAATGAAGCGTAAAAAGTATTTAGACTTGTTGATTTAATTTTATTTGAGTAATTGACTCTCCCCTCCACTTCAGATAAAATAATTATCATAAATAAAATCTTATATCAGTTTCTGATATCCATCATTACAATATGAAAAAATAGCATGAGTTTATATTTTCCAATATATTTTTCAAAATTCATTCTTTGTTTGATTCACCTGATGCAATTCAAGAACCAGCAGTAAAAGTTTTGAAATTATCTTAAAATATGATTTATAAAATAGGAATGTTTATACAATTCTCACAACAACATAATCAGTATTGATAATGCATAAAATCCAAGCAGTTATCATATGTTTTACATTTCCCCCCTTTTTACTTATATTTTATTGGTTTTATGTTCTTGTTGATATAAGTTGATTTTATTATTAAAACTGTATATAATATGTATTATCGTATAATGAAATAATAAGCATTTCATTCACCTTCTCTAGAAAAAAACAAATTGTATATGTAACAAACAACAAATTTTGTAAAAATTATCAAAATTGTTTCTCCGAACATTATTTGGTTTTGTAAAATGTTGAATTTGCTTTCTGATTGTATTATGTCATTATATTTTCTGTAAATCAAGTAGTCAATATAAATAAATTAACATGATTTTTTAAATATCAAAAATGTGTCTAATTCATGTTGAATAAAGTGAGTTTTTGTGAATTTAGTTTTTATATTTTTATACTTTTATATTTGATGGAAATAAATCAACAATTGTAAGCTGCTTCCTAATTAATATGCATAGTTGCTAATTACTGGACATTACTAAGAAATGTTTTACTAAAACTTTTCTCTGTAATTCTTATTTAGTAGTGATTTTGGTCTTCACGTGTCCGTCCCCAGTCGTTGACCCCAGTCGCATGTTTGCCAGGCCTGTATTATGGATCGCCTTGGTTTTGAGGTAATGTGAGAATAATCTGAAATCTTGTTGAAGCCCTCAATAGAAATTAACAGGCCAATTCCAGTTCCACAGAGAAGCAACAAGTCAGGTTTGGTCACCGGTAAGTTGATTTTCAACCCCTGCAAAATTGTCACACAACCCCCTAATGTTGGAAAAGGAGACCTGGTAGTAAGGATCCACTTTAGGAGTTGGGGTAGTGGGTTTATGCTTATCTTTTATTCTTTAACTTTTAATTTTGGGATTGAAAATGTGTGTAAGAGGTCAGTAGAGGAGAACAGAGAGAGAATGGATAAGCAGATTATCTTTTAAACTCATAGAAGAAACAAAAGCTGTGGCAGATCCCAGTAATATGGCATCGAGAAGAGAACTACTGCATGGTTCAGATCCCATTCGCCAAATGACAATAAAGTAGACCTGGCATTTTGCATCTGTTAAAAGAACAACCTTTTTGAGAGTAACTTCAAGTTTCGAGTCCTTGAACTATCAGGCAGAAAATGATTACATTCAGCACCCTTATTAGTGACATGGAAACAAGAACAGAAAATACGAAAAATGCTCAAATCACCTCCACATACTTCTCACACTAAACAACAGATATTAGCGTAAGAACGAAAATGCATGCAAATTACTGTGTTGGGAGAAGAAGCTTTCCCGGAAAAAATGTAAGAAATCTTGAAAAGAAACTAAACGAACGCATATTTTCTGGAAACACGCATAGGAATTAGCCTAAGTGGCTGGTGGAACAGATTAGAATATGAAGGTTTTGGTTCGAAAGCTATAATCGTCAATCAAGTAAAGGGGAAAAAACTTATTTTACTTTAATGCCCTCTCAAAATTGACATTCTTTTTGTTTACATGGTTCAAATTGTTGTGATCACAGCAAGACCATGCATGCATCACTTAAAACTTGATTTGGGGATAATCTTAAAAATATGCGATTTTATCATGACGTGCTGTCATACGAGAGAATCGGGTCTAAATGGCTCCAGAAAAGGGAGTAAAAGGGGCTGCAGGGGCTGCAGGGGCTGGCGTTACTAGCTCTGAGAAAACGTAGGCGGATACTTGGCGGCCGAAACTGGAAGGTGTGTGAAAGGGTTATAAACACGATCGTATACGAGAAGAATTATTTTTATTTTTAATACAACCCTACGGTTAAATAAATGAAAATTAAAAATTATATAAAATTCAACCAAGTGAAAACAATTTTCGCATCGTTGTACGAACTTATTGTGGTCCGCAAGCAATGTTAAAGATGATTTTGTCACATAACAATGAAGATTCAGTTTTTCACATTTTCGTTTTTGCCATGAAACAATGGACGAACTATTTTATACAGCATTTCTTTTTCTTCGAAAATTGGAAATGATCACAAGTACACCGCTATATTAAATAGTATGGAAGTACGTGAAGGGTGTTTGTGAAACCCAGTTGAGTTAGCTAAAATTCGAGGAGAAGACATGCACTCCTTCGTATAAATTATAGAATCGCTATTTGTTGTGCTCGTAAGTCGATTTTGTGACAGTCATATGTGAATCTGAAATCTTTTGCATCCTGTAAAACCGCTAGAATAAATATCACTAATCGAATTATCAATGTATAGTGTTGTCCACATATATATATATATATATATATATATATATATATATATATATAGATATATATAGAGAGAGAATATTGTAGGTCCAATGAGAGAAAAGTGTATATTAAAAAATCGGAAGCTACAAAGATTTGAATTTTTTTATTTTAATATTAGATGCTTAGATTCGACATGTATTTTGGGTGCTTTTTTCCATTCTCGTCAGTACCACTCATATCAAAATAAACCTCACATGTAAAAAAAATGCAAAAATCATACAACACACCTACCAACACCACCTTACACAACAAAACAAACCTTACAACGACTTCTTACACCAACAAATAAATCAAAATACCTAAACAACAACACATCCAAAGAATAAGAACCCCACCCCCTCACAAAAAAGCACGTAACAATATTACAAAGAAACGTCATCATTAGCTAAGATACACAATACAAAGCATGTAGAAAGAAATTATCCATTAAAAATCCCCCAAAACCGTTAAATAAGCGATCAACATTACCATCTTTTAGAAATCCCATTCAGAATGATAATGAAGAATTAGATAACACTAATTAACTTATCTGCATATACATTGACAGACGATGAAATAAAAATATTTAAATTTGTCTTCAAATGCTGCCTCACTCCAAAAGCAATATAACGGAAGTGAAAAAATAATTTGGAGAATTTAATTTCAAATTTAGACAAATATAACCAATGAACACAAAACAAAAACCAAATGATTCATGAGTTAAAAAAAAAAAAATCAACATACTTCCCAAATAAAAACAATAATAAAAGTTAATTAAACCGATTAAAAAACAAAAACAAAAAAAAACTCTGGAACTACAACCTACAAAAAAGAACCACCAAGCCTATCAATAATCTCACATCCACACAAGACCTAGCATTAAAGGAAATCCGGAGTAATAATAACATAATTATGAAAAAAGCAGACAAAGGTAGTGAACATGTATACAAATATATAAACCTTTTATAGAATGAAAATTCCAGCGGCACTAGAACATAAGGATAACTAAAAACCAATTAGTACAAACATAGACAAAAATATTATATAAAAGTCACAAAACTTTGGACCACACCCAATAAAATATTAACAAAAAAAGAAAAAGGGGCTTCCTAATAAACGCAAAACAAACACATTTTACTGTAGATAAAATAAAGAAATAGTATCGGAACAGTTAAACAGAGGTATCGCCAAGATCAAGTCCAAATGAAAGTCAATATCTCTCTCCAGTGTTAAAAATAATAAAACGTCGTTCAGTCCAACATAAACAAAATCCAGCACAATTTTCTTTCGTTCGCTTTACGATCCCACGTTAAGAACGATCTCCACATCTCTCCCCGAATGTTCATTTTTTCCCCTCTTTTATTAAAAAAAAAAAATGCGACGCATGCAAACCAACTTCATTTGCATAAATCTCCTTCTCGGCGCCGCGGCCCGGATCTTCAAATAAAAACCTTATTTGACTTTCTGATGCCTTTCTCCTCCCACTCCTCTTTCTGTTCTGTCGTCAGCGAGCGTTTTCGGGTTCGCTCCCCACACACAGCGTACCAGACGCTGCCTCTTTGAACGGCGCCGACAAGTGTCTGCATTTACGTCAGTTGGCCACTCTCCGTTACACAAATACACAAAATGAATGAGATATGGAAAACCATCGATACACACAAAAAATTGAATATGTCACTGTCCCAAACCCCAGTGAATTTATATTAGTAAGACCAACCAATCCTAATAGGCATCCCCCTGCAACTTTTCACTAAAAAGATCAAAAGCTGCATACGGGACGACATTCACTTCCTAAGCTCCATACGATAAAAAATAGATCCAAAAACAATCAGAGTAACATTTGATATCAGCAGCAAACCCCATAAAATAAGGTAAACAGGCAATATCATTTTGGATTGAAAAACACCCAGAAACATATCCGAAACCAAACATTTTATCATCGATAATATAGAATTAATCCTCACCAATAACTCTTTTGCATTCGACAAAAAAAATTACACCCAATCTCTAGGTGCCGCAACGAGAACGAATATTGCACCAACATATGCCACCGTAACACTGGTTTACCTAGAGGAAAACGTTTATGAAAAGCTAAAACAAAAATATGGACTAAATATTAAAACACACTTCATAAAATTTTGGAAGAGATACTTAGATTATCGTTTCATTCTTGGGAAATTCTTCATGAGACGCATCAACGAATTACACAATATACTCCAAAACCTACACCTAAAAATCAGATTCACTCAATAACATAGTAATAAAGAACTATGATTTCTAGACATAGTAATCACAGATAAAAAAAAAACACCCATATAATCACAGACATCTACCACAAACCCACAAACACCTAACAATATAGCCATAGTATACCCTACTCCCCAGCATGCAGGATCTAGACTATAATTACCGACAAACACATTTGAATGACCCGACTATAAGAACTACAAACACATTCTTTAAGTAGGATACCACATACAACTAATAAACAAAAGTTTATAACTAGCGGGAACATACCAGTAGACCAGTTACAGAACCTCGAAAAACAACATAACGAACAAATTGTACTATACGTCTGAACAGACAACAAAAAATCTTGAACTATTTATGGAAATAACAAGAAACCTGGAATTACTCAAACGATAAATTAAAAGCCATACTAAAAACAACTAAACTAATTAAAAGCAAACATCAACTGAAAAACGTAAACACATCTTAACCTCACTCAAACTCAGTCAACACATAACACAAGGGCTCATTAAATGTGATAAAAAAGATAAGCATACGCCATTACCACTCCCTTATAACAAACTAACGCATAAACATAGAGAAAGAAAAGATATACACATATTCTGGTAAAAACAAACACCACATACTTTCACGAAACTAAACACGCACAAAATTTACCAACATAGATACACCAACATTATCCTACACGCACGAACACATTCACACACACACACACAAACTACAGGAAGCATAAACATACATCTACACAAGATAAAAAAAGAAGGAGCAACAAAACGTACGCAAACTCACTCACATTGAAAAAAAAGCACAAATACACAAAAACGTTCACACACAAACGGTAACAAATACACACAAAGAATAAGCACACAAACACACATACTTCACTGCAAGAACATGTATGTTTCCAGAAAGAAGAATTAATAAAAACTAATGATTTTACAATCGCCATCCACAAAAGACAACAAACACAAACACACAGAAGAGACACACACTTCATACGGAGGGAATTAGTGTCACAGAAGAATAAAATAAACTATAAATTTAATGAATTCCCAATAAAATTTATCATTAGCAAGAGGACCATAGCCCGACGATGATGGAAAAAGCACTTTTAAAAATATATATATAATTATTGCCTGGATTGGTTCTGTACACTAAATACATTGGGCTCTCAAGTCGGAAATATGACATTTGATATATATTTATAGCTCTATATAATTTGGTATTAAACTTAATTTTTCTCATTCGGATTGAACACTATACATGGACGGCGGCGGCACCGGGGGGGTGCAGGGGGGGGGGGGGGGCTCAAGCACCCCCACTTTTTGACTTGACCCCTCCCCCCACTTTACGGTCATCAATAATGAAGTTATATATGCATGTGTTTAACCGGGCCCCCCTACTTTTTAGGAGAGCCCCCCACTTTTATAACTGTCCCGCCGGCCCTGCTATAGGAATGTCGCTTCGGGACATGAAAGTTTGATATAGCATTTTTAGATGCGTCAACGCATCTCAATAAGAGGCTCTGTCCGTCCGTTTGTGACGGCTTATCTCTTCTTGTCCAAACTAATCATTACCTAATCTATCAAGAGAAAGGACTACGCTTGTACGCGTGTGGTCCTGAATGCCATTCATAGAGGATAGCCTTTCTTCCCACGTTCAAATACAACGATGTGTAGTATGCGAGTCGGTCGGGTTTTCGTATAAAAATCTAGACTTTTTTTTTCTTTCTCGTTTAATAGCAGACGTTGAGACTACCACGCGAATAGAGGAGAATTTACAATGGGATGTGGTCAAATGTCAGCTGTCAAAAATGAGAAAAAGGAAAGAAAGAAAGATGGATAGAAGATAACGAAAGAAAGAAAGAAAGAAATAATGAAATATTGTAAAAAATAAAAGTTTAAAAAAACTATTTTGAGAAAAGTTAAGACAGAAAAATGGAAAAAAAAAATGAAAATCATAAAAAATTTGGACGGCACTTGCACTTGCACTGTATTTATTTGTTTTCAATTTTGAAGAGTTAAATTCAAAACAGCGACGATAATCCACATTCAAGACAGTGGCAGACAGATAATCAGTCGGAATTAACGAAACGATGAATGGATTAAAACATTTTAATGAATTTATTTATTTAATAAAATATAGTTTCTTAAAGAAAAACATTGTAATAGTGTTTTTTTATAATTTAGAATGTGATTTTTGTAAAAATTTTAAATGTTCAGTGATTTGTTAACATTGTAATAAAATAGTTTCTGAAATTTTTTAAAATTTAAAATGTTATAAAACGATTTTTTTTAATAATTGAAAATGCTGCGTGTTGTGCCTTTTCTTGAATGTGGATTATCGCCGCTGTTTTGAATGTAACTCTCCAAAATTGAAAACAAATTAATTCAGCTGTTTCCTCATTGCACAAGTGCCAAAATTTGTTAGGTTTCTCTGTTTTACGGCATATCGACCATCTTTATTCTTTTTTATTTTCTCACCTAATGCCGGAACACAATACCCATTAGGAACGATTCATTATAAACGATTATTTGAACCTAAGTTACTACGTGTAATCTCTGTACTTATAAAACTTTCAGACAGGATCTTGTATGGCTGTGTTTCTCGTCTAAACGGAACTTTGATAAATACACCTGACAAGAATAGATCCGATAGGATTTAAACTCAACATAGCCGATTCCAAAGGTCGCGACGCTATCCATTAAGCTAATCACGCTCCCAAGAAAGAAAGAAAGAAAGAAAGAAAGAAGAGGAATAAACGAAGAGGAAATTAAAATAAGCGTAGAAAAAATAACAAAATAAAGACAATCCTGTTCTTTGATACGATAGAGGCGCGTACGAAATCCACGTTTCCTGCTGTTTAGGAGTACAAATTAATCATTAATATTTCACTTTTGCATCTAAACTTTAATTCAAGCCAGAAATTAAGCGCCATATTAAAGACTTTAAAATCGCTTTCGAATTTCGGACCGTCAGCGATTTTAATCCGTTATTAATCCCTAAAGAAATGGAGGGCATCGCTTTACTTCGTTCGTGACTGTTGATATCTGTAACAACATCATCATCATCATCATCATCATGTAGTGCATGCACACAACAATTAGCGTCGTCCAGTTATTTCCCTTGTTACAGAGAGGGTTGGAACTCTCCTGTTTGTGTAAACTTCAGTTTAATAAAAAAAATCTCTTGTCTTATAGCACGTCTTTACATCTTCCTCTCTCGTTCTCGATCTTTCAATACTAGGTACGTGCAAAAATGTCCGGACTATGCTTATTAAAAAGCGCTTATCATTAATTATTTAATTAGTTTCCGTGTAAACTTTGATTGTGTTTGAAAGATAAAAGCCTAAACTTAATCTCTAAAAGGAAAAAAAACTGTATATTTACGTGTGAAAAAGAAATTATAATAAAATATGTTATCACGACGGCTGAAAACCCCAAAAATTCAGTGAATTTTGAACTTTGAAGAAACTACTTGTAAAAGTTCCTTGAAAGATAAATATAAGTTTTTGGGAACTATTTCAAAGATAATTATTAAATTAATGTCATAAGATACTGAATTAAAAAAAAATCCTACGTTTTACTAAAAATTAGCAAAATTATCCCCCCAAAAGTCATAGATTAGTAAAATTCAGCATCAGTTTACCGATTGACTATCGCTATGCAAAATATATGGAAGACAAAAATGTCATAATTTATCATTTTTAACTTTATATATAAAAATTGTTTTGTAATAGTTTATAGAAGTTGAAAAATTATTATCCATTAATGTCTTTATTCTTTTTAAGTTATAAAGAAATTTAATTAATTGAAGTACCCTTATTTTATTGTAATAAAAAAGGAAATGCTTATTTAATTAAAATATTTGTGAATGTACGCAATTAAGATTTTATTTATTTTGAACTAAAAAGATTCATATTTAACTTGGTATTAGTTTTTAATTCAGTAATACTCTGACATTATTGGTGACGTCTGTTTACTAATGTTTTTTTCTTAGAATTTGAAATAAAACTTTTTTTAAATGTTAAAAATTATTTTTACGTTACGAACTGCGTCAACATTATCAATTTTTTTACATGATGATTAAAAACTTTAGTTATTCGATTTATTCTTAACATGTCATAACGATAAATTACATTAATTCTTTTTAAAATAAAGTGTATTTTTTATTTTAAGTGTGAAAAAGTAGGTTAAAGTCAATGACTACACTGACAATTTATTCATTGAAAAAAATTAAAACATTAACAATTATTTATAATTAAATAAATAGAATTCAATTTTTAAAGAAAATGTCATATTTGAATTTATTTATTAATAAATAATTTTAAACATTTTAAATAATATTTATTAATGACAAACAAAAACAAACTTACGTTTTATTTTGCCAAGTAATTGTGAAATTAATGAAATCGATGAATTTCTGAAAATAAAATTTTGAAAGGAGAGTGATGGGATGTCTAATCGCGCCTGTTTATTGCAGTTCGTGGCTTTCATAGCGCTCCAAGTGAATCGTTAGTAGAAATTATTCAATTTTTAAAATTCTGTTTTTCGTTATGTTCCTGAGTGTCAATTTTTTTCAATTTTTGGTTTATTTTCAAGACTATAAAAAAAATTCTTGCGCTGTTGATGACACGTTCATGTATGAAAGGGAAATATAATTACGTCGCATTTTTTTTATTTTCCCAGAAATTCTAATCATTAAAATCACATGAAATATTTTTTGCAATTATATTATTTTTTTGTGAAAATATTGATTAAACTATGCTTTATTCAATAATAATATCGCTAATTCAAAAAATTAATTTTTCTTCGAGTTATAGTGAGTTTATTAACACGGTATTTAGGGGCCTTTTTCGTAATATATACGAAAACATTTTTTTAATTTTAATTGTTAACATCTACAATGCTTTATTTTCATAAAAAAATCATAAAAAATTCATCATTTTTTTTATTAATATATAAAAATATAACTTTAGTAAAGGTATATTTTGTTTTAAAAAATAATACATTTTCACTAAGATTAAAAAGAAAATAATAGTTTCATTATATTCCGTGATTGTTGATTGATAAATATTGAAAATTTCATTAAAATTTGTTGCTTTCCTGAATTTTAATGAATTGTTAAGTGAAGGGAGGGTGAAAATGGTTTTATATTTTGGGTATCGGCCATTGATTTTGCACGTACCTATTCAATACTATTCTTTTCCGTTCATGCTTTATATATATATATATATATATATATATATATATATGTATTTTTATGTAATTATTTTTATTGGTGATTGCAGCGTTCGTTGATTTTTTGCTCACTATTATTTCGATTGTCTCACTTCCTAAGTGATTAAGATACAGACAATTGCATTATTAGTCGCCCTTAACTTTATAGGACGTATTTTTCGTTAATATATATATATATTTATTAATTTCATACGTACATAAAAGTAATCCATGAACACGTGTTTCTGGCTCACAGCCGTCATCAGCATGGCTAACTTAGACAAGGATCGATTCGATATATATATAAACAACAACAGTGACTATTCGAAAGTCGAAAGAAATGTTTAAGCTTTGAAATTGTCGAACAGAAAGTTATGCCACACTTGAATAAAAGTTTAAAAATAAAAATCAAGTACGATGGTTCGTTATTTGTGTGTGCTGCTAAACTTAAGGAAAAACATGATTTTTCACACGCGCACCTGTCGTATGGAATAATAACGAACAACATAATGTTGCCTCACAATAAAAGCAAGTTTTTGTAGTTAAAAAGTGGGAGAAGAATGGAAGAAGAATCTTGTTGAATGGAGAGAATTGTTGTTTTAGAAGAAGAAGAAGAAGAAGAAGAAGAAGAAGAAGCGAAATAACGGCGATTGCTGAACTAAAATAAATAAAGAAAGAAAGAAAGAAAGAAGAATGACAGATAGAAAGTTTAACGTGGATCCTGGCTTGGATAGGGTATAAACGACGGCCGCGTCTTTATAATGTTTCAAAACCTATGCTGACAATTAAAAAGGTTATAAGTGGCGAATGACAAAAATGGAATCAATAATCATTGTTTCTGAATTTTTGAGATGAGGATTGATAATTTCTATAATTTCGAGTATTCGGACTACTGTTCTCATCTTGAGTGTTATCATCACAACGTTTCGGTCGCTGTAACCTCCGGCCTTCTTCAGGTGTATCTTTTTGAACTCGGGAATATTTCTGTCGAACTCTGGAATATGGACGGAATTTCGAACGGAACCGTTTATTTAATTCACAGGGGTAGCATGCTCTCGTTTCGTCAGCCATGACTGGGAGAAGTCTTCAGTAATTCGCAATTCTTCCTATCGTCCGCACCGATAATTTAACCTTCAACCTAGAACTGTATTTTACTTAGTACTATATCTACTCCGCCACGGGTCCTTACGAACAGATCTAGTATGAATTTTAGGGACCTTAAACCTATTCTTGCTTTTAATGTGTAGTCTTACTACTTATCACTATATATCACTACTTTTATTACTACAAATCACTGTGTGTCATTGTTGTCCAACATATGCGCTGCTTCTTTAAGTCGTCTTACTCTCCACCGTTTTTCTCTATCTATAATTTTTACTTCGTCCCATAAGGGTAGATGGTTTCCCTTTTCTTTCAATATGTGATCAACCATACCCGACTTTTCGATATCTCCACTATTACGTCTTTCCGGTGTTCTTCTAGCCTTACTTTTAGTGGGCGACATGTCTCACCTTTGTATATTTTCCCAAACTTACATGGGATCGCATATACACAGCTTTTAGTCGTACATTTTTCCATGGGAGGTTTGACTCTCACAAGATGCTTTCGGAGAGTTGAGTCGCTCCTGAATACTGTCCTGATGTCATATGGATTACATATTCTTTGGATTTTTTTTCTGACAAGCCCTTCATATATTGTATACAAACTGTGGTGAGTTTTCGGTTGGTGTCCCTTGGTGTTTGGTCTAGATTTCTTGGAGCTGATGTCATGGTCTCTGAATAGTTGTTTCGGTGGAGGGTTTCTCTCATGGCCAAATGGCGAAAGGTAGTGTTCTTCTACAAATGGATCAAAATGCGTCTAATTAAAAGTAGGAAGGACGGACGATGAGCACCGACCCCCCCCCCACACTTCCCACACTTTTATTGGCCTTATGCCTAGTTTGTAAAAGTTGTTTACCTTCATTTTTCGAAGTCTAATATCTGTTTGTTACTGACACATTCTGGCGAAAGGCTGACGGGCCGATCCTTTGATAGGAATGAGGTATAGTTCTTTTCGGTTCTAGGAGGTTATTCTACCAGGATTTACCGATTTATAGGTAAATCACGGAAAATTTTGCACCCGTTCAGAATGGCCCCTATTTGGGGGAGCTGCCCACCCCCACGTCAAACTGACTTCATGTCTAACGGGGAGTGGGTAAATAACCCCACTATAACCGCTTATATGACCAGACATTTTTTCAATCAGACACACATCTCGCCCCTCCTTCACCTAATCAACATTGATACACTTTTTATTACCTCTGCGAAACTGATGGTCGATCGAAGACGACGAAACATTTGTCTGTGGATGACTTTATTTTATATATATATATATATGCTCCCTATTTATAGGTTGAGCTCTCTGGTAGAGGAAATAATGGATTCCACCTAGCGTAAAACAATAATCTTCTTTAAGAAATAGATTTCTCTTGGTTACTGGTAGTTTTATAAAAATAATATATGTAAACAAAAAAAAGTGCATATATATAGCACTATATTTTCTTCTATTTAGTAGCTAGTTTGTTCATGCAACGAATACGGTGCTTGATTGCTGGTAACATTTGGATCCGATCGTTCGTTCAGGTTTTCAATCTGGCATGGATACACTCGCTACGCCTAGCTACACTGATGATTCGTAGCCGACGAAACAGCTGTCTGTGAATGACTAATATATATATATATATATATATATATATATATATATATGATTATCTAAATTCCAATCACCAAAATTCAGTCTTTTCTTATATCATTTATTTTTTTGCAATGGCAGAACCGATGATGGTCTTACAATTGTTTGACAACGTGCAATATGCTACAATTAAACGCAATCAAACACTGATCTTCAGAAACCACAATGAAAGGCATATATAAGATAAGAAATCGTGCATAAAGTTCATGGAAAAGACAGAAAGCAGACAACACCCACGCGTGATCCCCCATCGATAATAGGATGATAGAATTCCAATCAAGATGTCATCTTGAATCTCATTTTATATATATGCTTCTATCCTTTGGGATAATTGAGCTTTTATGTAAAAATGTTGATACCCCGATTCTTATAAATTGTTCTATATGAGCTATTATAGGAATAAGACTTGAATTATCAAACCTAATTCAAGTGACAACTGACAAAATGTAGAGGATAAATAACAGACACGATATAATCCAATCAACTCATGTGGGAATCTAATATTTCGTCTTTATTTATCGAACGACTTTGTCAGATCGAGTTTAAATTTGAAATAATTACAAATTTGACAAAAGCAATAAGTATAAAGGTAGAAAGAAAGACAGAAACTACAAATGAATTGCAGAAAAGATGGACGCATTGTATTAAAACCTTGAAACTAAAATGACTAGACGTGATCATTTATGTGGAAAATTTAGGTTAAAGGTGAAGTATACAAAAGGAACCCGAGAAAAGAACAACAGTTGCTACTTGATGGTTCACGTGTTTTATCGTCGTAATCGTTAAGTGATTGTTGGGTTGAAAATCTCTTGAAACTGGATCTGAACAAATCATGACGATGGTTATCCTTTCTAAAACCTGGCGACGCTGAAAAGGAAAATTCTCCAGTAGCTGTTAATTTTAATAAACCAACACCGACAAATAATTACAACTTGTTCTTTTATTTCATATTTTTAGTTGTTGTAGCACGGTGGGGATGGAAGAGAGACAACCTCACTTAGTTTTAACTACTAATTTTGCAGACATCATTTTGCATGTCGATATATATATATATATATATATATATATATATATATATATATATATATATATATATATACCTTGGTTAAAATTGGTAGAAAGGAATCCAACAGAGTGTTCGATTATTAAAATACAATTTTTTTTTATATTTTAAATTTAAAATAAGAGCCAAAATAGCCATGATGTTTTGACTTGATCTTCTGTAACACCATATGGGCTCTTTAAAAGAATTAAATATAGGCTGCCAATTAATACGCGATACAAAGTTCGGCCCAACTGGCTTGTTGAACACTGTTATGACAGCCCACTACAATATGTCTGCTTATATAGACATTAATAGACTTTAATTCTTACCTTTCCTTATAGCTGTTCAGTTTGCCACATTTATAGAGGTTCAGACTTGAAAGTTAAAAAGTGACTTGGGTCTGGAGTTCGAATGGTCCGACCAGCTGAACAGTCATCCTCCACACTGACGATTCCCGAAAAAGGATGAAACACATGTGTATGTGGATGAGAATTAAAACAATATTTATCATAATATTCTTTATATATATATATAGATATATATATATATAGATATAGATATATAGATATATATAGATATATATATATATAGTCATCCACAAACAGACTGTTTCGCTGTATCACAGCTCTTCAGTGCAGCTAGATTAAAACTCATCCCAACCTAGAGATTATAGCTTCAACCAACTAGTTGATAGTCAGGGGCTCTCATCACTGAGCCACGGGACAGGCGCTGGTAAGTGATATATACAATGTCTTATCTAAATATTGAACGCCACATTTACAGTGCTTTATTTTTCTATTTACAGTACATTATCTTTGCATTACATACATATATATATATATATATATATATATTATCATAGTTCACTCCAAACAAGGCAGGCCGCCACTGTAGACGTAAGGGGCTACTGAGAATTAGGGTGAAAGTTTTGGGGGTCATTCTAAATTAGCAGCTGTGCAGCAAGATGTTTGTTCACATTAGATTTAAATTTCTGCATGTCAATACAGTCGGAGAAACAAGGAGCAGGGAGATAGTTCCAAAGGCCAGTAGCTATTGGAGTAGAAGACTCTCCGGCATCTCTGGACCTCCACAATGAATGGATGGGACTTAGCTGATTGTCGGGTTGTTCTAGTGTATTTGCGTCGAGAGGGCACTAGAGCAGCTACTTCATCGGAGCACAATCCATTGAAGTAGTTGTAAAACAAGCACAAGGATGCAACATTGCGGCGATGGGACATGGGCTGGAGCTTGGTGGATAGTGAGGAACTTATTAAATTAGCAACTCTTTTTTTAACCTTGTCTAAGAGGGAGAGACAAGTGGATGATGCACCAGCCTAGATGGGCGGATGGTGGCTTTGTAGAGATATAGGATAATGTCAGGTGTGAGAAGTTTATTAGCACGGTAGAGGGAGCCCACCTTCTTTACAGTAGCCTTGGCAATGTCTTCTATGTATTTGTTCGAATTCATGTTACCTGTCAATGTTAGGTACATTAGTGTATAAATTTAATACCCACAATCGGTGGTAAATCTCATGTGCCCCCCCCCCCAGGCAAGCATATCCGGCAACTCTTAAGTCATCATCATCTACTTACCCCACTATCTAAAAGAGTAAATATGAAAATAAATTTAGTTTTAAGTTTTATTAAAAAAACATGTTTTAAATGCAAAATAACACATTAAGGCTTAAATAATGAAATACTCCCCCCCCCCCTCATAAAAATCTAAACCTGGTTTTAAAAGTAAATTTAAGAATTTATAGTTTTTTTTTATCAAAGCGTTACTTTAAACTATCAAATATTTGTATGACAAATTAGCAGTAGCTGGTTTTAAAGCTATTTTAGGTTTTAGGAAAAGTCGAGGAAAAAGAAGGAGATAAAAAATAAAAATCATCTTACTATATATATATATATATATATATATATATATATATATATATATATATATATATATATATAATTTTAAATATATATATAATATAAACATGTACAATTTTAAATATATATATATAATTTTAAATAGAAAAATGAAATTATTTTATTGTGGATTTCATCATTTCGTCCATTAGCAAATTGAGCAAATCGTTCATCATATAATGGGAGATAACTTTTAAAAATTACTTTTGAGTTGCGTCCCTTTGACGTTGTACACCATAGCTTGCTTTGCCTACTAGAAACGACTACTGTAATTTCTCATCACTGGCGCCATTTTTCTTCTTGACGTTTCACATCCTAGCGTCAACAGATGAATGTTTTGCTCCAAATCATCGTTATTTAATCATGATTTTTTCTATCTCATAAAAATCTCTTTCTTCTCTCTAGGTGAATGAAATTTAGTCGGCTCTTAAACTCTTGGTATGGCAACTAGTCTAGGAGAAGGAACACCGCTATCACACCTTCAAACGGGTAGGTATCTCTGTCATGAGGTACATAACGTGTACCCGCAAAGTAATCACTTTCCTGGTGGTAAGAGTGGATCGTGTTCTCTACAAGGCTTCACGCCGAATTAAAACAAATTCATATGTTCGGACTGTCTTCCTTGTGATATCAGGCATGTATATATGTATGTATGTATGTATGTATGTATGTATGTATGTATGTATGTATGTATGTATGTGTGTATGCACCGGGACGTCGAGTTGGGATCCAAGATTTGGTAGAGTAAGCCCATTTGGAGTGAGTGACCCGTTGGTCTTTGTCAAGGCAACTATCTAGGAGAAGGTATCTCATAAACTCTTATCCTTGAGTGACTTTTGGTCTTGGTAATTGGTGACTCATTAATATATTTTTAAAAAGCAGCAATAACAACAAAACACACCATTATATAATAACCAGCTGCTCTACTTAGTCGGATATGTTGAGCACTCTGCTTGTTCCGGCCTTTTTGGTGTTACAAGTCAGAAGCATCACAATGTTGTGCAGCCGTAATCAACTTATACGGACATTGCTGGCATTTCACACCGTGACATCTTGCGTTTTTTTTTTTTTTACTTTTTCAGTCCAGTTGAACATTTCAGCGATGGTCATGCTCGTCTAACGAGTAAATAGCCATCATGCATGTTTGTACGAACTATAACCCCGGAACCAGAGGAATACTTCTGAGAGGATTCTATGCTGAGGCTCGGACGAAAGATATTCATTTTAGTTTTAGTTATTGTTGTGAAGTTGTCCAACAGTAAATAATAAATAAAGGAAGTCAAGTCGAGGGTTGGTTTAACAAGTGTATTAACAAAGTAAGAAAGTGACTAGCACTTGGCTAGACAGTTACAAGACTGTGCTTTGTCTTCTCTGTGTCTCTGGTGACTCGCACTCTTTATAGTGACAACCGGTGTAGTTTCTCCTGTGTAAGAACGGCCGGTATAATAGTTATCCAATAAACGAGTCTGTAAAGTGTACTTTGGACCGACGTACCCATGTTCGAGTCCCTACTTAGTTGCTCCCCCACTACAAGGACAGAGTTAGACACAAAGTCGGTTTTTATGTGGGGAAAATTCAGCTCCCCCCAAAAGGGATACTATGGATTGAGACAAAAATATAAATTACCTCAGTCTAGAAAGATTTCTCCTTCACTGAACGAGAACAGAAAAGATAAAGTGTAGCATCAGAACAGATACTACACTTCGCTCCTAGCCAGAAGGCCCTAAACTATAACTTTAGAACCAGCAGGATCGTTCTGAGAGGATTCTATGCTTAGGCTCGGGCCAAAGATATTCATTCTATTTTTATTTTTATTATAAACGGGTATGTAAAGAGTACTTTGGACTAACGACACAGCGAGCCCATTTTAGTACTTTCGGATCAATGTCCCAATTTCATTGGGGATGTCAACAGCCTCCACGTGGTCTTTCCTGTGAGTCAAAATATAATATCTTTCGGATTTATACGAATTGCGTTTTACTAAATGTGTTTAAATTCAATAGTTAAATAATAGTTATATAATAGTTAAATTATAGTAAAATAATAGTCAAATAATAGTTAAATAATAATTAAAAAATAGTTTAATTATATTTAATAATAGCTAAATAACAGTTAAATTATGGTCCAATAATAGTTAAATAAAGGTTAAATTATAAATAAATAGTAGTTAAATAATAGTTAAATAATAGTTATATAATAGTTAAATAATAGTTAAATTATAAATAAATAGTAGTTAAATAATAGTTAAATAATAGTTATATAATAGTTAAATAATAGTTAATTATAAATAAATAGTTTTTATTTTTAGGCGATTTTTATTATCGAACTCCCCATCTTTTTTCAAATGAAATTGTAAATATCTTTTAGCAAATAAATTGATTTTTAAATAGTGGGGATATTTTGAGTATGGTCGCCCATGGAGTAAATGTGGTATTGTGGTCATTGCTGAAGTGAAAGTGATAGACAAATGATGAAAATATGAAAGGAACAGTGCCCGGGCGAATGGGTCAAAATGCGTCTAGTTAAGAGTAAGATAGACAGAAGATGGCCTTGTGTCTAATATGTGAGATTTATTAACCTTTTCGGCAAATTGATTTTTAGAAGTGTAGTATCTGTTCTATCTTCAGTCAGAGGTAAAGATGTGTATTGAGATATAAGTTTGTGGGTTTTAGTTATAATCGTCGATTGGTGAAAACAAGAAAGGAAGTAAAAGTTGGCACCGAAAAAGATTTTCACATCCATTTATCAGGGGAGATAACTTTTACAATGGTAAATTTTGAATTATTTCCCTTAGACTAAATATATTTAATAAATAACACACACACACACATAATAAAAAAAAATTTTTTTTATTAATACACACACTCTTGTATGTATCTTTCCTTTCTAAACATGAAAATCAACTTCTCAAAATCGGAACAAAGTCGAATCACCAGACTTCAGATAGACATTTATTACAATAATAAAAAGATGTGGCTTATATATATAAATATATATATATATATATATATATATATATATATATATATATATATATATATATATATATATATATACAGGGTGGCCCAAAAGTAGGTTTACAGTTATTAAACTATTTTTTATATGGTGTAAGTTACTTGCTAATTACAAGCAATATAAAATACTCCTCAGAGTATAGATTAGCTATTTCCAGCTATTTATAGTATAGATCAGCTAAACAGCTATTTCCTTGCTGATTGTAATTTATTTTATTTCTGTAAAGCCAACTTTTTACTTGATGATATGTTTTTATTTCAGGGTTAATGGCGAACAATTTAAATCAAGAGAAAAGGAAATGGATATTAAAGCAATATTGGAAATCTGAAAATGCCGAGATGGTACGTACAGCATGGCAAGAAACTTTTGACACTTTTCCGCCTTCACGACAAACAATTTATCGTCTAAGGAATAAATTTGATGAAACAGGTTCAGTGAGTAATGCACCGAAGTCTGGACGTCTAAAAACTTCTGAGACCGAAGAAAATGAAATGTTAGTGGCTATGACATTTGTGAACAGTCCAAGGAAGTCCACACGACGTGCTTCTGCAGAACTATCCATACCAAGAACATCGTTTCAACGCTTAATGCGTAAACTGAAATTAAAACCTTACCGACCAAGACTAGTACATGGTCTTTTAGAGGACGACGTAGATCGTCGACTCTGCCGTTCTGCGAAATGATGCGTAATCAATTTACTGGAGAACAACCCGACTCTTTGGATAAGATTATTTGGTCAGATGAGTCTTGCTTTAAACTATCTGGTCATGTGACATGCATAACTGTGTGTAGTGGGCCGATGAAAATCCCCATTTAACCATAGAGACTGAACTGAACCAGCCTGGCATTACAGTTTGGGGTGCATTATCAAGCGAAGGTGTTATTGGGCCCGTTTTTTTTAATGGAACTATAAATGGGGAGAACTACCTGGACATGCTTCGTGAAGTAGTAGTACCGCAACTCAAAACTAAACCTGACTTTGATGAACGTTTCTTTCGGCAGGATGGAGCACCACCACATTATGCGTCTAAAGTAAGAGACTACCTTAACCAAGTTTTTCCACAGCGTTGGTTCGGAAGAAGGGGCAGCATCGATTGGCCACCACGTTCACCTGACCTGACACCAATGGATTTCTTTTTTTGGGGGTGTTGTTAAGAACAAGGTTTATGAGAAGAAACCAAAAACAATAAATGATTTAAAAGATTACATTCATGTCGCATTCACAGAAATTGATGAAGATCGGAATTTGTGTCGCACTGTGTGTCAGAGTGTCCTGATATGAGGGCGACAAATAATTACCAATATTTGTTTTTATCTACATACGTATACGTTTCATTCTTTCAGGAATTGTCAGTGTAGAGAAGATTATTCATACCTGTCGCCGGACTCGAACCCCGGACCACGAGTCATGTTTCAAACTCAAATTCATACGTCTTAGCCCACATTGCAGTTATCAACAACCCGGTAAATTAGCGAGAGATTAATCCTATTTAAAGGCAGCCGTCGTCAAAGTGTTCTACTATTGAAAGGAATATATACAGGATGTTGCAGCAAAATCCGACACTTGACAAAAATAAAACAAAATAGGCACTAAAAACAAAAACTGTATATGCAGAGACCCGACCGTTTAGTTAGCAACAGTTAGAGTTACATATCACATTATTTTTTAATGTAACTACTGCCATTTCAAGGCAGATGTGAAATGAGTCACACGCTTTGGCGACGATGTCTTTGTCTATAACGGCGAACACCTCTACCATGGCAGCATCCAGAGAGTCGACCATGGTGTGGGTGCATGCTTTTTGGTTTGGGCCTTGATTACGCTTCAGAACAAATAGGAGGGAAAGAATACTACAATTCGTATCTTCCGTACACGTATAAAAAATTCACATAAATAAATAAATCATAAAATAACAAATAAATACAAAAAGTACACAGTTTAAAAAGTAAAAATAGTAATATTAATAATAATGAAAATAATAATGAAAATAATAATGAAAATAATAATGAAAATAATCAAACATAAAGAAAAACAAAAGCAAACAATTAAAAAAACACAAATATATATATATATATATATATATATATATATATATATATATATATATATATAGAGAGAGAGAGAGAGAGAGAGAGATGAAATAATAATATACAAAAATATATAAACAAGGTTGTATATGGATAGATAACCAATATCTTAGTATTATTTACCAAAGATAGAAAAGGGGAAGTTATTATGTGTATTTATTTCTATGCATATCTTGTAAAGTAATTTTAATTTGTAAGACCGAATCTTCAGAACCGTTTAGTGGTCGAAAACTTCGAGAAGAATGATAGTAACGGGAGTTAGAAACGATTCGCCGGATCAAAGCAAGCATTGACCCCTTCTTGTGTTCATCCATAATAGATAATCGCGCTCGTAAAAAGCTCTCTGATATAATCGGTTGTTTACGGGGGATTTAAAATAATGTTTTTTTTACTTATTCACTTTTATTTTATCTAAGGGGCGTTTTTATTTTGTATATAGTTTTTTAGTTATATTTGTTTAAGTTGTTTTTTAAGACACATTGTTTTTCTGTCTTTCGCGATTTCTGATAATCCGTATTCGTGTAGATCTGTCTGTAGTGATTGTATATTTATTGGGTATTTTAAAAAGTATTTTATTTCTTTCTCATTTAAACTTGATGTAGAAGGCGATTATATTAATGATTATAGTTTGTTTTAAGTGCGTTTGTTTAGAAGAGTTTTTTTATACGTATTGTATTTCTGTCCCTCACAATTTCCGATATTTGTGAACTGGCTCGAGTAGGTATTGCTAATAAACGGTGTATACTGACAACAATCCCCTTCCGAAATATCGGTTCGGTCTCAAGGTTTAATTTTGGGAAATGAATCAAATACGGATCCTTATGTTTATCCAGGTGGTTAATCCGGAAATTGAGTATCTTATATAATGAAAAGAAGTAATTATGTGCTGAAATTGCCTATTCAAGTTTGTTGCTGAGATTGTGAGATTATCATTATCATCATCAGGTGGGGATCTAGAGCGCGCGTATTTTAGAAAGTGGGTTTGTTTGTGGTTTTCTTTTATAATATATATATACAATTTAGTGTTAAATTGGGGGTTATACTGATGCAGAGGGTTGCGGCTGGGATCTATCTATACTATATGTATAGTTACAACATTATTCCCCCGTCTTTCCTTTTCATGTAGAGTCGCTCAGTATCATCCTTCGTGTGTAGTGTGTTGTGCATGGTCATTAGTTTCCTAGTCTTCTGCTCAAGATGCCTCAGTTCTTCGATGAATGATTCAGAATTTCACTATTATTATTATTATTATTATTATTATTATTATTATTATTATTATTATTATTATTATTATTATTGGTCCCCCGATTTATAAAATCGGGGGACTTATGTTTTGAGGCATGTCCGTCCGTCCGTCCGTCCGTCCGTCCGTCCGGATTTTTCTCCGCAACCATCAATTGTATTTCTCTGAAATTTTGCATGAAGTTGTAACTTTGGTCAGGTTAGAAAGTGACATTTTCCGATTTAAAAAAAAAATCTGGTTAACCCCCCAGGGGGTCAAAAGGCCCCGAAATGGCAAAAAAATGACATTTTTTGTACCATAACTTTTCATCCATGTATTCAATTTCTCTGAAACTTGGCCAAAATGTGGAGGCAATTGTTCCTAATAGAAAATAAGTATCGCTGACCTTGGAAAAAATCTGGTTCGCGCCCCACGGGGGTCAAAAGCCCCTCAAATGGCAAAAAATGACCCTTTTCTCCCATAACGTTTGATCCATCCATTCAATTTTTCTGAAACTTGGCCAAAATGTAGAGGCAATTGTTCTGGATATAAAATGAGCATCCTTGACCTCAGGGGGTCAAAGGGGGGTCAAAAATACCCCAAATTGCCCAAATTTATTGCATTTTACACTCGCCACATCGAGTCACATACAGAGGGGGACCACGCAGGCGTGGCTTGTTATTATTATTATTATTATTATTATTATTATTATTATTATTGATATCAGATCTTACAACGCACCTATAAACTACATCACTACGTGTGCAGTTATTACTTAGAGAGCAGCGACTTTTATTTTTACAAATAAAACTATTAGATGCATTTAATAAGTTGGAATTCGCATTTGTTTGAGATTAAAACGTTTTTTATGTGATTAGATGTAATTTTATTTTTAAAAGATGTGTACAGTCCAATACGATATCTTTATACATTGCTATGTGTATGTAGAGTTATATATAATTTATTATTATTAAATGTATACACGTATAATATCATAAGGTGATGTAATATAGTGTGTATAGATTTTCAGTATTTAGTTCAATAGTTCAATAGTGCACAATACATGGGTAGAGCATAGTAATAAAGTATGACAATATATTTACACTTGAAAATATATGGATTCTCTGTGTAGTCTAATTGCCATAAATATATTTTCAAATTGTACTATATATACACACACACACACGCACACACACACATATATATATATAATCGAAATAGTAGTAAGCAAAAACAACGAACGTTGCAATCATCAGTAAAAACAATTACATAAAAATACATCAAATATTTAGGTGATAAAAATTGTACATATTTCTAAGCAGAGCGTCGTAGTTCAATGTTAAAACGTTGAATTATAAACATCAATTTCGAAGGTTCGATCCTTGCCTAAGTTAGCCATGCCGATGGCGGCTGTAATCCAGAAACACGTATCCATGGGTTACTTTATGTACGTACAAAATTTATAATATATATATATATATATATATATATATATATATATATATATATATATATATATATATATACTCTAAAATAGGAGAATTAAAGCACAATATATATATATATATATATATATATATATATATATATATATATATTGTGCTATAATTTCTTCTATGTTAGAGCAATGGTATAGTACTTGACTACTGGCCGCAAATCTCGGCGTGGATACATTCGTTACGTTTAGCCGCACCGATGAGTCGTAAAGGATGAAACAGCTGTCTTCAGATGACTATATTTAATAAATATATATTTTATATTTGGAAGGTTTTAAGAGTGTAGTCTCAGCCCTTAGAAGCCAATCATCCCAATCCATTCTAGCCCGGAGTGGTAGTACCTGTCAGTTTCATCTACGTGCTAAATAGAATGTATCCTTTACAGGCTATTCATTTACTAAATATGCGTCTACAAAATAAATCCATCTAAATCTGACCATTTGCATAAAAAAGCATGCACGCGGTTTCGGCATAAAATAACCTAACAGTGGTTGACGTACCATAACACCAAATAACCGACCACATAGTTACAAAGACTCAGTATAAACAGACTCAAAGTAAAACATATTGAACTGTATCGAACGTATTCAACAAAGATGGGGGAGAAGGTGAAGGTCAAGATTTCAGACTAAAGATTATGTAGGGGAACAAGAGAGAATTACACCGGTTGCTAAGGACGCCGGTGGGTTATTTCCCTTTGGGTAGACCTAGTCAGAACACGAGTATTGATTTACTCCTCTCCAGGAGTTAGGCACAAGGCCAGTTTTTATCTTACTCCCACAAGTAAGATGTGACCCAAGGTCGGGTCGGGAAAGTGGGGTTTTAAAAATTGCCTGGGCAGCCTCGTCGGCATTCCCCGGTAGGGGCGCCTCAGGCAGTAAGCAATAAACTTACTCCTCCCCAAAGAGGGGAGGCGAAGCCTGGGAGGGTGGACCTCCTAGAACTGCACAGGACAGACCTATAGACCGGCGTAAATCAAGCCCCGAAGGCCAAGACAATAACAGTCTATGGGGTGCAGTATCCATCGGAACAGATACTACACTTTGATCTTAGCAAAGAAGCCAAGAATAGTCAGACCACGAGTAGAGAAAATGGAATCCACCAAGACTGGACAGATGTCCACGTGGTTGGTTATATGAAGAAGATCTGTCTTATATTCATAACCTACAATGTTTTTTAGAGCCCCACCACGAGTGGTGAGTAAACAGCTGTTCTCTTATGATGCGTTGTAAGTCTACTTTTCATGTTTCAGTATGTAAATAAATGCGTATATTGTATTTGGTTGTATTTTTTTCTTATACTGTGCGTCCCATAACATTAAGTTGAGTAGATATGTTTTTCCTTGCAGATTGGCAAAGGTACCGTAGATAAGAAGTAACAATTGAGCTAGCCGCCATCTTGTTTTGGTTCAGAGATGCGGAGTCATGGCTTAGAACCTCTTACATCTCACGTGATCTGAAGCGGAGAAAAAGGAAGGCAAAAAATTCCAATGAAAATCAAAGGACGATGATAACTCGCCAAGAAAGAAATAAAACGCTTAAGAATGAATGAATCATTAGACATTATCATTCGTACGAATCAAATCGAGTTGATAAATGTCCTTTGCAAATTAATGGACAGAAAATAACTGTTTTGTGTTTGTCCCTATACTTATGTGTTTGTTGGCCTATCATTATGATTTCTTTTTTAGACAGGCTCAAATAAAGTAAATTCTTAACGCATTTTCAAATAGGCAAAATAAATACCGTATATCGTGAATCACCTTTCTTTTAATTTCTGAACTGTTTTCATTATATCTTGTTGCTGTTTTTTTTTGTATGGTGAAATAGAGTGGCGTTGACGGCTTGTGAAACTGACGCACACCCTATTAATGTTCATCTATATAATTTATACATGTACAATAAATGTCATACTATAATAAGTAAAAATTAAATAACCTTCAAACCCAACTCTAGAGACGCAAAAGCATTGCAGCTGAGACAGTGTCAATAGTGTGGAAAGTAATGCCGTTGGTGTGAGTGTGTGAATGAAAGAATGCGTAACGTAACACACACACGTACACACACATATACATATATGTATATATATATATATGATATTTATGAATAAATATAAAATTATTCATACCTACAGACGCTAGCGTTTCAAGCTTATTGCTCTCATCAGGAAAGTAACAATTTCAGAGTGTCGGGAGGCGCGAACCTGGTCCACAGAGTCAGCCTAGAATCTGCAAGCAGTCGCCATATCCACTCGGCCAACAGAAACTGTCACGTAATTAAGGGAAATTAACATCTATATGTACCTAGAAGCGGGCACAGATAGAAGACTAGTCGAGAGTGTTCTACGAACTTATTCGGAACTTTGCATTAGAGCTTTTTGACAGTCTATTTTTTACATCACTGAGAGTGCTCAACTTTAATTTCTTAAAATGGCTTAGTATAATATTTATGAATAAATATTAAATTATTAATACCTATATATATATATATATATATATATATATATATATATATATATATATATATATATATATATATATATATATATATTGTGTGTATTTAGGCAAACATTGTTAAATAACACGGAGTGATTTTGCTTGATAAGATAATAACAATAAAATTCATTCTTACATCGGTTTCACTACCACAACACTTTCCCGAAGACTAACTTTACATCTCTCTGACACTAGCTCAATTTGCCAACACCTAAAAAACATGAGTGCCCCCTCTCTCTATATAAACACATACTAGCTAACAATACTAAAATAATACACCACGATACCAACGCCAAAAGATTAAAAAATATTGAAGCCCTCTACATAAAAACTAAACATATCACTATCAATGATGTGAATGACGAAACTAGTCACAACATTTTAAAGTGTCTAGCATAGTAATTAACGTTACCAAATGCT
>OY744522.1:65079087-65139087 GCA_963556195.1 Sepiola atlantica
TAGAAAAAGAAAAGGTTAACAGACCCTTCCATAAATATCACAAATATTATCACAGACCAGAACAGGAGCCAAATCAGTAAGTATGAAACTTAAAGTAGAAACAAAACCTCACTAAAAAAATGAAACGACAAGGACTGGACGAGAAATCAATCTGGAAATCCAGATAACTACAAAAAGAAGCTAAAACCATAAATAAGATTAAAGACAGCATTAAAACGATGGAGGAGGGGAAATCTGACTCACAAAGACCCACTAAATAAGAAATATGAAGAACTGAAACGAAAGAAAGGAAGGAAGACTAAGACGATAAAAATACAAATTGGAACAGTACAAAGAAAATAGGACTCTTGAAAACAATGAAAGTAAGTTATATCAAAGCTTAAAAAGAGGAAAAGCAAAAACAGAACAATCAGACCTGACAGAAACAAAACACTTCTGGGGCAAGGTATGGGGAAAGTGACAAGACCACTACAAAAATGGTGAATGGCTGAAAAACATGAATGAAGAGCACCAGGAAATTGAAGAAAGAACAGAGACTGAAATTCTGAAGAAACGCTAACGTTGGAAAATGACAACCTGAAAAGCAATAGGCCACGATGGAAGAACTACACCGAAAAGAGGACGATACCAACCAACTACAGACCAATAACCTGTTTATTAACTATGTAGAAAATCCTAACAGCACAACTGACAGAACAAATCTACAACTCCCTTAATAATCGTGGGCTATTTTTTTGAGGAACAGAAAGGATGCTGGAAAGAGAAAAGAGGGACGCTTAACCTGTTATACATACATCAAAACATACTGAAACTTACAGTGGGAGGACAACAACTGACTGAGATAAACATACAAAGAGGGATATTCTAAGGAGACTCTCTATCACAACTACTAATTATTATGACCATGATGCCACTAAACAACATACGAAGGAAAAATACATAACCCAGAATAGCGAATAGCTGATCACTGCAGCAAGAGACATCGCCAACATGAAAAAGACAGGGAGCAACAAAACAGGAAGCAAAAAGGTGAGAAAAGAAAAGTGAGAAGAGAAACAGTTACATAGACAATATATAAGATTACAAGAGAAGAGACATACGAAAGCACCTGGGCATGGCTACGGAAAGGGCATTAGAACAGAGAAACAGAATCGTCACTAACAGCTGCACAGAAATATACAATTAGAGCTAACTATATCCAAGCTAAAATAGTAAAAACACAGGAAAACAGTAAATGCAGACACTGTGGTCAAAGAGACTAAACGGTAAATCACACAATAGTTTAATGCAGCAAACTAGTACACAAAAATACAAGACACAACTGTGTGGAAAAGGCAGTACATTGGGAACTATGCAAAATATTGGATTTTGAAAATGCAGACAAATGGTACAGACACAAACTGGGGACAGAACTGTAAAACGAAAATCACAAAATCCTCTGAGACATGGAGGTACAAACAGATAAACTCATCCGAGCAGAAATGTCGGATTTCAGAATAGTCAACAAGATAGAAAAAATTGTAAAATCGTAGATTTTGCCATCTCAGTAGACCACAGGGTGAAGATCAAAGAGATAGAAAAACGAAGCAAGTACACGAAACTTTATAGAAAACTGAAAGAGATATGGAACATAAAGAAAGTCAATATAATACCAATAACCAAAGGAGCACTAGAAAGAGTCACGAAAAATCTGGAAAAAAGACTGGGAGAAATTCGAATCAAAGGACGGCAATGATGAAAACAGCTGAAATCTTAAGGAAAATCCTCGAATGCGGAAACCAACCCACATAAACAGCAAACGCTACCGAGCAGTATAAAAGTTGCAGTAGAAAGCAAGCAAAACTTAGAAAGAACACTACCACATGCACCCAAGGAAACGTAAACTGCTAGAAATTTCATAAACTGACACGCCTTCAAAAAGTGATTGCACCAGCCTCGGCTGATACCACACAAAATAGTCGTGGAGGGTGAAGGAGGATGGAAAGACCGAGAAGAGCACTAACCAGACCTCTACTGGACCAGTGCAGAGAGTACTGGGACATTGGGAAGGCCTATTGCCCCCAAAATCCTAGAAAAGACTAAGGTCATTGCCAGCAAGAAATCAATGGTAAGCGGTTGTTGTGATAACGGTCATGATAAACAGTAGTGGTGATAGAGAGTCTCCTTGGAATATCTCTTTGTATTTTTATCTCAGTCAGTTGTTGACCTCCACTATCAGTGTCAGTCTCCATGTTTCCATTGCTTTCTTCATAAGATTGGTAATCTTGTCGGATATTTTGTACATCCTTAAGTACGCAATAATCCATGATTGTTGCGATAACGTGAAGTCACTTGCAATGATTATCTAAAGAGGTGGAAAATATTGGAAATCAGGGGAGACTTGTTGTAACTCAGACTCCAGGGAACACCACCGGTTATTGTCAGTGAGCACTCACTGATGATGACCTGTGTGAGAACTTCCAATGAGTGCATAATATTAATAATAATAATAATAATAATAATAATAATAATAATAATAATAATAATAATAATAATAATACTTAGCTCAACTTTAATGAGATGTGTGATTATGTGTCTGATTTTCACTATTTTGTTTAAACGTTTTTATGTAGTAAAATAATCTACTTAACTTCTACAAAGGAAACACTGTAATCTTTCATATTACATTAATATATAATTTTAATTATGAACCTAAAATTAATAAAAATGTTAGTAATTGATGTTTAATTCTTAAAACACATTTGAAATTTCTTTAAAATAGTTAAGAAAATGAAGAAAAGGTCAACTATTCATTGTCTTTCAATGTGGTTGGAAAGGAGAGTGATTGTTTCTGTCAACAGAATAAAAATACTAGACATTGAACGGTTTCAATAATAACCAAAAATCTGTTTTATTATTAATCTTTGATTTTATTGCATTCAATCTCTTTTCACATCCACATTTTATATCTCACACACATTGGAACATAAAAATTAAAGTCTGCACTTCTCGCATAAAGGCGTGAAAATCTTTAAATTCTCTTATTTATTTATACCTAATTCAACCCCACACCAAAACTTACAAAATGTTCAATTTTTTCACACCATTTGCCTAACTTTTTAAGAGGATGCTGGGGGCAAGAAAGGCTCACCATATAATAAAAAAAATGGACAAAAACCCAACAGCATGACATAAATCACTAATTCGTCTCATCACCCATGCATTGCCGCATCGTTTGACAAACTTAGCAGACTAATACTCCGCCTGAAGAATAGCACATAAAAACCTACGCATCTTACGTCGACAATTTGACAAAATACTCGATGGACTATTCGAAAAATCAAAAAATGTAAAGGACATATTAAGCAGAGGTATTCCGTGTTGTTCAATAACATTTGTTTTAATGAGGATATGCTGCCTAAATACGCAATATATATATATATATATATATATATATATATATATATATATATATATATATATATATATATATATATATATATAAATGAAGCAAGAGAGATAAAGATGTACGAATGACAAATTTATTTCAACTTCGATTGTTCAATGCAAGGTGTACTCGATAAAAACATGTTTATTTTTCTTTCCTTAAGCCAAAGCTTTTCAAAGATTAAAATCTTATCATTAAAATCTTATCATCAGGAATTACATAGATGGATAAGTTGGCAGTGAAAAAGCCAAAATTCAAAATTTGAAAAAACATAAAGTAATGGAGAGTAAGAGTATGCATAAAAGTAGACAAAAATATGACCACATTATGGAAGAAAGTATCGAAAAAAAGAAAGTGAGAAAGAAAGAACAATAAAAGAAAGAAAAGTTAAAAAGAAAGAACAAAAAGCGACATTAAAATGACGAGCACAGATGAAAAATAAAGAAAAATATCTGAAAACAATGATAAAGAAAGAAACGAAAAAAAAGAAGAAAAGAATGTAAGACAGTAAGAAAGAAAGGAAATAATAAAAGAAATAAAAAACATACAACTGGGAAAGAAATGCATTAAAAAGAATGAAACTAAAACATGATCAAAATATTGAAGAAAGAAAGAAAGAATAAAAAGAAAGAAAGAATGAAAGGGAGAAAGAAAGAAGAATGGGAAAAAGAAAGAATGGAAGGGAAAAAGAAATATTAAAAGAAGAAATGAAATAAAATGATTTCTTTCTTTCTCTCTTCTATTATTATATAGAAAGAATGGCCGGAATAGAGAAAAATAAATGGATAGAGAAAGAGAGAGAGAGAGAGAGAGAGAGAGAGAGAGGGGGGGGGAGAGAGAGAGAACAGTGAATGGAGGAAAACAATACATGTAAAATACATGTAAAATATATTTAAATTATTTTTCCTACTTAAAGATTTTTAACAGATTGAGTAATAAAAAAAAACGTTTTAAAAAGTTCAAATTTTAACATTCTCGAAAAATCTGAGATAGTACTCCCACGTTCTAAAGTCACGGACCGTCACTAGACTCTAACACCTTCTAAGCTGCACCTCAGCCGTAACATTACAATATTTGCTTTGTTCACTTCCTGTGAATTATAGAGGCCAACACTTTCTTTACGTCCGTTATTCCGATCGAAATAAAAAAAATTAAAAAAATGGAGACGATGAATGAACACGGTGACGTATTTTTCTAGTTATTCACGCAAATCACGGATATTTCGACAGAAAATAATTTATGAGCAGAACGAAAACGAAGCCAATGAATAGCATTCTGATGCAACCAGGTCGGGCAACACTTTTCAGTCTTTTTTTATTATTGATACGAAATCTTTTTGTTGATTCATGTATAACACCCACGGAAAGAACTAAGGGAACGACACAAGAAAACAAAACGCATCTACTTCTACGTGGAATAAACAAGAATACACCAAACACATTTTGTTGTGTTTGATTATGCTGATGATCAAGAAAGGTTTGAGAGGGCAAACACGGAGGAGATAAAATCGAGTATGAATTTCTAAAAGAGACAAACAAAAAAGTGCGTTTGCATAGTTCTCAGTGGACTACCTTTCCCATGCAATCGAGTCTGTTTTTGTATTTCTCTTGGTTGGGTAATTCAATGCGTTTTTGCTGTCTCAAGTTTTCCCCTTTTAATCTCCAGTAGTGCTCACTTTTCAACTCCGAATTTCATTCGAATGTTCTTGCTGAATATTCTGTGTCCATCAGCATTTCTAGTTCCTTTTTCTTGTAAATAGCTTCAGTTTGTCCATATACATGAAGTGGGTTATTCTTTCTCCTGTGTCTGTGAAATTGTATTCGGCATTATACTTCCTGAGTATGTTGTTAAGTGTCATCATATCTATGATAATCAGTAGTGGCAATAGAGAGTCTCAATGGAAAATGACCCTCTGTATTCGTATCTCAGTCAGATATTATCCTCCAGTTGTTAGTTTCAGTTTACCTGTTTCCATTATTATGTTTTTATAAGGTTGAGGATTTTCTCTGGTATTTTGTACATTCTTAGGCATCCAATTATCCATGTTTGGGGAATTCTGTCATAGGCATTCTTGTAGTCAATCCATGCCATGGCTAGATTCTTTTTCCCTCCTGCAGGATCTTTTGATCTACGTATAACTAGTCATATGCCCCTCTTTCCCCTTTTCTGGGATTCTTACTGTTTCTGTAGTTTACGGCTATTAATGGAGTTTTAGATCTGTTCTCTCAACTGTGCTGTTAGGATTTCCCCCATGATTTGAAGGTAGGTTAGTGCTAAGTAGTTGTTTGGAGTCGTTCCCTTTTCACTGTCTTTTTGTATTAATGTAATTCTTTCTTTAGTCTTCCACTCTCGAATATCCGTTTCATGTATGCATCTTCTCAGTTTTTCCGTTAGCTTTTCATATCGGTTTGTGAATTTCTTAAACCAGTATACATGTATTCCATCATGTCCTGGTGTTCTCGAGTTTTCCATTGTTTTTAGGGTTGTCTTGATTGTTTCTTGATTAATTTCGAATTCTGTCGCTTCTTCAATTTCCTGAAAGTCTGCTTTCATGCTTTTCAGCCATTCAGCCATTTTGTTTTTTGTTGAGTAATGTTGTTCTGTCTTTATCCTTCCTCATTGAAGTTTTTTTTAACATACTTCACCCCAAACAAGGCAGGCCGCCACTGTAGACGTAAGGGGTTACTTAGAATTAGGGTGTAGGTTTTGGGTGCCATCCTAAGTTGGGAGCTGTGTAGCGAGATGTCTGTTCACAATAGTTTTTAACCTCTGCATGTCGGTACATTCGGGGAAACAGGGAACAGGGAGGTAGTTCCAGAGGCCGGCAGCACAAGGAAAAGAAGCTGTTGGAGTAGAAGGTTCTCCGGCATCTGGGGACCTCCACATGGAATGGATGGGATTTTTCTGATTGTCGAATTGTATTTATGTTGAGAGGGGCACCAGAGCAGCCAGTTCATTGGAGCACAATCCGTTAAAGTATTTGTAAAACAATCACCAGGATGCAACATTGCGGCGATAGGACAGCGGATTGAGCTTAGTGGATAGTGAGGGACCTATTTCGTAAAACTGGGTTTTATTGTTTTCCAAAGTTATATCTTGTTTCTACTGTTCTGATTTGTAGTTTTCTCCATTTTTGTTGCTATATTTTGTTGGACAACGAGGAAACACATGCCGATCATGACACTGAGATCTTTCTTCTGAATTCCACGGTGTTCATTCTGTTATTTTGACATTTGCATAGCTTGGTGTTTGCGGCAACATCAGATCCAGCCTGACTTTACCTGTAATCGTGTCATACGGATGATGTTTATCTCTTATTTTCATGAAAGATAAGGTGCAATATCATACGCATATAAAGGAGCAACAGTTACAGCGGACTGGACAGTTACAAAAAAGTTATGACTAATATTTTATTAGAAAGCTGCGTCGTCAATCTCGGCTCATTTTCCCCTTTTTTCCAATACTTTTTAAAACGATTTAACTTAGTACAAGACTATTTTCATAAAACAAAAAACAATCGTTATGAAATAAAGCTTATCATTAATCTTTCATGAGAACGATTACATTTTAGAATATAAATCTTAATTTGTCTTAGCTGATTTGCTGATGATGATGCTGATTTGCTGATTTGCGTCGTCAATTTCGACTCATTATTTTTGGTTTTCTTAGATTTTCCTGATTTTTATGAATAGTCGAGAAGGGGGAGGTGAACTATGTTGATATGTCTGTTGCCCCCTTACTTTTTAAAACGATTTAATGTATTAAAGGACCCTATATTCACAAATAAACAACACTATTTATAATTACTATTATTATTATTAGTAGTAGTAGTAGTAGTAGTAATACTACTACTACTAGTACTAGTACTAGTACTAGTAGTAGTAGTAGTAGTAGTAGTAGTAGTAGTAGTAGTAGTAGTAGTAGTAGTAGTATTGCTGGTAACCGCTACCGGAATAATGTAAAATAATGATGCAGACATGTTGAGTAATAACGCATAAGACGTCACGGGGAGGCTAAGGGCATGACCCCGCAATAATGAAGAAAAGCCGAAGACTAGATAGATTGTCAATTAAGCTAAAAGAACAACGGAAATGAATCGTGTGTGAGGTCGACGAGTAACCGCACCACGTCCGAACTGCCGTAAACAACTGGCGTGGGGATCACAAGCCTTCCCTAGATTCCGGGAGCAGACTTCTACAGGACGTATTGTCGTGTTTCCCTCTAGGTTGCAAGGTAAATCACTCTGCCTGGTTTTCGTGAAAACAACCTACGTAGGGTAGAGTCGAAAATCAACCGTCGTCAAGGTAAAGAAAGAGGTTGCTTCGTAAGACAAGGGGAAGAACAATAATGCCAAAGGATTTTTGCTCACAAAGAAATATTTAATTATATATATGTGTATAGCCAACTTACACCAGCTGGTGCTGAAGAATAAAGAAACAGAGTTTCTCGAGCACGTCCTTGTCTCTATCGTTGTGTTTTGTTTGATGCTAACATCAAACATCATCATCATCATCATCATCATCATCTTCTTCTTCTTCTTCTTCTTCTTCTTCGTCTTCTTCTTTTTCTTCGTAAAACAAAACCTTGTATCCCTTATTTTTTAAATGAGAGCTAATATTTCTTTTTGTTATCTCCCACACTTCCAAGAAGAAGAAAAAGAAAAAGAAGAAGAAGAAGAAGAATGAGAAGAAGAAGAATAACAACAACATGAGGTGTTCCTAAATACAACTAGTGGTCTCGAATATATCAGGAATATCTCCAACTGTCACAACCACAGTGCTATAAATTTAATGACGCATCAAGTCACGTGACAGACATTGGAGACCTGAAACCGACGAACTCCATGACTTCCTTTGTTGCAATTCAAACAGCGACATAAAGACCTTAGTCCCTATGCACAACACGTGTCATTCGATGATGATTAATAGAGTTTTCTCTTGTTTTCTTTTTCATCTGTCCACTCACTCCACTCGTTGTTTGGTGCTTGTTTGCTAATTAAGAATAGATAGTCAATTCGTTCTCGTCTGAAGTGAATCCAGAGGAAGAGGGCGCCGAAAGAACACGTGCTCCAACGCTTCCGGCAATTTTATTACCTTGTTTCCCATGAAAAATGTTTCTCAGCTGCGAAAATAATCAATGAAATCACAGGGTTTATAGCAAAACGTTTGCATATGGAAGTAAGAACTTATAGGCAGCATACAGGTTGAGCTTACCGCCAGAGGGAGCTTAAAAACGATGTCAGTTATGACCTCTACAGATCTTCAGTTTCACCAGGTAACCCCGTTCAATAATGTAGAGATGATTTTAATTTGGTAAATCCTTAATTTAGTTGGTCTCTAGTCAGACATTAAACGGCAGCTAGCCATTCAGAGTTTTGTGAACAAAATGAAAAATAAAGATAAACCTCCAAATAAATAACTCGTTATGTTTCAATTTTTTTAGATAAGGATTGACAATTTGGATTATCGGGATTATCTGGACTACTTTTCTCATCTTGAGTGGTATTCTCACAGCGTTTCGGCCGATGTAACCTTCGACCGTCTTCAGGCGCGTCTTGTTAAAGTCGGGAATCTTTGTGTTTAACTCGAGAATCTGTATGGAATTTCGAACTGAACTCTTTATTTAATCCACGTGGATCCGTGGCGCAACGGATAAAGTGATAAGTGATAATCAGTTCTAAGTGACAGTCTTTTGGAGGTTGAAGGTTTACTCCTCAGTACAGGCGATACTAAGAATATAACAAAGAATTACTTAAGGCTTCTACCTGATCATGGGTGATGGAACGAGAACGATCCAACCGTGGATTAAATAAACGATTCAGTTCGAAATTCTGTACAAATTCCCGAGTTCGACACAAAAATTTTCGAGATCAACAAAACGCACCTGAAGAAGATCGAAGGTTACATCGGCCGAAACGTTGTGAGAATAACATCCAAGATGAGAACAATAGTTCGAATAATCCAAATAATCCAAATAACACAAAATAGCAAAATAACACGTGTCTGATTGTTCTGAGGTGGTCACGGGTGATGTGAAATTATCTTTGCCAACTGAATCCCTGTAAATGACCTTCTTATTCCTTCTTAGTTCTCGCACCAGTCGTCACCAGTGATTTCTTCGAAATAAAACCTTTTCTTGGGGTAAAAGTGACAGCAAGTCTCTCCATATTTCCAGTACAATCCGTTTCATTCCATTATTATTGTAACTCACTTGGTGTTCTCACACAGGCCGTTTAGCAGTGATTCATCGTTGATAACATTCGATGGATTTCTATGGAATTTTAATGACAATACGGCTATTCAACATTTCAGTACCCTCAATATCCTTCCAGGTGTGGTACAAACCGATGTTGGTGCCACTACGTTTTGGGTGTGGGATCAGGTCATGGTATGTTTCTCATATATTGATCAAAGTAGTCTGAGATCTTATGGTTTAGTCTTAATATGATTCATATCTCATTCTAATTGTGCCATTTTATCCACTTACGTGTCATTTTAACTTACCTGATGTGCTATCAGTTGTTGCGCTACTATTTCATATTGAGCAATGAATTTCCTGAACCATGTGACCCCTTGAGGCCTTCGTGGGTCGCTTTCCCGTCTATTGCCCGTCCTTTACGTTTGTTTGACGATCCTCACGGCTCGCATGTCCTCTATCCCACTTTGTGTTCTTTGATTACGGAAAGCCACAAGTCATTGAATGATGTTTTTGCTCGCGTCAGCCAATCGCAAACAAGGCAGCAAAAAAGTATCAACGCAGTTGTAATGTAACATTCGATTAGTTTATCTATTGAACATTTGATACAATTTGTATGAAACAAAAATCTTTCGCCGCACGACTATGTATTTTGTATGCTAAGATATCTGTCTTATATGGAAATCGACACCAAACTAGTAGATCGTATTAATTGTTACAGATTTACCAGTCCATAATACTTGAATTCTAACTATAACTCATGAGAGATCTTAATTTGTGATTTTAAAAGTTTAAAAGTCTCAGAATTAAAACTACGCTAAATTTAAACTATCCGCACTCAAGTGATTTCTGGATGGGGACAAAAATATAAATTTCCTTAGACGCGAAGGACTCGTCATGATTTGACTGGAGACAGAACAGATACATCTATCTATCTATCTATCTATCTATCTATCTATCTATCTATCTATCTATCTATCTATCTATCTATTTCGTTATTTCGAGCTGTGTGAATAAAATGTTTCGCTTTACATTCTTTCAGAGAAAAAGCTCTCATAACTTAAAACTTGCCTCAATCGCAAATGACTTCTCCGATTCTGACCAAGGACAGGAAAAATATATTGCAATTATTATTCTTTAATAGGGACATTTTTATCATGCCTGGTAAGAGTAACTAAATAAATTTATTAACTGAAGAGTGGTTAATAATGGCAGACAATTAAGGAAAGTTTTAAAAATGCCGATCACCAATATCTGGGATAGTATATATATATATATATATATATATATATATATATATATATTTAGAGTAAATCCCTGAAGAGGAGCCGAAGAAGGTTCTGAAACAATTGTCGGATACTCAAACTATGTTTATTTTAATATATATATATATATATATATATATATATATATATATATATATATATATATATGAATTTAAAAAGTTAAATTTTTTCAAAAGTGCTTAATGCAAGGTAGAGATTTATTATATACATTATATAAACATTTAAAATGGCCTACATGAATGCAATTACGTTTACGTACTACTTGTAATTCGTCAGGGCCAAAAGATGATAATCTTATACAAGTAGTACTGAAACGTAATTGCATGTATGTAGACCATTTTAAATGAAAATATTATATATATATAGTCTTGGAAGTTTTTCAACCTTTAAAATTACATGGAAGAGAGAAAAAAGCAGTAATAGTAATAGGTATGAAGAAGTCTGTAGGCAATGCAGAGGACCGGAGTGGTGAGAGAGAGTAAGGACAAAAGTAAACAACCGAAGTGACAGGGCAAAGATGATATCTTAGAATTATCCATTTATTTTTCACACACATATACACACAAACACACACACACACACACACACATACATATATATATATATATATATATATATATATATATATATATATATTCTGGTTATTCTGGTCTAGGAGTAAAACGCTAGATAACGAGTATTTACATCGAGAGTTCAATACCTGCCCGGAGTAGTCATGCTAATGACGGCTCATAGCCAGAAACACATATCCATGTCCTCCTTTTCTGCACGCAAAAAAAATAAAATTCATAAGTTAATATAATATATACAAAAATTGATGACAGCTCCGATTAAAGGCGTTACGACAACTAATAAACGCACCGGTAAAACACCGGTGCTCTATCGCCAATAAAAACAATAACAACAAATCAGCGTAACATTATATGCGATAAAAAGTCAAGCATAAATATAGCAGGTTATTGTCGTATAGGGGTAAAAGCTGTCGGGGTAGTCATGCTGATGACGGCTCATAGCCAGAAACACACACACACACACACACACACACACACACACACACACACACATATATATATATATATATATATATATATATATATATATATATATATATATAATAAGGAGAATTAAAAAAAAAAATATTTTGAAAACCTGGACAACGCATTTATTTATGTTTTTTAAAATAAATTATTTATTTACTTAAAAAACGTGAGTACTTTCGGTGATACACCCTTGTCAAAAGTATGAGCATTTTTTTCCTTTTCTTTTTTTGTTTAATCCTTCTCGATTGAGACATATTTATCGCAGTCAAGTCTTGATGTTATAGACATCTCCGGGGGAATGAGGTTAATCAGGTATTCCCCCAAAGATTGACCCATATGGGTCCAAAAGTATTTGGGAGACAAATTCAAACTATGGCAAATTCATCAGCCAATTCCCCTCCGAAACTAATATCCTGATTCGGCTATTGAAAGGATCTACCAAAAGATATCTAGACACGAGTTGTCTCTTATATTCAACAATATCTGCCTGCAAGAGAAGATGCTGCCTATATATATATATATATATATATATATATATATTTACTATCTATCTATCTATCCATCTATCTATCTATCCATCTATCTTGGTGTTATTAATTCGCATCGTTTATAAGTTGTTTTTTTCAGAACTTGTCTAAACATCTGTAACTCAATCAGTTATCGACGGCACACTTAAACGTCTGGATCGTCGTCATCAATGACATAATAATAAATACTTTGTTCCGGTCCGGACCATAGCAACGGTTTGCGTGCAATACAACCTGAATTAATTAATATGACCAACATCACCACAGAACATCCGCGCCCTGATACGTCGAAGTTGACATTTAATTATCTTAATAACAATACAAATAGATTAGAAAAAAGATTATACCTCGGCGTTTTCTAATAATAACAAGTAGTCAGACATGTGGACATGATAAATGTCATTAAATTGTAACGAAGCTGAATTTATGTTAAATACTAGAGAGTTCAGGAAAATCCCACGGTCAATCAATGTTTTTTATTCTATCTTCATGAACTTACTGGAACCTTAGATCATATTTGAAAAGAATACTTTCAAAATATTATATATATATATATATATATATATATATATATATATATATATATATATATATATATATTGATGGAAATAAACAGACCATATTTACCTACATACCCTACACCAGTGCACAATGCATAAGCTCCGCTCACAACTTCAAGGCCATATCCAAATAAAATTGCTCTGGACGTCCCCCCAAAAATCCACAAAGACTGGATTTGTAATTCTTTAAAAAAATCATACCCTCCTTGTTTAACTTAAAGAAGAGAGATGTTGTATCTGTACGTCATCACATGCGATGTTCGTTCACCTTTGGAACTTCCGATAATTATTTGCCCTTAGACTGTCCCAAGCTCCTGTCCCCTTTTGTAATGGTGGCACACGTAAATAAAGTATGCATACATTTACTTTCCGTCTCTGCTTGTTTTTTTATCCAAGCTATCCTCGATCGACAACAACACAACACTTTCCTTCATTTAAATTCAGGAAATAAACCAATTTTAATGAAATTTTCACTATTTATTAATGTTTCCATTTTTATGACAATAAAGCACCGTTGAAGTTAACAAGAAAACTCATTTTAGATATAGTGATTATATATTACGAAAATATCCCTAGATTTTGATTTAAATAAATCATTTATCGGATTAACGATATTATATTTTTTTTACTTTTTCAAATAAATTTATTTGTACGTGAATAAGCTTTTGTCCGTGTTTGAATTATTTTAGTGTACTTTTGTTGGTGCACAACACATCCAGTCCCATAAGACTCCATTTTGTAAAACTATCGACTATTCTAGCATGTTTCAAACGTGTTTATCTTCAGATTACATGCGTTGTACTAAACAGATTTGAAGTCGAAATAGTTCCTCATTAAATATTATTTTTTGAAAAATGCAACAACAATATAAAACCATTTTTATCAAAATAATATAATAGTTAAGAGGTTAGCGAACTAAATCGAGATAAATAAAGAGAAAAGGTGTTGTATGAGAATGACAGTGAAGGTTTACACTATATCTTTTGATGCTAAGTTACAAAACCGTCCGGTCAATTAAGGTAAAAGTGGTGCTCTTTCCACTAGCATTTCCCAATTGATTATACCTTTTTCTATTCGTATCCGCCTGTAAGGATTACCTAAAACCCATAAAGATGGGGTACTATTAAGACCCCTATTGTCCATGACAGGGTATTCGCAACATAATGTATCTAAATAGCCTACAACCGTCCTACAAGTAATTTTGCAATGCTACAGTTCTTTCTGTATTAAAGATTATTTTGCATTTTCCAGTTTTATACAGAATTACTCCCATACTGACAAGTTTATGTGTTCCTTTGACATATTAAAACTTTTTATCCGTGTTCATTTTCTAGAGACTATATGTACTGATATCTTACACCGAAGTCAACGTCTATTTCCGAAAGTATTTTCGTGGAATTATTGAAATTGGCCACGATGTCAGTTGAATTTTGTTTTAATAAGATTATGTTCAGACGAATTGATGGGTCCCTACGGGTTCTATTTTAAGGCCGGCATTGACCAACATCTTTGTGGGCTTTTCACGAAGAGGGTCTGTTATCTGGTCCTAAAAGACCGGATGTTTATTTTCGTTATGTTGACGACAAGTTTTGTCTGATTAACAACGAGACTAAAGCGGACAGTTTCTTAATATCCCTTAATAATATTCATCTAGCTCTTAAGTTTACTAAGGAGAAGGAAGCTAATTCTAATTCTTGTCTTCCATTATTTGATGCCCTGGTATGTAAAACTTCGTTCGATTGTCCTACTTCGGTATACCGGAAACCCACGTTTACTCGTTGGGACTTCTGTTGTGCTACGAAACCGAAGACTAATTTGATTTAGACCATTACTTATAGTGCTTTAATGATTTGCTCTAAAATCAATCTGGATGATGAAATTAAATTTATTACTAAGACCCATTGCTATAATGGCTATCTATTAGACATTGTTGAATCTATTAGCATAAATACAATTTCCAATTTCTGCATAACTAAACCGGCTTCTGTAGAAAGATGCCCCGTTCACGTTCGCTTGCTTTAGCTAGGTAATATTAACAGTATATTCGCCAAACCAATCCCTTTGGCTGTGTATAGAATACACGATTTGTTTTTCCACCAAATTGATTTTGACGTCCATATTCGAAAAGACGTTCTTACCTCCATCATAATAATTATATTACTACATAGGACGTTCTTCGTAAAAATTAGATATTAGGGTCAAACAACATGTGTCCACAAACATTCGCCAGGAAAATTATTTACCATCAGACGTTCTAGATAATACATATGAGTCTTCAATTTCAGAAGACACTGTAAATAGCCGTATGTAAATGTCGCTAAATTCAGTGTCGACTTATTTGTCTATTCTTAATAAGTCACACTCTCCCTAATATCTTAAAATGTTAGAACAAACGTCTGTAATAAGAAGTATTAAGCCGTCGTTTCTGTAGAGACCTGTGTATTTGCCATATTACAAATAGAGTTTTTTGTACCATGACTCATATATATACTGTACATACCCATTTTAGGCAAGCTTCTATCTGTAAACGAAGAGGAAAGATTTTTGGACTGTATTCTATAATTCTCATATAACACTTTTTTCTCTGAATTGTAGCTTGATTTAGGTCTGTTTAGCGAAGTACTAAACCGGTTAGCTCGCCTCTTCATTCTTTCATTATTTTAATTTATCATAGCTAGTAATAGAAAATATGGTATCTTTATTGCTATTAATAAATTACTATTTTTTTATTACAAGTCATGATGAATTAACATAATTTGTTGGGTCTCAATCTGCTTGTAGTTGTTCAGCAAGCGAACAAAAAGTTCAAATCGACTTCCGGATCTCGGTGTGTGTGTGTGTGTGTGTGTGTGTGTGTGTGTGTGTGTGTGTGTGTGTGTGTGTGTGCTCGTGTGTGTGCATTTAGTCGGACCTGTGTGCAGTGTGCGTGTCTTGGTGTTTTTGTTTAGATGATTGATGTGTTTGTTTGTACATGCGTGTGTGTGGATGTTTGCGACAACTAGCCAGGCAGGATGGAGTAATAATGTTAACTTGTATAAATAGCATGTGTTTTTATCTTTGCTGTCATGTGTTAGAGCAGTGTCATCGGTTGTGAGAAGAGAAGGTCGTTCAGGCTGACATAATGCTTTTAAAATAGTTTTTTTAAAATGTAATTATACTTGTGCAAGTGTCATTTAATATTTGGCGACATTTTTTTTAATTTTAATTATTTATTATTTGTTTTTTTCGGTGGATGGAAATTTTTTTCATGGGAAATAATTTCTAGATATGACTTTGTTTCTTCTATTTGTTTAGTGTAGTTTTAGCTTAATTTTTTATTTATTTTATATTGTGTATTTGTGTTGATGTTATTATTTAGAGTTATTTTTTCGTTGTTATTTTGTTGTGGTTGTTGATGTTTAAGGTGCATTTTATTATGGTTTGTTAATATTGGTTATCTTGTATTTGGCTTCGGTTGTTTTGTGTTTGTGTTTAGTCGTTTGAGTCGACTGTGATAATTGCCATTTTTCTGCATTTAGATAGCCGTTTGAGTCGACTGTGATAATTGCTATTTTTCTGCATTTAGATAGTCGTTTGAGTCGACTGTGATAATTGCTATTTTTCTGCATATAGATAGCCGTTTGAGTCGACTGTGATAATTGCTATTTTTCTGCATTTAGATGATCTTTTTAGTCGACTGTGGTAATTGCTATTTTTCTGCATTTAGATAGTCTTTTGAGTCGACTGTGATAATTGCTATTTTTCTGCATTTAGATGATCTTTTGAGTCGACTGTGATAATTGCTATTTTTCTGCATTTAGATGATCTTTTTAGTCGACTGTGATAATTGCTATTTTTCTGCATTTAGATAGCCGTTTGAGTCGACTGTGATAATTGCTATTTTTCTGCATTTAGATATTCCTTCTGATTTGTTTAGTAGAGTGTTCTGTGCTAGATGTTTATTAACAGCAACTTTTTCGTGTAAACATAGGCTGCATCTCTTTACAGTATTCTTATAGGCTGGTGTTGATCTTATGGTTTGTGTTTGACTATTATTTTCTTTTAGCACTATACGTATCCCGCTGATGTTGAGGTGTGCCGCTTTCTTTCCTGAATTGTCCGAATGCGTCATTGTTCAGATAAAGTGTTACATCTAAGAATTTTACTTGTTTTAATTAGTTTTAATTTCCATTTAGAATTCTGCACTGATTATTAACTACCTGCGTATCTATTTTGGGGTCAGTTGAATTATCTTATAAGTATAAAGCCGTCGTTTCTGTAGAGACCTGTGTATTTTCCCTATTACTCTGGCTATGTACAAGTAAAACGGAGTACTTATATATGAACACAAATAGAGTTTTTCGTCATATAGCGATATGCAGCGTGCGCCGTGGTATGGATGAGATAGACGAGGCCTCTTTGTCTTGTGTCCCATGACTCACGTTAACAAGTAAAAATAATTTTAAAACAGTCTGTAATAAGAAGTATTAAGCCGTCGTTTCTGTAGAGACCTGTGTCTTTGGCCTATTACTCTGGCTATGTACAAGTAAAACGGAGTACTTATATATGAACACAAATAGAGTTTTTCGTCATATAGCGATATGCAGCGTGAGCCGTGGTATGGATGAGATAGACGAGGCCCCCTTGTTCTGTGTACCATGACTCACGTTGACAAGTAAAAATTTAAAAAACGTCTGTAATAAGAAAAAACTGAAAACCAAAATATACTGCACCTAACATGTTTATATATTTACTAAATTACAAACATGAAAGTTGTTTGTATGAGTGAATATGTCAAATTCAATGAGGATCGAATTTTTTTTGTGTATACATTTTTTTGTTTAACGTAAGAAATGAAAACTATAAGAGGAGCACTAGGGTTTACTCACTAGAATGCTGATGAATTTCCCAGCGTCACATGATAAAATGATATTACGTTAAGCATTTCAAAAATTTCATGACAAATTTTAATTAATAACAATAAATTAATACATTCTGAAACCAATTTAAAAAATAAAGATACTTGAAGCTATCTTCATTAAAACCCAACAACCTACAAGAAATAGGATTACGTATAGAATCAGTAACAACATTTTCAAATTGTTGTCGTAATTCAATTTTATCTTGTGAAGCTGGTTCTGGCGTCACGGAATTTCAATTGTTAACGTATTTCCTGGAACAGTGTGAAAACGTTTTCTTGGCATCTAACAGAGTTCACGTGCCCGTTTCTCAGCTACCTTTTGAAATTCTCTTCCTTTCTCAAGCTTTTTTTATTCATTTGCTTTGTTACCTGATGATGATTCGCCGAAGAATCGAAAACGTTCGTGATACATATGGAACATACATCAATAATTTTGATTTTAACACAAAAAAAAGATGATTAGAAACATTTAAAATGGTATTGTTGAGCAGAGGAGTTCTGTTGTTTTTGGCGGTGTTGCTTAAATGAAAAAAAAATGCTGCCTGAATACACACACGCAATATATATATATATATATATATATATATATATATATATATATATATATATATATATATATATAATTATTTTTTATTCATACAGAAATGTATATAATCCACGACACTGACATATCGATATTATCATGTAAACATCGTTACATGTCAACATCGAAATGCCAGTCTCGCAGATTATGTACATGCCTGTATGAATAAAGAATACTTATATATAAAAGCTCTATTTGATAATTTTATATTGAGCACTCTTTATAAGACCGGTTGAAATTCTTTGGATTTTTATACTTTCGATGTTTAGTTTACCTGGATTACTATATATATATATATAGCACTATTACTTTTTAAATTGAGATTGTGTCCCGTAAAAACAGTTTTAAAATGCTCCAAGAAAACAGAAATTTGGGGAATATTTTGATATCTAATACCTATTGTTCAAATAAAAAAACGGAGGTATCAAAATGTTCACACCTTTTCACATCCTTTGTATAGAACTAAATTAAAGTAAATATAGTTTCCATTTGGAACCCTTACGTTATAAATTGTTTAATCTACTGAATTATAATATAAAATCTTTTTGATATAAGCTGTTAATCATTGAGCTAATTTTTATCTGCAGTATTTAAATAAAACTTGAAGGATACATGGATTAAATTTATTTAAAAAGTACATTTTGTTTAAATTGATCCCCTGGGGTTATCTGTAATTGATATATATATATATATATATATATATATATATATATATATATATATATATATATATATATATATATATATATATATATATATATATATATATATATATATTGTTACGTATATCTTAACCTCTGGACGGCCGTTTTCTTTGAAGAAAAATAAGAAAAATAAATTAATTAAATTTAAAAAAAAAACTCTACGTGTTACAATTTTCAAAGAAAATATTTTCTTTCCTTTATTTTCTGTTGCTTGTCGATTATAAAGAGGTGAGTTTTTGGAGCTGATAGGGGACAAAGATAGAGAAAGAGAAAAGAAAGACAAGAATATGTGACGCACTGCCGAGAAATAGATACATCGCCGAAGGTTTATGATGTATGACTAATTTGTTAGCTTTGCATAGATGAAATGGGCGCTATTGGAAGTTCACAGAGGAGGAAGGCTACGTGAAATGTTTTTTACAAAAATACCAAAAAAAGACTGAGGTAATGAACCGAACCCGTTTTGTGTGAGAAGATATTTTTCGAATTAAGACAAATTAATAAAATCCGTAACCCTGGGTGAATATTATTTTGTTTAAACTTTTATGTCATTATGGAAAGAAAAAAGAAATAGAAAAAAATAGAAAGGGAGAAAAGTTAATAATTTTCTTTGGATAATTGTCGCATTGCCGTTACATTAAAAAAAAACCTGTTCCTCAACCCTTGCGCTATAACCGACACTCGCTGAATGTAAGTGAAATCTCAATGTAAACATTGTCAAGTGCCGGGAGCTCGAATTGATTTTTACCCAACGACCTATGCCTTAAATCTAGTGTCAGTTGGCGATTTCCTTACGAAAAAGCTCAACCCAACGACCGTGTGGAGCAGAATGCAGTTGCCGACCACAACGTAGGATAGGGTGGTCTAGGGAGGAGAACAAATAAAAAACAAACAAATATATATGTGTGTGTGTCTCTCTCTCTCGCCTCTTTTCTCTCTGTCTCTGTCTCTGTCTGTCTGTCTGTCTGTCTGTCTGTCTGTCTGTCTGTCTGTCTATCTGTCTGTCTGTCTGTCTCTCTCTCTCTCTCTCTCTGTTCATTCAGTTTAGTGCAGATTCAAGTAAACTCTTCCGTAGGTAAAATAATTTCTCCTATAAAATTTTGTCGGCTGTTATATAATTCAGTAGACTTAAATTATCGCTACATATGTGTTCGATTTTGGTGAAGAGTTGATTGAAGTAAAGGGTATTGTGTAGCCGTGGCGGAGGTATGCGCTATACATGGTGCTTTTCTTGTTGTGTATAGGTTGTGTCTCGCCTGATGTATTCTCTGGATATGGTTCGCTAATTCAGTGAAGTTTGACATTCCATGAGTAAGCGTTCGGAGAATAAAGAGATTTTTTTTTTATCTTTCATTCAAATATATTTTTTCTTTCTTTGTGTTTTCTTTCATCTCGTGTTATTTCTTCCCATTTTCGTTTTTGAAAACTTTTTGTTCCTCGCTTTCTTTTTTTCTTTGCTTTACTTTTTCTTTTTTTCTTTTCCTTTATTTTCTTCTTTTTTCTCTTTCTTTTTTCTTTGTCTTTATTTCTACGTTTCATTTTCTTTTTTCTTACGTTCATCAATTCTTTTTCTCTCTTCTTTTATTGTTTGTATTTTTTCTTACTTTCTTTCTATCTTTCTTTCAAAACCTTTTTATCCCTTTTATTTATTCCTTAAAATCTTATTTCTTTCTTTCTTTCTTTATTTGTCGCTTTTGTTTTTTTCTTTCCCCTTTCTCCTTTTTCTCTTTTTCCCTTTCTTTATTTTACTGTTTCACTTTCTTTCTTGAATATCTATTTTAAATGCATTCATCGATCACTTATTCAAGACAAGTGATGTTATTGTTATGTCTGAGAGGTTTCAGATTTTACTAACAAGCAATTATTGCTGTTCATAAACGAAATAGTCTGATAAAAATCGACACAACACAAGATTTATAAATAAAAGAAATATATATTTTATGGAAATCGCTCCGGACAAGGCATAAAGCCACTTGATGTAAGGAGCTAACAAGAACGAAAGATAATTATTGCGAAGACAGAAGATGCCTATTGACCTTAGTCTTGAAAAGACCAATGCTATAGTCAGCGGGAAGAGAGTTTCAAAATCCTGCAGTTCTTAGAATTAAAGATACTAGAATAGGAAGATGTATTACAATGAGGTATCAAAACAGCGAATTGATGGAGACCACTAGACCAACGAGTGAAACGAGCTAGAAGAAAAAAAGCAGTGAATAGATCAGACAATTTTGAAAAACACATGCCATAATAGTATTTATAGAAAAGCAACATCACGTCTGTGTGTGTGTGTGTGTGAGAGAGAGAGAAAGAGAGAGAGAGGGGGCACAGAGAAGAAGAATAGATTGGGCTAATGAAATTACATATACCTTTCTGAATCTTAGCAAGAATCATAAAATGGGACAGAGATTCGCCAGATCAAATATGACAACAGTACTCCATACAAGGTCTGATAGTAGATTTGTAGAGATAGAGAATAGTTTCAGGTGTGAGAAAGTGATTGGAGCGATAGAGAGAACCGACTATGATTTAGATTAAATAAATTTGAGGCAGAAATCTGATATCAGGATCAAGTATAGATTCAGCACTCCAATTATGGGCATGAAGAAAACTTTTAAACTGCGGTCGGCGATAACGCCATACTTGGTATGTCTTTGTGTGTCCTTTTCTATTTACATTAGAAACACACAATGTGATTGAAAAGTAATGGTTGGTATCATTAACAATGTATTTCAATCCCAAACAGCAAACTATATGATACTCCGTTCAAAGTATAAAACGAGTCTAATGTACTTTCCTCTTCGTTTCTGCCTACGATTCTATGTATTGCAAGAAGGTTTTATTTGGGGTGACCTTAAGCTCCGTTCATATACACTTGATTATATCGACGTCTTCAAAACAGGTCCTCTTGATAATACTTGGAAAAATTTTAAATGTTACACCGTGTATGTATATATACATTGCAAGGCGTAATGCAATGTTCTTGCCTCTGCAGTTGAACACTATCTAACTTAGCTTGCTATATTTGTCCACTTAATGTGACAATATATAGAGTTTAAAAAACCCTCCTCCTTGTGCTGATCAATGCTGGCCTGGAGGTTGAATATCAGGTTGCGAACTCAAAAGTGACGTTGTAACTGGGTTCGAATCTTTCGACCGACAGTGATTAGTACTTCCTACACTGATGATTGCATAAAAATGAAACACTGGTGTCTGTAGGTAAAAGTAATATATATATATATATATATATATATATATATATATATATATATATATATATATATATATATATATAAATTATAAACAAGGGTAGGCCTATAGGTGAATTCATAAACAAGCAGTCAAAATAGGCCTAATGCGATGTTCCTACCTCTGCATGAATACTTTTTGACTTAGCTTGCTGTATTTGCCGGCTTAATTTGGCATTATATAGAGTTAAAATCCCCGTCTTGTCCGTGCGGGTCAATGCTGGCCTAGGAGTTGAATATCAGGCTGCAAGGTCAAATCATTCGACCGGCAAGTGATTAGCACCTCCTACATAGATGAAACACTGGTGTATGTAGGTAATAATAATAATAATAATAATAATAATAATAATAATAATAATATATATATATATATATATATATAGTGAGCACTTTTGAAAATATTGGTTAAGTTCATGCTATCAATATAGCATATATAAAAACTAGTCTAGGATAAGTGTTAGATGTATCTATATAGCATAGATTTATCGATATAGCATATATAAAAACTAGTCAAGGATAAGTGTTAGATGTATCGATTCCGACCCAGTAAGGGAAGCGAGACTTACGAGGCTGCCGAAAGTAAACCCAAGGCCTACTTTCTACTCTCTCTCTCTCTCTCTCTCTCTCTCTACACACACACACACACACACATACATACATACATACATATATATATATATATATATATATAAAGAGAAAGGTATGTGTACGCGTTTATATATTTTTATGTACAGGATTCACTCCTAAACTAATTAACTGATCATTATTAATTTTGGAATACCGCTGCTAGGGGTAAGGTGGTGTTGTAGTGTAGTCTATATTTAGTTTAATTTAGTTTTATGGAAAAATGGAGTGACACCCTTTCATTGAAATTCACATACCTCCGATTATTGTGGAATTTTAACAATCTTCACGCAACTCGAATCATCTTGTACTAGTTTTATGACGGAAAATATTTTCATGGGTTGAAAATCATACGAGAACACATTTCCGTAATAATCGCTCACACTTTTTCACATTAACAGATGTGAGTAACTAATGCTATTTTCTATAATTAGTAACCTAAGAGAAAATACAAAATATTTAATAGACTACCTTTTCAATTGATTAGTTTATAACAATAAAAGGCACACCTAACATACACGTTATATAAGATCAACAGGTCAAAAAATTACAGCTATTCTTACGCCTACGTGCATCCGTACATTGTTCAAACGTTTACGTAAAAAATGAAAAGACGGTGCATGCACTTTACATACAAAAAAAAACCAGATAATCACTTCATCTTTTCCCAACCATACATTCTACTGCATTTTACTGGTTAACAATTTACTAGTTAACAATTTACTAGTTAACAATTTACTTACAAAAATGAACAAGTAAAACAGAGATTACTGAGTAACGTTAAAAAACGCTTAAAATCTTTTGAGAAGATCGAATTCTTCTTTCCATTTCCAAGATCGAATTCGCTTCAATACAAATACAAGTTTGCTTAGCATATCAACAAACATGGCTGAAATCTCACTACAACGATAGTTTGGTTGACATTGTATGTTTCTCTGATTTTCGTAACAGTATGGGGCCTACCGGTTTCCCAAATGCCGCCAGAATTTCGTTTGTGCTACAACAATGGGTATTTAGCTAATAATGGTTCCAGTATGCAATTCCCGTTAGAGCGCACAACGTTATGAAGGTCTAAATGATGCAAAAATAAATCAGATAACTGTTAAAAATATTTAAAAAAATGTTTCGAAAATCAATAGACAGGGAGCCTGAGTTATGACAAATTCATAGTGAAGCAAGCGTTGCGCAATAAATAACCGCATCTCTGGATCAAGCTTTAATTTCAGTGGCAAGAAATCAATGCCGATCGGAAGCAGTGTGAAGAAAAACTGATGTAATCTCTGCGAACGACTTATGGTCTGGCTATACATTCAAATAGCGAACATTTTAAGGCACTGACAGAGTACAAAATAGACTTCGTAATCTAGTGGGAGATGATTTCCTCTCTTCTCTACAGCCCCTTACTCACAGAAGAGACGTTGTTAGTCTTTCTCTACTCTATCGTTATTTCAATGAAAGATGCTTGAATGAGCTCTAATCTCTGCCTCCTCCCCGTAACACATTCACAGCAAGAACTTGTCCTTCTCCCACAACGAAAAACTCTCCTTTCTTCCTCCGTGTGCCTAGCGTCAGGCAGATTTTCCACGTGGAACATATTACCACGTTACTGATTCACTGAAGGTTACAACATGGCTTTGTTCAAATCCAATGTCAACAAATACTTATCATAAACCGTCCTCATAAGTAATGAAATTTTGTTCATTCTATTCATCATTTTCAATCCTCTCAGAATATTCTTCATCATTCAACTGGCAATCTATCTATCTCATTAACACTTATCCTCTAGTGGGTTTCGAACTTGATAAGTGGTGAATAATTATTGAAAAATAATACACACAAAGTTGCGTATTGGCCTAATGGATACCGCCCTTGACTATGAAATCAAATTCTCGAATATCTATTGCGGACATGTGCTAAGCAATAATGTTGGGAAAGGTATGAACCCATGAGTAAAATATCATTTTTCTCGATTAATCGTTTACAATGGATCGTTTACAATAGGCGAATTGTGTTTCGGCATTAAACGAGCCAAAAGGGTTGATATGGCGTAAATCAGACGAACCAGACAAAATTAGTTTCTCTGTCTCGTGTTTTTTTAAATTTTCATTGTTACTCTTTCTTTCTGTCGCTTTTCTGTTCCATCCGCGCGATGGATATCAACGCAGACTTTGGAATCGGACTACTTATGTATTAATATCGTGAGAAAAGGCATGAGCATCCTACTCCCTTCTATGTATGGATACAATATCAATTCATAGAATTTGGTATATTCGGACTACTGTTCTCATCTTGGGTGTTTTTATCACAACGTTTCGGCCGATGTAACCTCCGACCTTCTTCAGGTGTCGAAATATTTTTTTATTCGTGTTGTTATCTTTCACTCAAAACTACCCAGTTACGCTTTTCTTTTTTCTTTAATTCTATATTTATCTTTCTTTGTGACTTTCTTTCCCTTTTATTCACTCTTCTTTTTTGTCTTTCCTTTGCTTTTCGATATGTTTCCTTTTCCTTCTTTCTTTCTTTCTTTCTTTCTTTCTTTTACTTTCCAAAGTTTCTGGTCTCTATTCTGATTGTCTGCCTTTCTTCTTCTTCTTCTTCTTCTTCTTCTTCTTCTTCTTCTTCTTCTTCTTCTTCTTCTTCTTCTTCTTCTTCTTCTTCTTCTTCTCTCTATCGTTTCCTACACAGAACCCATCTTACTCTTGATATATATTTACATCTGTCATTATTATTATCTCTTTTATTTTATATAAATAAATATAAATATCAATATTGCTAAAGACAGTAGTCCGAAGACAAAACATATAAATCATTATGACTTTGCATGACCCAAATATGTAAACAAGTGGATACCAACTGATATTCGAACTAACCAGCAGTGGCGTGCAAGAAGGGGGGGGGGACGGCGCAGTGGTCTCGGATATCGAAATTGGGGTAGGTGGAGTGGCATCCAATCATATTCCAACTATCTTTCTTTCGCATAATACATGTCAGTACTAGGACTTATACTTAAATCTTTGAAGTATGTAATAAAAACAGGTGACCCAAGTTATCATCAGACCCTTGCATGTCACGGTTAATCACAAATGGTCAATGATGAACTGCTCGCATAATATTAACTGAGCCAATAATTACATCATTTTACTGATCATATGTTGCCTATTGTATTGACGACATCAATAAAATTATCGCATTGACGGATAGAAATATTATTTCAACAGAGCCAAACGTTGTTTTAAAGACAGATAAGCTCTAATAAGATAACATATAGCGTATGAACGCAAGTCTGCTCGCCAGTACCTAGACATGGAAATTGGAATGTAATACTGAGATAGGATGGCATACAAAGAAGAGTGACACAACTAATAAAAGAGAGTAAAAGATTACTGTTACAGAGAAAGATAGGAAAATTAGGATTAACTACTTTACTAGATAGAAAATAAGAGGTGAGTAAATTAAACTTTCAAAATAATTAATGGAATTTCTAACTATGGTGGACATTTTTTTATATTTATACTCCATCTGGAAGGTTATTGTCAAGGCAGATGTTAAAAAAGATGTAACTAATTTATTTTTATTGTTAGATACGATTAAGAAAAACAATGAAGTAGAATATTTTAAGATGGAATTAGAGGAATTCAAAGATAAAGATAAACAGGAATTAAGGGGGGGGGCTTATGAAATATTTAGCACAATTTGATATGTATGTTGAGGCCGTATTAATTTTGTAAACGTGTGCGCTCAAAAAGATGAGCATTTCCTCTTTCAAAGATTGAATTGAGACGATAGTTACAAAAGGGAGATAACCAAATAGGTATAACAAACAAATAAATAATTATTATGTTCCCGGTTATTTTAATATATAAAGCTAAAAGTAATTTCTATTTACTATTTCAAAAGATTAGTTGAGTCAAACAGAACGATGATGTGTAATTTTCTTATTCAAATTATTTCAAGTGTAAAACGAATTTAAATTTATTTTTCTCAACTATCAATTGTAATTATTTGCCGGTTCAATAGATATAAACATGCATATTTCTTAATCTCTAATATATATATATATATATATATATATATATATATATATATATAAAGTTAAGTACATATAAATATATATATATATATATATATATATATATATATATATATATAGAGAGAGAGAGAGAGAGATAAAACTTATATAAACATTAGAACAGCCCACGTGAATTATCCAGTGTTTCGATGTTATAGTACATGACTACGAAGCTATAAAATCAATTAAATATTAAATTGTCCCGAAATAAATCAGAACACAAGATTTGCTAGTAAAAAATAACTTCTAACATGGTCGTACCTATCAGGGTGTTTTAGTTAGGGTTAGGGTTATGTGCACGTCCGTTTTACCCATATGAGGAGAGTAGAGCGTAGTGTATTCACCAAATATATGTGTTGCAGACACAATGTTATCGTAACTATCGAGGAGTTTGGGTTAAGACTTTTCTAAACTTGTCATTATCACCGACCAGGAGAAATCACCCCCTCTCCGCATACTCTTACACATTGGAAAGGCATAGTTGGCAATCATATACATGCATAAACACACACACGCCACACAGTACGCACAAAACCTTCTATCCCTTACGCTCACACGCCCAGACAATAGGTATACTCGAATATATAGCAGGCAAGTTTAACCTAGATTAATACAATTTATGATAATTTATTTATAAAGCTCTACTTTGTAATGAGCACTTTTGAAAACATATTGATTTTAAGTAAATCTGATCAATATATTTGAATTTAATTAAAAAATCAATACAGGGTGTCTCAAAAAAATGTACTCACTCTTAGAATGGCAAAATGTGCAGAAGATGTCGAGTTTGCACACAAAATTGTGTGGAGCGATGAAGCAAAGTTTTCTCGTCATTCTACGAGTGAGTACATTTTTTTGAGACACCCTGTATATATATATCATTTAGTGCTAAACTAATAAACCGATCATTATGAATTATGGAATGTATATTCTAGGTAACACGGTGCGTAATGTGGGCACATTATTTATTTTTTGCAAACTTAGCAATTTAGAGGGTGTGTCACCCAAAAGCACTTCAGAATAAAAACTTTTCAAATAATCCAGATACAAGAAAACTAATACAGTAAAGAATTGCTCCTCATCAAATTTTGAGTTACATTGTACAATATAATTTTTAATGGATTTCTGTGCGTGGACAAGAGCGTCAATCATATGCATATGCGAAGTAAACTCCTAAATTGATGAACATATCATTATGAATTATAGCATACGTATTCTAGGTAACACGGTTAGTATCATGTACACATTAATATTTTTTTTTGTAAACTTTACCATTTTGGGTGTGGGCCACAATATCGCACTCTTCCCTCCCCCAAAATAAATAAAATTAAACTAATGCTATACATATTACTTATATTCGTTCTAGTTCGGCTATTCTGCTTGTGTAGTCTATTTAACTAAATAAATCTAAGTAAATATATGATAAGTCGCTAAAAATAACATTTTATAAATTTCCTTATTTAAGGCGGGAAACATTCGAAATAACCAATCAAATATCTATTAAAAACTCTTGTCTTTCATTAACTTTCGAATTACCCCGTTTTTCGCCAATTCTACATTATTTGATTTGCAAATCAGAATATCATTTCATTCAATGCGTTTATGACACTTCCTTTAGCATAAAAATGTCTGCCCAGCAAGAAATAACCTATTATCAATTACGGTCAAAGGTTTTCGGGTTAAATACATAAAAATAATGAGACTAATTATCCCACAAAAATTAGATTTATTTGCCAGTTTTATGGCAGGGATATTTTAGTCGTTAACCTTTCGACACTTGTGCAATTTACCAGTTTCTCTTTCTCTGTCTATGTCTGTCTCTCTGTCTGTCCGTCCGTCTGTCTGTCTGTCTGCCTGTCTGTCCGTCCGTCTGTCTCTCTGTGTCTCTCTGTTTGTCTGTCTCTTTTTCTCTCTATCTCTCGCTATATGCACTCGTTCACACAAACACTCAATGTATATATATATATATGTATATATATATATATATATATATATATATATATATATATATATATATATATATATATATGATTATTTTTATTTACACAGACATGTACACAATCTGCGACACTGGCATGTCGATGTTATCGATCAACAGCTATTATAAACTGAGATCTCATCAGGCAGAGTTAGAATCCGATCTTAACCTTAGATCATATTTGGAAAGAACGCCAGTGTCGCAGATTTTGTACATGTCTGTGTAAATAAAAATAATCATATAGAAAAGCTCTATTTGATATTGAAAACTTTTTATAAACTCGGTTGAAATTCTTTGGATTACTACCCTGTGGATGCTTTACCTGGATTATTATTATTATTATTATTATTATTATATTGAACCCCAAATCTTCAACCGTCTTGCTTTTTTGTCTCATTTGGATTTAAACCTTGAACGAGATGTCATATGCCTTGTTTGGTCCAGGAAGTATATCAAAAATGGCCAGTTTTTCTCTTTTCAATACATTTTAAGTGTGTTTGGATTTACTTGTAATTTTGAGCACTTTCTCCACACTGCTCCCACACAAAGAGTTTTTTTTCACGTTCTACAATTCATCGGACTTCTTTTCAACGGAAATTTACCACCTGGACAATCTGCATATCTTTTTTACGGAACTTTTCTTTTCATTCACTGCGTTTTTTTAACAAAAATTCTTTTAAAAATAATTTTCATATTTTTCAAATATTTGAACTTTGGTTTTTTCGAAAGCCAACTTATCTATATGTATTTCTCCTCTGATGATAAGATCTCGATCTTTGAAAAGCCTTGGCTTAAGGAAAGAATAATAAACACTAGTTTATTACTGAATACAACTTGCATTGAACAATTGAAATTTGAAATAAATTTGGACAATCGTCTCATATTTATCACTCTTTTTTCTTCTCTCTCTCTCTCTCTCTCTCTCTCTCTCTCTCTATATATATATATATATATATATATATATATATATATATATATATATATATATATGATATCTTTGACCTATCCCTCATGAGGAGCAGCTGTCGAAATACCCAACGGCCTCTCTCTCTATCTCTCTCTATCTGTTGATTTCGTGAAAAAAGAAAAAAATCTATGTTCTATCCATTTGTCACATCAGATTCACAGCTTCGTGTCTCTGACGTAACTACCGGGACACGTAGCCTCCACTAGACTTCAAATTAGAAAAATCCACCTCTTACTTAATTTTTACCTTACGCGGAAGCTTACCATTCTAATCCTATTTTACATACCCGTATCTACACATAGCTACACCTATATATATATATATATATATATATATATATATTTGTGTTATAGTGGAATAATTCCAGGAGGAAATCCGGGTATGAGAGCTCAATGTAGTAAACAGAGCAATAATAAAATAAAATATAATAACACGAAATCACATAATTGTCGATGCAATAATTTATTTCAACCGTTCGGTTTTTTCAAGCATCACTCAGACAATTACATTTTTGAGACTGATAGAAAATTGAATTTCCCTACCACAGTTCCAATACAATCATAGATGGTAGTAGTAGCAACCAATTTGATACATCTTTTATAGAGAGGGGGAAAATTTAAAACTTATATTTAACTATGGCGGGCGAAGGGGAGGGATCTTTAAGTTAATCAACTAAAAACTGCCATGTCAAAATTATGACACATACGACTTGGCGATATCAACCATATAGGCAATTTTACTCACGCGCATACACCAAACTAAATACGCACACATCATATGCGCACTCACATACATAATCTCACTCGCACATTACCATAACTAAGCATAATCACATACGCAACTTTTATTCATCTCCAGCCAGAATGCGTCCGGCGAAACTCGTGTTCTCAAATTCGGTTAGAGAAAAGAAAGAAAGAAACAATTAACAGGCACAGAGAATATATAGACAGACCGCGTGTCATAAATTCTCAGTCCGTCTGGGTTGAAATAAGATTACACGCACATACATATATGTATACATACAAATCCATACGCACATACACACACATATATACACATACACACCCACACATATACATATCTATACACACATACATATACACACATATATACATATATATATATATATATATATACATACATATACATACATGAATACACCCATATATATCTCTGAATCTATTTGAAATATTGACCAAATGCATACGCATGTAGTTGTTCACACATGTAAGCATACATACACATACATACACACACACATATATACATATACGCACATATACACACATATACGTACGCACACATACATATATATCCACACACCTACACACAATATTTACATAACACTCTATATTCTTACTGATGTAATATGAGTTCTAAAAATTAGTCTTACCTTATTTATATTTTAGATTAATTTGATAATCTATTATTATAAATATCATGCGGGGGGGGGGGGGTTATCGTACCTAATGTTATTCAATTTGGTATCTTCACCGTTGTAATTCTAGAGGCCCATCGGATTACTAATTCAAGTCTAATAATGTCTATTGGTAATATTTGACATTTATACTTATATTAATTCAAAAACTAGTGTATTACCTGCAGAAAAAATTTTCATACCACTATCTTATTTTAAGTAAATAATAAATATCCGCGTATCCACAAATACTATATATCACCAAGTCAGTAAATCTGTGTCTATCACAGATATTATTATAAACATTATGGGGGGGGGGGGGGTTTACCGTAAGTAATGTTATTCAATTTGGTATCTTCACCGTTATAAGTCTAGAGGTCCATCGGATTACCAATTCAAGTCTAATAATGTCTAGTGGTAATATTTGGCATTTATACTTATATTAATTCAATAACCGCAGAATTTTTTTAAAAACACTATCTTATTTTAAGTAAATAATCTGAATAAATAAATATTTCAAAATACCATTATATACGCATACACACAAATACTATATATCACCAAGTCGGCAATTCTGTGTCTATAGCAGATATTATTATAACTATTATGTTGGTGGTGGTGGGGGGTTTACCTTAAATAATGTTATTTAATTTGGTATCTTCACCGTTATAAGTCTAGAGGTCCATCGGATTACTAGTCGTTGATTATTTTAAATTTATATTTATGTCTGCACTTAGCCATAAGTTCATCTCGTTTATTCAAGAGGTTATTTCGATCATATTTTAGGATTCTTATTTTTTCTTCTAGACATAAGTTGCATCTTTGTCTAAATCCATCTGGAATATTCGAAAAACATAAGATTGACCACGAAGGGAGGGTTGAACCATATTATTTTTCGGCCTCTATTCCTGGATTTATTTTTATTTATTTTTATTTATTTATTTATTTTTATTTATTTTTATTTATTTTTATTTTCTTTCTAAATAAAAATAAATCCAGGAATAGAGGCCGAAAAATAATATGGTTCAACCCTCCCTACTGCCAACTATCTAACATCAACATCGGGAGAGTATTCTTGAACCTGGTAGATAAACATTTTAGCATAAATAATCCACTTAGGAAGATATTTAATAGAAAAACCATTAAAATCAGCTACTCTTGCACCAAGAACATGGACAGAATTATCAGCACCCATAATCGTAAATTACTTAACAATCCTAGTAAGAATAAGGTCACAGTAAATAAATGTAATTGTCAAGTGAAAAATAACTGCCCACTGGACGGTAACTGTAAAGTTGAGTGTGTGGTTTATAAGGCCACTATTCATCCGGAAGATAACAACAGGGATAAAAAGGTTTACATCGGCATCTCCGCGGGAAACTGGAAACAACGTTTTTATGACCACAAACACTCTTTCAATAACCCAGAACTCAAGAGCAAAACGGAGTTAGCTAAACAATGGTGGCATCTGAAAAATGAGAACAGGTCCCCGGTGATTTCGTGGTCAATCTTATGTTTTTCGAATATTCCAGATGGATTTAGACAAAGATGCAACTTATGTCTAGAAGAAAAAATAAGAATCCTAAAATATGATCGAAATAACCTCTTGAATAAACGAGATGAACTTATGGCTAAGTGCAGACATAAATATAAATTTAAAATAATCAACGACTAGTAATCCGATGGACCTCTAGACTTATAACGGTGAAGATACCAAATTAAATAACATTATTTAAGGTAAACCCCCCCCCACCACCAACATAATAGTTATAATAATATCTGCTATAGACACAGAATTGCCGACTTGGTGATATATAGTATTTGTGTGTATGCGTATATAATGGTATTTTGAAATATTTATTTATTCAGATTATTTACTTAAAATAAGATAGTGTTTTTAAAAAAATTCTGCGGTTATTGAATTAATATAAGTATAAATGCCAAATATTACCACTAGACATTATTAGACTTGAATTGGTAATCCGATGGACCTCTAGACTTATAACGGTGAAGATACCAAATTGAATAACATTACTTACGGTAAACCCCCCCCCCCCCATAATGTTTATAATAATATCTGTGATAGACACAGATTTACTGACTTGGTGATATATAGTATTTGTGGATACGCGGATATTTATTATTTACTTAAAATAAGATAGTGGTATGAAAATTTTTTCTGCAGGTAATACACTAGTTTTTGAATTAATATAAGTATAAATGTCAAATATTACCAATAGACATTATTAGACTTGAATTAGTAATCCGATGGGCCTCTAGAATTACAACGGTGAAGATACCAAATTGAATAACATTAGGTACGATAACCCCCCCCCCCCGCATGATATTTATAATAATAGATTATCAAATTAATCTAAAATATAAATAAGGTAAGACTAATTTTTAGAACTCATATTACATCAGTAAGAATATAGAGTGTTATGTAAATATTGTGTGTAGGTGTGTGGATATATATGTATGTGTGCGTACGTATATGTGTGTATATGTGCGTATATGTATATATGTGTGTGTGTATGTATGTGTATGTATGCTTACATGTGTGAACAACTACATGCGTATGCATTTGGTCAATATTTCAAATAGATTCAGAGATATATATGGGTGTATTCATGTATGTATATGTATGTATATATATATATATATATATATATATATATATATGTATATATGTGTGTATATGTATGTGTGTATAGATATGTATATGTGTGGGTGTGTATGTGTATATATGTGTGTGTATGTGCGTATGGATTTGTATGTATACATATATGTATGTGCGTGTAATCTTATTTCAACCCAGACGGACTGAGAATTTATGACACGCGGTCTGTCTATATATTCTCTGTGCCTGTTAATTGTTTCTTTCTTTCTTTTCTCTAACCGAATTTGAGAACACGAGTTTCGCCGGACGCATTCTGGCTGGAGATGAATAAAAGTTGCGTATGTGATTATGCTTAGTTATGGTAATGTGCGAGTGAGATTATGTATGTGAGTGCGCATATGATGTGTGCGTATTTAGTTTGGTGTATGCGCGTGAGTAAAATTGCCTATATGGTTGATATCGCCAAGTCGTATGTGTCATAATTTTGACATGGCAGTTTTTAGTTGATTAACTTAAAGATCCCTCCCCTTCGCCCGCCATAGTTAAATATAAGTTTTAAATTTTCCCCCTCTCTATAAAAGATGTATCAAATTGGTTGCTACTACTACCATCTATGATTGTATTGGAACTGTGGTAGGGAAATTCAATTTTCTATCAGTCTCAAAAATGTAATTGTCTGAGTGATGCTTGAAAAAACCGAACGGTTGAAATAAATTATTGCATCGACAATTATGTGATTTCGTGTTATTATATTTTATTTTATATATATATATATATATATATATATATATATATATATATATATATATATATATGGGAAGAGAAGGATGAAGGTAATCCGACGTGATGGGAAAATGAAAAAGGAAAACCAAAAAAATGGATGTTTTTTATGTGTACATCAACGTTTCGTCTTTATTTATAAGACTTCATCAGGATGATAAAATAGAGAAAAAATGTCATGCAAGTACAGATACATGTAGGGTAGACATATTGGGAGGAAAAATAAAATGAAATAATGGCCCCTACTGGGTGGACGTCCGTACTTGTTGGAGAAATAGAAATGAATGTTGAAGAAAATGAGTGGGGAAAAAATGGAAGGATGGGGTGAGCAAGGACTACTGTGGCTGGTGGTAAGAGAAAGAGGTGGGGGATGAGCAGGGGTAAAGTGGATGGCAAATATTTCACACCCTATCACAACAAATCCTCCCTCTCCCCCTCTCAACTATTTTCTCCCATACCCCTTCTTAAATTCCCTAATTTTCTCAAAACGCTCTCTAAGACCATAACTTTCGCCCATCCACCAAAATCACAGCCCCCTCCCTCTCTACCCATCCTCCTTTCCCTGCATACACCCCCCATACACAAACATTCCAACTTACTTTTCCCCTTCAATCTTGACCGCAGCCATCTGGTTAAACACCTCCCTCCCCCTCTTCCTCCACTCCCTCTCTGCCATCCACTTTACCCCTGCTCATCCCCCACCTCTTTCTCTTACCACCAGCCACAGTAGTCCTTGCTCATCCCATCCTTCCATTTTTTCCCCACTCATTTTCTTCAACATTCATTTCTATTTCTCCAACAAGTACGGACGTCCACCCAGTAGGGGCCATTATTTCATTTTATTTTTCCTCCCAATATGTCTACCCTACATGTATCTGTACTTGCATGACATTTTTCTCTATTTTATCATCCTGATGAAGTCTTATAAATAAAGACGAAACGTTGATGTACACATAAAAAACATCCATTTTTTTGGTTTTCCTTTTTCATTTTCCCATATATATATATATATATATATATATATATATATATATATATATATATATATATATATATATATATATATATGAGAGTTTGAATTACCTACCAGACATCATCCGCGAGTGTCTAAGGTCTCTCTGTACAAGGGTTGGTCAGGACAACCTGACATGAGGATACTTCCACCTACAAGTAAATCCTGATCAAATATTCAAAATAAAATAGTATTCGAAGCCCAAACCAGATCCCCTCGACACGGCTATACATATATAGTGCACCTTCTCCAAGTAATGTTACCGCAAGTAACATCATTTAGCTGGATACTCCACCAGGCTAGATAAATTCTTGTCCTGAAATCCGGTAATTCATGAGACCACAAGAAAGATATACTCTAACATAGTTAACTGGTCAATTGAGGAGAGGAAAATTAATATTCCTAAATTTTTGTACTAATTCGGCGTTTAACAGATAAAAGAGAACTTTAATGAAATATTCGAATATCTATGTATCTCTAATATAGAGATCAAATGTCAGCCCCAGGAAGGGGTAATTCAAACTCTCTTTATCTCTCTCTCTCTCTCTCTCTCTCTCTCTCTCTCTCTCTCTCTCTATATATATATATATATATATATATATATGTGTGTGTGTGTGTGTGTGTGTGTGTGTGTGTATGCGTGTGTGTATACACGCTTTCTCTTTTATGTAGTAGATATAAGACGAGTGTGTGTTTGAAAATGATTGTATTTAACTCCTTTCACACAGAAACGACAAGTACTTCGGCTAGTACATAAATGAATAAATAAGCACATATGTCGACTTTGTTCTTAATGAACGCCGAAAAAAAGTTTATTACATTGTTTATGCTAAAAACTCATGTCTCTCTGTCGAGTTTAGCATATAAGACATAGAAACTTGAAATGTAGAAATTATCTGCTACTTATTCTCCTAAAAATATTCCTTTCTTTTCTTATAAAGCCCCCCCCCCCCCCCCGGCGAGAATGCCCCCCCCCTCCCTCACTAGCGGTGAAAGTTTATTCTATTACAGATGTTTATGTGATTTAAACCAGAGTTAGATTAAACAAGCTTAAGCTAATTCTTAAAATTGAGTCAAACGTTGATCATTGTCAGACCCTCCGATCGAGGTTAAACTCCATAAAATTAAAAACCAGTCTAATCCCATAACTTCAGTCATGCAAGCTATATCTTCACATAGTTTACATAGTTTAGCCGTGTATTTTTTTTTTATTGTTAAACATTTGGGGTAAAACATCTTACATGTTTTTAAATAATCTCCAAGAGAGAAGGCTGGATGTTACAGCGGTTAAAAAGGAGCGACTTCGCAGTGATGTTCTGTACAAAAACAAAAGAAAGAAAAGTTAACAATGTTCAAAAGGTGCCTCAAAAGAGATCCTTTTTGTGTAGAGTCGTTCATGAAAAAATCAGGCAATTTTTTAAATCTTTTTTTTTATCATAGTTCACCCCAAACGAGGCAGGCCGCCACTGTAGACGTAAGGGGCTACTGAGAAAAGGGGGGGGGAGAGGTCAACCTAAATTAGGAGCTGCGCAGCGGGATGTCTGTTTACATTAGTTTTAAATTTTTGCATGTCAGTAACGTCAGGAAAGCAGGAAGCAGGGTGGGAGTTCCAGAGTCCAGCAGCACGAGGAAAGAAGCTTTTAGAGTAGAATGCTCTTCGGCATCTGGGGACATCCACAGTGTATGGATGGGATTTGGCAGATTGTCGGGTTGGTCTAGTGAAATTACGCCGTGGGGGTACCAGAGCAGCAAGCTCATCAGAGCACAATCTATTGAAGTACTTGTAAAACAGGCACAAGAATGCAATATTGCGGCGATGGGACAGGGGCTGAAGCTTGATGGATAGTGAAAGACCTATCAAGTTAGCAACTCTTTTTTGGACCTTGTCTAAGAGGGAGAGACTAGCGGATGATGCCCCAGCCCAGATGAGGCAACAATACTCCTTGCATGGGCGGATGGTGGCTTTGTAGAGATATATGGTAATGTCAGGTGTGAGAAGTTTACTGGCACGATATAGAGAGCCCACCTTCTTTGCAGCAGCCTTGGCAATGTTTTCGATGTATTTATTCCAATTCATGCTATCTGTGTAAGTTAGGCCGAGGAGTTTGAATGATGAACTCTCAGGTAGCGTGTTATTTGCCATGACAATCGGTGGTTGAAGAGGTTTCTTGTAGTTATTGAAGGAAAATAGCTTTGTCTTTGCGGCATTAACACCATGGGGAGTGTTCTGGCAAAACGTGTGGAAATCGGTCACATTTCGAATTGATACACGTACAAAAATAACAATTTTGCTCGATAATAACAAAAATAGCAGCTTTGATTTTATTTATCTCCTCCCACAGTGGAAAGATGTGACACAAGGTCAGCAAGTGAGATTTGAAGCCAGCGCCCTAGAGGAAGAGCACTCTGGCCGAAAAAAAATTGCCTGTGGAGCCCCGTCGGCATTCCCCGGTAGAGCCACCCCAGGCGATTAGCAATAAACTAACTGCTCCTCAAAGGGCGAGAAGGTAAAGCCTGGGTAGTTGGACCTCATAAAACTGCACAGGACCATACCTGTGACCGACAGAGAACAAGATGTCCTCAAAAATGGCCCAAACTCTTCCGGTTTGATTTTGATATTAAACTAACTCCGAGCAGCTTTGCTTGATGAAGAAAATGAAAAAAAAAAAATTTGTTTGTCCTCGGAAAAAAACCCTCCCCTTTGGTTGTAATAGGAGTTACTTAGGGTTTCTTTTACAGTATATCAACCCTTTTAGAGTATTTATTATCGAAACAAAATAAACAGTGTAAAATATTCATTAAATACTATTAATTGAACACAAGTTGCTATATTTATCCATAATCTGGTGTAAATTGCTGGTTACAATCTTTATGAACGGCATTGGTGCGTAATTGAACAATATAGACTCAGCATAGGTGATTCCATAGTCTGTGAAAGTATCCCTTATGCCAATGAACCAATCGACTCTGAAATCTAGTAGGGACTCATCTCTTCTATTCCCAACAGCCCTTTTTCTCACAGAAGAGACGTTGCTAGTCTGTGTCTACTTTATCGTTGTTTCCATGGTAAGTGCTCGACTGCAAGAATTGTTCCTTCTCTCACAACGAAAACAAAACTTCTTTCCCCCTCCGTGTACCTTGAGTCAGATAGATTTTCCACAGACAGAGCTTCTTCGCGATGACGCCCAGTCTGTGGAACGCATTTTCACGGGACTGCTTATCTGCATATTACAACATGATATTCTTCAAATGCAATGCACACAGATTCCTATTATGAACTATATTCGCAAGTAATAGAACTTGGTTAATTCCAACAATTTTCTGAATCCTCTTATAGGGTTCGTCATCTCTCAATTGATAATCATTCCCTTTCATTAACCGTAATCCTCGAGGGGCTTTTGGCATTAATAAATGGTGATCCCCGTGTAAAGAAACAAAACAAAATGAAAACTCTCTAGAAGCCTCTGTGTATGTAACTCTTGCCGTTTGTCTCTCTTTCTCTCTCTCTTTCTCTCTCTCTCTCTCTCTGTTTCTCTCTGTCTCCCTCTCGCTCTTTCTCTCTCTGTCTCTGTCAGTCTCTCTCTCATTCTGTATCTGTCTCTTTCTCTTTCTCTCTCTTTCATTCTGTATCTCTCTTTCTCTCTCCTTTTCTCTCTCTTTATTTTCTCCCTCTGCCTCTCTCCTTTTCTCTCTCTTTCTCTTTTTCTCTCTGTCTTCTCTCTTTCTATCTCTCTGTGTCTCTCTCTGTCTCTCTCTTTTTCTCTCTGTATCTTTCTCTGTCTCTGTTTCTGTATGTCTCGTTCTCTCTTTCTCTTTAATTAAGCAAAGACAATCCACATTCAGCACTAACAACATCATATAAGTACTTTGGTTTTGTTTGTCTGTTTTACGACGTATAACTATTAACTACTTTACTACAAAACATATTGTCAATGATTCCATGTATATGATTAATTAAACAGAAGTAAATATTTTACCAATAACCGGGGAGGAGGGAGGTAATGCATTTCCCAACATAATTAGTGCGTAAAATAAGTTGTTGGCCCCTTTCAACTTCAAGGGACCTTCATATGTATCAAGTCGTCTCTCGTCTTTGTCGTTGGTAGCCAGATCGTAACAGGTTGTCACATGTTCTTTGTAAAGAATTGAATCAACACCATGACGTTATTTTAAAAGATTGTTGTCTTTCTTTTTATTTCCAGCACTGGTGCCTAAACAAACAATGACCTAGTTCTGTGAATGGCAAAATATGTGAAGAATTCTAACTATTCTAATGGTGCTTTAGTCCAGTGATCACTAAACTGTACGGCACGTCACCCTGCTGCGGCGTGAGAGGATGCCAGGTGTAGCAGGAAGATTCGAAGACCATCAAAGATTTAGAAATATTAAAAAAATATCACACGTAGCTGCATTGACCCGTTGGGTGAACGTTGATACATTGTGCATCTTTCTTCCCTTCTTCCGTTTTCTACCACTTCTTTCCTCTTTTTCTCCTTTTATTGTTTTCATTTACTTCTTTATTTGCGTTATTTATTTATGCCACTCTTTTACTCTTCTTTCTCTAAAGCTGCTGCTAATGTACAAATACTATTCCGTTTATTCTCCATCCCACTACTTCTTGTTTCATTCACCCGTCACCGCCAAACATAGGTAGCTGTTACTACTGTCCTTTTCTTCTTTATTTGCGTAATTTATTTATTTACCTCAGACTCTTACTCTCCTTATGCTCCTACTAATACTCCTACCTTATCTCTTGCCCTCTTCCTACCATTTCTCCTCTCATTCACAATTCCTTCCACTATCTACAACATCCCATATTCAAATAACAAACCAAATCCTGATGCATGCCCAATGATCGTATTATAAAGTAGTTCTGTTGTAAGTAATGAATCAAGCACTGTGTCTTTGACGATATTTCTTATTAACAAAATTCGGTGGAGACACTCTGGTCAGGTACAAACTGAAAACGGACCTGTCGGCATTCCCCCGTGAGGTAACTCAGGCGACTGGCAATACCTCCCCCTGTCGAATGAGGAGGTAATGCCTGGGAGGATGAACTTCTAGGATTTAATAAAACTATACTTAATTTAAACGAAAAGATCTGACCCTCTAGCGAATCAGAACCTAGAATTAAAATGTACCACGGTTTTACCCCAGACTGGTATGAAATAGAAACCGAGTAGCCGGAGCGGCGGGTCACATCCTAAACTATAAGTCAATAAATTTCTTAGAAGTCCAGTCAAATAAGCCTCAATTTTGGCAAAAGGTCAAACTAATTGCAACACAAGTCTTTTTTGCAAAATGCATTTCTATAAGGTCTTGTAGCAGTTCCTTCTCCTTTCAAAACATAACTACACCGGTTTGCCGGTAGGTGTCGCTTTTTCACCGACAGGTGGCACTGTAAAGCGACACCAGAGTTATCTGCCCTTCTGACTATAAAAACCGTTGCAAACGGAAAATCCATCTCTCCTTCACTGACCAGCCTCGGCAGAACAACGCTGGCACCAGCGCTCCGTTTCACTCGCTTTTTCCTACTCAATTGGCCTCGACAGGACGACGCTGACACTAGCGTTCCGTTTCACTCTTCTCTTCTGGTCAATCGACCTCGACAGAACGACGCATACACTAGCGCTTCGTCTCACGCTTTTCACTCCAACTGGTCTTGGCATAACAACTACCAACACACGTTTCTTCCGTCAACCGTGGTCAAACAACGGTAAGAGTTCTCAACTCATTTTCTTTGTGTACGGCTTTCAAAGACTTTCCTCACGCTGGATTCATTTCTTCTTATACCTTTTTCAAGAACTGTTTTTCCATCGACACACATGCATACATCACACACTTCATCATTCCACGTACACACACGTTCAATAAACGTTATTTGAACTACCTCATTTTGTTTATTAATTATTACTCTGTCTTTGCATGCAACATCGCTTGATTTACTGAACACGTTTATAATCGGGGGAACACGACCCTCTCGATCCTAACAGTCTCTATTTAAGCATACTAAAAGTCTAGAAAAATCTACCGACGCGAAATATGCAAATTTGGCATTTTTTATCAACAGGTGTCCTGTATTTTTCAGTGAACATGATGTATGCTAACAATCGCACCAAGGCATCATTTGAAATTTATAGGTAAAAATTAGGATATGAAATGATGTATATAGAATGATTCTTTAATCTCACAACCAAAATTAACCTATATCAAATGTATTTTAGGGTAAGTTTTGAGACATTTTTTTCGTTCAAATACACCGTTTTATCGTATGGATTCAAAGAATATTCTCCCATTATCAAATTATTGGGATATTTCATGGAATTATTTTATTAGATAAACTTCTACATCATTATTTTTACATTTTGTTTAAAATAATGAATATATTATAAATTACCCCCTTCCTACAAACACACACAAGGATGTCATGTTTTAATCATCGTTTATTTATTTGTTTGTTAGTTTATTTGTCCGTTTGTTAGAAACTTTATGCAAAAAATAATCCCCAGATGTCAATGTCTTTTTTACCAAAGTTGTATCTTGGTCCAGGAAAGTCCCATAATACATTCTGAATCTGATCCAGTTCAGTATCTGAATGCAATACCTTTTGGAATTCGGAAAATGTCTATTTTTCATCATTGTCAAAGTTTTAAGAAATCACATCTCAGTCAATTTCTTGTCTATTAGTTTGGAATTTGAAACATGAGTACCAGATAGTATTACATATCACCGGATCCAATTTCACCTAGATCTAATACAGATTCAAGTTTTGGCAGTATATTTCATTTTAACATAAAACATACCATTTAACAACTTCATATGCATCTCCGTTAATCTGGCATTTCTCAACCAATCTGTATAAACTTTCCTATGCTTATATAGTGTCTCATTTTCAAAAAACATTACCAAGTTTCATCTGCATAGTAGAGTAACACAATAAACCTTGGCGGAGGGTTATGCTCTCAAGGTGTTTTTGTACAATTATTTTTCAATCATCTAACTCAATGTTATCTTCAGACACTGACAAATTAGCACAAGCTGTATGACAACACTCTCCAACTGTGTGTTGAACAATTACGTCCATACTTTTTGCATGTACACCGTGCTGTATTGCAATATTTTTGCAGTTGCACCGGATAAAGTTAAGAAGACTTTCTGGTGCTGGTAGCATATCAGTCATTTCTGGTATGATAACACTATTGATCACCTGCCATCCACAATTCATGGGATTTAGAAAACGAGTTACTAACAATATCTGCATTTATTAGTATAATGCATAGAATAGAATTTTGCAGCAGCTGTTGTTGGAGGTAAGATATTCAATCCACTGTGATTATGTTTCTATGTATATTTTGGGAAAACCGATGATAGCGTAATTTGTTGACGTTCCGTTCTGGTGTTTTTCAGATGTAACAATACTTTCTTTTGATGCTTCACACCGACAGAAGACCCAGCACAATGCTGTAAGTTTTTATTTTTATTTTAATAGCAACTGCTTTGCCTGAATTGGATATCACATCCCAGTAAGATATGAAGTAAATGTAAACATATGCTGGGGCCAAGGTCAGATTTCGAACAGTGCATATTTTAACAGCAGTTTCAATAATAAGACAGCATCACCATTGGCGTGAATACACCGACACCCTGCTCGTTCCAAACATTCAGAAAACATCTGGATAAGACTATGTTTATTAGATTTATTTGCAACGAAAATGTCCTTTTTGTTGCTGGAACAATAGTTAATTCACAGTGTACAGATACAGTATTTACTTCCCAAATAAATAGTGTTTTTTACTGAAGGTTTTTCACGGTAACCATCAAATATAATCACGCGTTTGTCATATTTGCACAGTTTCGTATTTAATTTATACATAACATATTTATCTAATTGATCTGATGTAGTAATATCTTTCCATCCAAAACAAAGTGTCTACCAGTGGGAAGTTTACATTCTTGGCATCGAAGCTGGCTCCATAGGGCACTTCCTAGAATTGCTTTGCTTGCAGATCTGGGAGAAGAAATTGAATCAAACATAGATGTTGTTTAACGACACAGTTCTTATTAAAAGAGGTATTGTATATTAAAAGTGTTTTTGTTGCAACTAATGTTAGGCGTTGAAACAGTGCTTGTGGATGAATATGCATAATCACATCTGTTTTTGATTCAATGGTAGGTGCATGTTTTCTCTTCACTTGAATGAATTGTTAGATACCTCATTGCCTTCCATGGATTGAAGAATCTCATAGCCAACATTTTCTGTTTGACTTAAATTTACTGAATCCTATACAACAATACCTGACATAATGTTGTGCAGTGACATCAGATTTACTGAAGGAATTTCTGGGTTTCAAAAAGCTGATATGCTTTTTTGTATCCGTGCAGTCTCTCTTTTGTTGGGTGTCAGTTACTGCTTCATACTGTTTACTAATTTTATAATTGACACCAGTAAACTGCTGCATAACTTGATTTAGTTGAGAACAAACCGAACAGATTTAATCCACATGATTTACTGCTTTTCTATCCCTTGTGAGTCTGTCAGTGGAGTGGATGGCCAAATTTGGTTACAGGAGTTTACTAGTTTAACCAGGAATATCAATGTAGAATAGATGCATGACATATTTGATGGATCTAAGTCAATGAAAGGCAAAATCACAACAGTTGCCCTTCCCGGATGACTTCGTTTGTATACCATTTGCATGAATTCTGACAACATTGGGCAATGCCATTGCAGAAACGGGAAAACTGTCCACATGATATCAAGTAAATATGGTGATTGAAGAAAATGATCACAAGACTTAAGATGGGCAAGTTCACCAAAATGATATAGATGATTTTTGTGATCATGGTAATAATGAATTGTTACTTGTACAGGCCTAAGGATCTCATTAGTTGTTACTTCATGCTGGGAAATCACATGCGTGACAAATTTACCTGGTGTTAATATGGCAACTATACCCATCCGATGAAAGGTTCCATATTCATCAATGGTTTGTATATTGTGGTCAATTGTGTCTGCTGCATATAGCATAAAATGACCTTCTGTAACTGTTGTCACTGTTACAGAAGCATTTCGTTCAAATGTTTGGACTTCGTCATATCAGCTAGAAAACCCATGTTTCTGTAATTAATCTATCTACAACTTAGAACCAAAATCGTGATTCATTTTTATGACAAACCATAATTGTAAAAGAACAATCACCATATATGGTTGAATAGCTTAAATGATTGCATGTTCCAGGGATGTCTGCTTCTTCTCTGTATTTTCCTGTTGCAATAATCTTCATAAAATAACAACACTATCAGAGACAAATGTCAAGGTTTTCTCTAAAGTAATGTTATGGCACACTCTCAGGCATTATCTCCTCTTTTGGAGAAAACAGTGTAGTATATTTTCATTCGTCATGATACCATCCTCTAAAGTTAGCCAAAATTTGCGACCGAAAGGATCATCTATTTGTAAGTATATTTAATTTATAACATTGAGTACTCGATGCAATAATCTTGAAATAAGACGATTTCATTGGTTTTAAGACCGTGATCTTTTAGTCCCCTTTGTGAAATTTGGAGAAAAAAATTACCGATCCAACCCTTCGTTGAACATCCAAAAGCATGTATAAATATTTTTTCTTTTATTTTTGAGGATCGAAAATTTTCAACGATCTTCAGTAAATAATAAACTGAAATCATTGTCGTAGCAAGTTCTTATCTGTTCAGATTATTTTTCTTGTTGGTATATTTTCTAAAAACGCGTACGTTAACTACAAATCGTTATTTTGTTGAAAACACGTCTATTTCTTCAAAACATGCGTTTTAACCGTTTAACGGACTCGAAGTTTGTTGAAACGATCGAAAATAATTGTGATGATGTTGTATTCTTACGCTTGAAAAGTACGTTAATTTGTGTGTGTGTGTGTGTGTGTGTGTGTATGTGTGTGTGTGTGTGTGGGTGTGTGTGTGGGTGTGTGTGTGTGTGCAGTTTGTATATCTATTTAGTGTCGTTTTTTTCTGCGTTGTTGCGTGGAACTAAAGTCTGTCTGGAGTTGAATGATGTTTATGCTGTCTTTATTGTGGTATAGTCATCCACAGGGGTCTGTTTTCATGTATCACGGCTCTTCGCCGTGGTTAAACATGGCAATCCTTTCAATCTGAGATTCGAAATCCAACCGTTTGGTCAGTAGTAAGGAAGTCTTACACCTAAGCTATTAGCTCGCCATGAAAGTAAAGAAAATTAAAATGTTTTTTTTTTTAAATATTTGCTTCCATTACCGACTGCCTAGAAAGTTGAACTCTTTTACGAAGGGCAATGCTTTACACTAAGTTGAAACCGTTATTACCCTACCTTGCGCTCAGTATTTCATTGGTTGCACGTAATCAAAAGCGCCGTTGCTCGTTCACGTTTGAAACTTTGTTTTTTTTAAAATTGTTTTAGCTTATTATTTGTTATAATAGTTTCATCTTTATTTAAGTTGCTTTATTTAATATTAACAATTTGGTCTCATTATTTTTGGATGAGGTCATAAAATGTATGATGAAATTGAAACGGGTTCATCATTAGAAAATGATTGGCAATCACTGATATAGTCTCTCTCTCTCTTTCTCTCTCTCTATCTCTCTCTCTTTCTCTCTGAACACATACGCACATATGTATATGAACTATTATATTCTCAACTAAAAAGACATTTGCCTATTTCCACTGATGAATTAACTAGCATTAAAATCCAGTTAGGTGAATTAGGCCGAGGTTTTTGGCCATATGCACTAAATCAAGCGGCAAAAAACTGATTTTGAAACAGCGAAATTACTAAATTTGAACTCTGATATTTATATCACTCACACAGACAAAACATCGGGCATGGTTATCCTGAACCACGTCGATTATATTTCCAAAATGTTACACATTTTGGATGATAAAAATAAATTTTTCAAGATGGGTGGTTTAAGCCATGATGATACTTTTCGCATGGAAATAAAACCCCAGAAAAGACTTCTTCAACTTTATAAAAATTAGTTTATTTCCAAAGAGATTTTTCGAGAGAATACGACCAATCGGTTCTCAAAGGCCTAGAATGTATGGCTTATCCAAGGTTCAAAAACCCAACATTCCTTTACGACCTATTCTATCAATGTAAAGTTCTGTAGGACATACACTTCGGAAATGACTAGTTGATATTATTAAGCCCGTTCTTACTTTTTATCCGGCCTACTGTATCTCTAATTCCTTTAAATGTGTGTCTCATCTACACAAATTATCTCTCTCAAAGGATACAGAGTTATTGGCTTCCTTTGACATTAATAGTCTGTTTACCAGTGCACCAATGGATGAAACCATTGGTATATGTGAAGATTATCTTTACCGCTGCCCTTAAAATCTCCACATTTTCTTGAACGAATTTTTGTTAAACTGATGGAGCTTGCTACTAAATCAGTTTCCTTAAGTTTCCAATATAATGCATTAGCAAATCGATAGTATATCCATGGGTACCCCTATTTGTCCATCGTTAGCCAACATTTTCGTTGGATCTTTAGAAAACCAATTGTTTTCCAAACTGACCAAGCCGGCTTTTTACACACGTTACATTAATGACACTTTTGCTTCCTTCCCCTCACGGAATGATGCTGAACAGTTTCTTCGTCTTTTTTGTGACTTGCATCCATCGTTCCAATTTACTATGGAGGTCGAATATTGTGGTTTCCTCCCATTCCTTGATGTTTTAGCTTGTTTCACGTTTGAACTCCTGTGTATAGAAAACCAACCTTTACAGGTCTTTATCTAAATTGGTTTTCCTTCACCTCTAAATAAAGAAAAATAAATCTTATTTGTACTCTTACTCATCGAGCACTTATGAATGATTTGTTCGCCAAGTCTACTCGATTCGGAACTTGGTGAAATTACCAATATTTTTCTTGCTAATGGATATCCCATCAATATCATAAAAACCACCATTACATGCAAAGTTGCTATATTTAATGGGGACAAATTTATTGGCCCGTCACGATGTTCTATCTATTTGCAACTTCCACTGTTAGGTCCCGACGGCCTTGACATTATCAAAAGGATTTGTTCTTATACTCAACGCTGTTTTCCAGCAACCATGCAGAGAGTAGTTTACATGACTCGGATCTTTTTCTCTTCTTTCCGTAAGGATGCTTTGCCAGTCATTCAAAAGAATTCTGTTATTTATAAATGCCTATGTCAATGTGAGCTGACTACGTTGGCAAGACATCCCAAAGATTAGAAATAAGAATAACCCAACATATACCACGTGATATTCGTTGACGCAAGGTTTCGAGATAATCCTGGAACTTTCAAGCACATGAATCTACCATCGGTAATCCCTTGGTTGGTAAAAATATTTGTTCTGACCAGTATTCTGATGGGTGGTTTTCTGTTATACACAGTGCTAGGTCGAACAATCATCTCAATATAATTGATGCGTTAGTTATTAACAATTCTCGATCTAGCCTGTGTAGACAAAATATTTTGAAACATCAGTTCGAGATCTTCCATGATTCAAATCCCCATAGTGTTGAGAGATTTACACCTTTTTTTCTTTTTTTACTCTCAATTGATTTCTCCAACTTAAACAATCTTCCCCATATTTCTCATCCGATCTTTTTTAGTGTTTAATTTATTATTCTGACTTTCCTTTTAGATAGTCAGATGATAAGGCCTTAAGGAAAATTTTAAAAAAAATTCTTATTTTCTCCACCCGCTCCGTTTAATTGATTAATAAATATTGTTTCCTCTGAAATTTATCTTACTATTTTGTTGTACTAAAAATCTACACCCCCCCCACACACACATATATATATATATATATATATATATATATATATATATATACAAGGTGTTTGGAAAATCGATGGCATAACTTTGGGATTCTGTTTTATATGTGTAAATAATAAACATAGTTTTAATAGGCATAAGTCCGAAATCCCTTGGTTTTCGAATTATAGAAGATGTACAAGAGGATAACAAAAGGAATTTCTTATTTAAATGTTGTACGATCTGCACTTACAAGATGAAAGTGAAGTATCTGCTGTGCTGTTATTGTAAAAATATAAAACATTTACGGTTTTAGCAAAGCTTATTTTGTCCGATTTCGAATGTAATAAATATAAAAAGAAATAGACAATATGATGAAGGCGCATTTTTTTTAGAAATAAAACTAAAGGTGGCGATCTTGATAGCAGTGTTGCAAAAAGATGATTTGTTTTAGCCAATGAGCGTATTCCGTAAAGCGTTTTGTTACAAACGTAAAAAAAAATGTCTCCACTACAAATGTAATATATTTTACAAGAAATAATTTATTAAATACTGAGATGTAACTAAATGCATGGGATTAACTAACTTTAAAAGAAATAGTGTTTATTTCTTATCGTTTAGTGGATTTCATTAACGCTTCGCATCATGAATGGATAGCGTAAGAGTATATATAAAATAGGAGTCCTACTACTTGATTTATTTTTTAACCCCCAAAATCAAATATCGCCCAGGATTAAATATTAAAAACTAAGAAATCGAACAAACGTAAGATTTTAGTTTCTAACAATATGAGCCAATATGTGCCCTATCGGCCTAACAAAGCAGAACATTTTATGAAACTTTTGTTGTGAAAAGTATCAAACACTAGGGTGAAACAGACGTTACCTTATACAATTAAAAGTACAACACTTGTTAAAAACTAATTCTGCAGTATGGAACGCGGAATACCAATGGTTTTCTACTGTCGTGAATTGAATAGAAAGTTTAGTTCGTAATCCCCGAAAGATTACCGACTGTGACAAGAAGTACCTAAAGAAGGCTGGAGATTACAGCTGCCAAAACGTTCTGAATATATCAACGACGATGAGAGTAACAGTCATATTTTTAATTCTTCTTTCTATTGGCTTAATTTGAATTCCCACGTGTGGACTGGCTATATGGTTGTCTTCCTCGTAGCTGGAATATGCTTTAGCATATTTGGATAAGTTGTTTGCGCCATACGTTTACAAAAGGTCATTATCATTTTCTTTTACCAAATGGCCATAGTGAAACGCGAACCATAGGACCACCTGTATGATAGCTTTGCATCCCATCAACGGTTTTGTTAACTAACGTACTATTCTTAGATCCTTATTCTTTAATTCCTTCTTCTTCTATTCGTGTTACGATATATCAACCTTTTGGGGTCAAGAAATACCGACACAGAATACTAATTCTCAACTATTAAGTGTATACAATTAGCTGAATAGAAGTTGCTGTTTTACACATAAAGGATAATTGTAGTTTAATGCCGTTCCCAACGGCATTGGTGTGTCGCGGTTCTTATTAAAATGATTTAACAGACGAGAAACACAAAGAAAATAGAAGTACAATAACTATAAATCAATGTGATAAATAACATTTATTTCAGAAAAAAAAGTGTTGAAAATTTTGCAACGTGCGTTTTGGTACAAAATAGGCTTAAAGAAGAAAGTTAAAAAAAAAAGTTATAAGACGATAAAATATCATTATTTATCCTGGTTGTAATTTGACAAACGACAAGCGCTAGTGTATACTCCGTAATACAAATTGAAAGGCGTAGCATTGATATAGAATTTTTTTCCGAGCTTTCAAAGCTGCTGCTGATTGTTGCATGTGTAAAATAAAGGGAGATAACTTCTCTTGGCCTTTTGGCCTTTTGGCCTTTTGGCCAAGATCAAAGTGTAGTATCTGTTCCGATGGATACTACACCCTATAGACCGGTATCGTCTTGGCCTTCGGGTCTTGATTCCGCCGGTCTGTGGGTTTGTCCTGTGCAGTTCTAGGAGGTCCACCCTCCCAGACTTTGCCTCCCCTCTTTGGGGGGAGTAAGTTTATTGCTTACTGCCTGAGGCGCCCCTACCGGGGAATGCCGACGTGGCTGCCCAGGCATTTTTTGTAAGCCAGAGTGCTCACCTTCTCGGGCGCTGGCTTTTCAAATCCCACTTTCCCGACCTTGTGTCACATCTTACCTTATGGGAGGAAGATAAATAAAATAGCTGATTTATTCGTAGGCCGATGGAAAAAATAGTTGTTGTAGTTTGGGCGATTTTTGTGGCGCGTGTGTAGCAGATTTGTATAGCAGTGCAGACATCTGGAATCGATCTTACTGTCTTGTTCGCTAAATCTCTGTGTAATTGAGAAATTTCGCAATGATGTAAAAGAGTGAGGGTCGCGTGTGTGTTGTGTGAGAGAGTGTGGAGACGATAACCTCGGCAACATAGACGCAAGAGAGAAATGAGCATGCGTCACTGAACCAGACCGAGGCTGACAGTGTAGAAGATATGTACATTTCTTGTCAGTGAGAGGGATTCTACCAAACCTATAACAGAGACGTATTATTTGTGACACAAATGTTCTTTTGCGTTTGGACAGTTAAAGTATAGTGTGACTTAAGTGGATACGTTGTTTGTTGTTTTTTTTGTTATATACAACTTTTACTTTTTTGATAAATATCCTCGTAGAAACTGTTTTAGGGCGCGCACATGAATATGATTGGTCAAAAGTGTGCGTAGGTGGCTAAATCTTCATTCTAAAAGTGAGCACAACTCAAGTAAATAATTATATTAAGGAAAATAAACGAATACCGACATGGAATTTATTTGAAGCATGCAACAATCAGCAGCAGCAGCTGTAAAAAAAATAACAAAAATATTTAAAATTAACACACACACAAACGAAAAAAATTAAAATCAGTAATATACAAATTTCACAAAAGTGACGCGTCGACTTGAGTTTTTACGGGCAATCTGTGTAGAATTCGAAGGTAAACTTATTTTATGTTGGGTTGTAGTTTATTTTTTCATAGGCTGATCTAAGAACGTTAGTTTCAGTCGTTCAATTGAAATTGCCATCGTTCAGTTTGTTTTACGCATCGTAAACTACTTAACTGAATGGTCTGTTCAAAATGGTCGTGATATTTTGAAGATACGGGTCTCTTGCTAGTGTCGTCTCCGACAAAGATATATTTACAAGTAATTAATTCTGTTGGAATAAAGGCGATCCTGGTATTGCTATCACGTGGAGGCGTGTACCAGATTCTAGAATTCTATTCCATAGATCCAGAATTAACTGCGCTGATAGTTTTTACTCTCCCAGTACTTTGTTGGTAATGACAATCTTACACTATAATTTACGAATAATCGTTATCATTTGTCTTTGTTAAGTTATTAAAATGAACAAAATCATCATCATCATCATCATCATCATCATCATCATCATCATCATCATCATCATCTATCACAATCACCATCTATATATATAACATATGCACATTATAGCCCGTTTAGACCAATTATAAAGATCAGAGAGGACCTTTTCGACAAAGTTGGGGAGTCATCTGCAGACGTTACTAGTGAAATACTCTTTACTGTTCTCCCATATTTTTTGTTATTTCTGTTTTGATTTCGTTTTGTACCAAGTCCCGGATTTCCGAATTTTGATCTGGTGACTGTTCTGCTTTGGCAGCTGACATCGCTATTTTTTCTCTCTTTAATATTCGAGATACGTAAACAAATTTAAATAGCAACACCACTTGAACCCAGAGAAATATTATCAGACAAAACGACTACTTAGTCTAATGAAGGCAATACAATAGGTTTAAAGCCTTGTTTTGTGAATTTAAAATTTCATCACGATTATAAAATTGATTGGAAATAAGAAACTTTTTCAGTTGATATTAATCTCTAGTTGTTGTTTTAAGTTTGGAATCGCATCTGGACCGTTTTTCACAAGTTTGTCTTGTAAAATTCGAGATCGCGGGCCGAGAGTATCTCACCTAAACAGCCATCCCCACTTGAGTCCTTCAATGCATGAATGATAGCTTTTGGTTCTTCCGATTTATCTTGAAGCCTTTGCATTCATTATACTGGGCAATACTATGCTGAACATTGTTTTATAGCAATACCTTAACACCGAAAATACTCATGAAATTACATCATGTGTAAAACTTTTTTTTAATGAAATACGCCCCAGACAAGGCATTAAGCCACTTAATGTAAGGAGCTAAGAACTAGCCAACGATTAGTGTTAGATGGATAGATTCCGAAAAAGAAAGCAGCAATTCTTCCCCCTTTGTCCGAAACCCCACTCATAGAATGTGAGGACTAAAGGACAAAACAATAGAAGCGAGAGTTTCGATGCCGCCGAAAGTAACTTCAAGGTCCACTTTCTACTCTCCTTAAATACAGTTTTTTTTACTAATAATCAAGGCCATCATCCGCTCGGGATGAGGGTTAATGAGATGGAGGGATGTCACTTGAATGATGAAGAATATCATGAGAAGATCGAAAACAACGAACAGGACAAATAAAATGTGATTACTTATGTTATAAAGACCGTTTATGACAAGTACTGTCGACATATTTTAAGACGCTTATGTTGTAGTCTGCAGGGAAACCGTCCTGTGGTAATGTGTTCAATAGAGACGTTTTAATAAATAGTGTAAGAGTCGTCCGGCTTTTCTTCACTCGTAATTGTTGTCGTCAAAATTTGGAAGCGTGTATTCAGAAATAACGACGGAAACAGGAAGTCATTAAAAGAACGGTGACTTATGATTGCAATTATTTATTAAAAAAACCCACAACATTCCTTTAAATAACATTTATCAAAAAGAGAACAAAAATAAATGAAACAATAATAAATGAAACAAAAATAAAACTGGATCTTTAAATTGTTTACCAGCCGGGTATGAGTGACATTTATTAGTCAAATAACAATGCACTGGCTTTAATTAGATTAAATGCCAATAGTGACTGACCTAATAAACTAAGTCTAAAAATAGTAGCGCGTGGGAATTTATGCACCAAGAAAAAAGTGTTGCATAGTCATATCTTAGATATGAAGCCTTTTCGATCGGCTGTGACGTCAACGCACCGAGTATAAGCAAGACCGGCGAGGTATGCATGCTCATAAGAATTCTTGTAAGCATTAGAATTTTTGAATAACTAGTAAACAGACGTAAACTTAAGTGGTACAGCTACGTTACACGATCGACTGGTCTTGCAGAAGACATTCCCGCAAGGGGCAATGCAAGGATGTAGCAAATGAGCCAGAAGAGCCTCTGGTCTGAAGCTAAGTGACACTCGGAGACAGAGAGGAACGAAAAAGAGCTGGTTGCCAGAGCATCTGTGGGCGTCGATCACAGTCACGTCAGACTACAGGATTGATGAAGGTCAAGGTGAAAGTATAAAACATTACAAAAGCAAAAAATTACATTAAGAAAGAAAAAGAAGTGTTGACTTAAACTTTAAACAGGACTTAACCCTTTCATGCAGGATTTTTATAGAAATTCTACGTACTTGATCTGACCTTTTTTTTTAGCCATATGCCTTCAAACTGAGATGAGTTCCGAAAAAGCCCGTAACAACTTATTATTTGGAGGCAAAACATATTTCTCGATGTCCCTGACTCTCACAGAAACAAATATTATTGGTCAAATCAAAATTTATGATAAGTTATAACATCTTTTCGATTTGTTGTTGTTAAACAACAGTAAGCATAACAAGGTTTATCTTGTTACAGGGCTTTGTTATAAAGCATGCATAAAAGGGATAATTTGATTATATTTTTTAAAGGAAAACATATTTAATTTAATGTTTTACGTTGCGATTTAATGCTTCTATGTTTTTATTTTTATCGTACGATTCCCCTTTCTTATTCACGTGTTTATAATATACACAGATATGTTAAATAGTGGGAGGCGCAGAGAGTAGGAGGACTCCCTAGAAGGGAGTAGGAGCAGTAGGGTAGTCGGAAATGACGTCATGACGATCTCTTTGTTCCTGACTGATCGAGAGAAGCAGACGTGAAAATGTCGCCCGGTCCGTACCAGGAGGTGGGGGTGAGTAGGGGTATGGGAGCAGTGGCGCAAAATGTCCTGAATATCTTTCTCTAGTCTTCTACTCTATCTCTATCTCTCTCTCTCTCTCTCTCTCTCTCTCTCTCGCGTGCGCGCGCGTATGTGCGTGTGCAAAAACAACACAATCTGTGTCGGCTGTCATGTTAAATGAATTTTCTAAAACTAAAACCCCTAGTCCAGTTGTTATCGCTTCCGGCCGAAGGACAGGAACCAGCAGCGTGAGGCATAAACTCACCGACCACCAGGGAAGAAACCTGGGTACTCACGAGAAGGTAAGCAGCAATATAACAGATGTAGACACAATAAAGAACACATCCGCTGAATGTGACCTTTTTGATTCTAAGGACTCTTGCTACTCTTTTAAAGTCGCTTTGTTATATCGACATATGAAGTATATACTACATATGATGAGGTCAACAGAACAAATTATGCTCATACCACTTCTCATTGTGGTCCAATTCATAAAGTTTGCATATAATCCAGTGTAGTACCCGAGCAACTTTGTCCTGTTTCCATTTTTATACTGGAGTTGTGCTAGCATTGGGCATTCAGATACAATATGTGCTAAGGTTTCTTCCCTTTCATTAAACAATCGACATATCGGTGAATCTGCAGTTTTGTCAATTTAATGTCTGATGGACCTCGTGCGGGCTGCCATTTGGGTGCTCTCAGTAGATCAGTTAAAATCACACCTGAACAACCAATTCTAGCTGTCATTATCTCTAACTGCAGTATTCTTAACGAATACACTATGTAGTTTCTTTCCAAATAATTTAACCCACTCACTTGTAACCTTTGATTCTTTTTCATCCCAGTTCTTAGTATTTCCTCTCTTTTCACTTCACGAAGAAGAATCTCATTACTTTCAGAAATATATTTATATATACAACGTTCTTCTATATTCACAACATCTTCAAAACTAAGTAGACTTCGACCACCTTCCTTTCTATGTAGATACAATCGATCTGCATCTCCTTTCTTTGCAAAAGCTCTATACATTGTAAGCATTTTCCGTGTTTTGGTATCCAAACATTTTAGTTCATCAACATTCCAGTCAAGTATACTGGTAGTATGTCGAATGATAGCTACTGATCTGGCATTGATATCATAGATTGTATTTAGACTGTGGAGGTGTGATTTAAGAATACTCCTTACTCTTTTGTTGTACTCAGCTGTGACATGGTTTTTCTTTCCTTTGTTTTTAATCTTATCCGCCTCCAGAATTCCCAAGTATTTGTAGCCCCTTTCACTGTCTACATTCTTTATCAGATCTGTTTTTGGGAGTTCAAGGCCCCCTTAATAGACAAGTTTACCCCTTTTTATAATAAGAATGGCCCATTTAGTGATGCCAAATTCCATTTGTATGTCGTCACTAAATACTTTAACCGTTTTCATTAGGGTATCAAGTTGGGTTTCATTCTTTCAAAAAAACTTTACGGTCATCCATGAAGAGTAAGTGGTTGACTGTAGGAAATCGTTTCCCAAGTCCATATCCTGCCTTCACATTGCGTAAGAGAAGTGTCATTGGGATCAAACTAATAACAAAAAACAAAGGGGAAAGACTATAGTCCTGGAAAATCCCTCTCCTGATTTTCACTTTACATAATGCAACACCTCCTGGAGTTAAATTGGTTTACCAATTCTTCATGCTATTCTTTAAAGCTGTTTGAATGTTGGGGCTATTCCGAAAATCTCCAGGTATTTGTCTATCCATGAATGATGGGGCATGTCAAATGCTTTCTTATAATTCACCCACCCCATAGCAAGGTTAGTAGTTCTTCGTTTGAGTTTCTCAGGATCATTTTATCGATCAGAAGCTGATCTTTGGTGCCATGTGATCTTTTTCGGCAGCCTTTCTGTTCCTCAGGCAACAAATTGTTTTGGTCTTAATGACCATAAATACTTTCACACAATATGTAAGCGAAAAGTTTCCACATAACTAAGAGGCAAGTGATCGGTATAAAGTTTGTCACTCTACCACCCCATTTTGTTTTATCTTTTATGATCAAGACTGTGGTGCCCTTTGTCAGCCATTTAGGGAAGCTATGTGTCGTAAAACATCCATTTATCATTTCTGCAAGACGTGGATGAAGAGCTGGAACGTTTTTAAACCAGTATTCCTGGACTCCGTCAGATCCAGGTGCTTTCCAATTTGAAAGCTTTTTAACCCTCTCCTTCAGCATCTAATCGGTGACTGTTATATCCGTTGGTCATTTTACTCTAGAGGACATCTCCCTTTCAATATCTTTGATCCATTCTGCATCATCTTGATGCTTTACTTCGTTTTCCCAAATAACTTTCCAGAATGCACTAGATTGGTCAGCATCAGGTATAACGTCATTCCCTCTTTTAATTCCTTCTAGTTGTTCAAAAAAGAGTTTCTGGTTGTTCTCAAACAGTCTGTTTTGTCGATACTGCTCAATTCTGTCGCTGTAACGTTTAACTTTGGCGGTCTTAGCTACGATCCGCTGTTTCAGTTCTTCAATTACACACTTGAAACCTTTTCGGTGTATGTAAAACTTACTGATTAGTTTTTTACTAGCACTCTGACCTTTGAGTTCGCCATTTTCGACAGTTTGCAATTTACTTAAATTCTTTCTAAGCTGTTTTATCCGACCATTTAAACGTTTCCTTCACAAGAGCTCTTTCTCTATTTCTTTGGGGCATTCGCTGTCTATATCGTCTCTTGGGAGAATTACTCTTCACGTAACATTTCATCACAATTCTATTTAAGGCTTTAGTCCAATCAGTTCTAGTTTTAGTGTTAATGTTTCGAGGGTTTCGCTAGATGACGACTTGGGAAGCCTCGTTCGTCCCCCCCGCCGGTCGTAGGGTCTGTACTTGACATTCTGGACCCACATACGTCATTTTTAGTTCGATAATTTTGAACACTCATATTGAAATAATATGAGGAATGGTTTGTGAAAGGTTTTCTTTCCCTAGTATTTTCATTGAGATACCATCTCTAGGAGAGTTGCTATCCAAAGCTGACGACCCAATCCTGGTCATGAAATGCAGTTAAACCATGTCACTTGTCAACCTGACATTTACAACTGCCTTTGCATTCTATCAGGAATTTGTTATCCATAGAGATGTTGCGTTTGCTATGGCTTGCTGGAGATTCTAAACACGCTATGCCAGTTGCTCCGCGGCTGGTATAATTGTTATTATTATCATTATCATCATCATCATCATTAATTGCTATGATTATCATTATTGCTACCACAACTATTATTACATATTTTTAATAAAAGAAACGAAGGAGACTCCTTGCAATTTAATCAAATAACTTACTAGCTGCAACAATTTCAATAGTGAGCGATCCACTATAAACAACAAGCCACCAAATGACTTGGTTGGATTATTATTATTATTATTATTATTATTATTATTATTATTATTATTATTATTATTATTATTATTATTATTATTATTTACTCACAAATAGTTTCAAACCAATCATTATCAGTTATTGTTCTTTTGTAAAATTAGGTGGTGTTCCAGGGAGGCTGGATGACAATAAGTCTCCCCAGATTTCCAATAATCTCCGCCTCTTCCGATAACCCTTGCAAATCATGTGCGTTATCGTAATAGGCGTCTACCACTGGTTTATCGCTGGTAACAGCGATGGGTTGTCTCTTGAATTTCAGTGACAATAATCCTCCCTGGGTCCTTCCAGTCGTGGTCTGGATAGTGCTACTCCCTGGATCTTTCCGTCCTCCTTAACCCTTTACGACAATTGACTCTGGCACTCACCGAAATTGGTGACACCGCGTGTTTTTTCCTAGCAGTCTCAGTTCGTTTTGATTTTGTGTTATGTCTTTTCTATGTTTCTACTTCAGTTTACTTGTGATTGGTCAGCATCATCTGGTTATTTGAGTTGGTTTCCGCAATCAAAAGTTATAAAATAGTCCAGTCGTTTTCATCAGTGCCGTGCTTTGTATAATATTTTGTTTCTTGCAAATGTTTTTAGATCATCCATATATTAAGTGGTTTATTTTCCTCTTTGTGTTGTAAATGTGTATCCAAGATTACACCTCCTGCTAAGTGGCACCATGGCTATCATAAAAAAGTAGTGAAGATAAAGAGTCTCACTGGAAAATGTTTCTTTTATATCTCTGCCCTGAGTTGTCAGTTCTAGTCGCCATGTTTCCACTGTTTTCTACATAATTTTGTCAGATATTTTGTACATCCTTAAACATTAGATTATTCATGCTTTTGGGATTGTGTCATAGACTTTCTTGTAGTCGATCCATTCCATGTTCATGTATTTTATTTTGCTTTATACTTCATTCAGGATCTTTTAGTAAATATAGAGCAGGTCATCTGTTACATTTGTCGCTTTCCGACATCTTGTCTGTTCATTGGGGAATAGTCCATGGTTATTAATGAAGTGGTAGATCTGTAAAATGTTTTCATGTAGACTCTTTGTGTGGGCATGAATATGTTAATTTCTCTCTGTACTTTTTAAAATTTCCTGAGCATTTTTGTTTATATCTTTTAGTCATTCATCGTTCGTTGTGTGTTCTTGTTGTTTCTCCCATTTATTGCTCCAGGAGTGTGTAGTTTGTACCAAATCAGGTTGTTCTGTCTTCGATTTTTAACAATATTCTATAACTGACCTATTTTTCTTTGTGGTCCGTTTCCTTATCTGGCTTATTTTGGGTTTGTTGCATTGATCATTTCTACTTAGCTATATTTTGTCCTTAATATTATCGTACATGAAATTAGAGGAGCCAACCATCGCAGGGTATCAACCGGGTCTTATGTTGGCCAACAAGGGAACATCTGCCCAATTACGACACACATATCTTTCTTCTGAGTCGCACAGCTTTTATTATTGCATTGTGTCATGTTTCAATGTTGCGTGTATGTGGTAACACCAGGTTCAGGTTTAATTTACATGTAATACTCTCACAATGATAGTATTTATTTTTCACATCCGTGATAGATAAAGTATAATATCACACATAAAAAGGGACAGCTAAAACAAAAGCGAGATGCAGCTTAATAGTGGAAGGAAGGCATAGAAATGTAGATGATGGGTTCTCCTCTATTATTATTATTATTATTATTATTATTATTATTATTATTATTATTATTATTATTATTATTATTATTATTATTATTATTATTATTATTATTATTATTATTATTATTATTATTATTATTATTATTATTATTATTATTATTATTATTATTA
>OY744522.1:65144087-65179087 GCA_963556195.1 Sepiola atlantica
TATGTCAGAAGAAGCTGGTGAGGCGGAAAATGTAAATCTTATTGAAAGCGAACGAAGAGAATGCATACATTCCGAAAACATGCGCAAAGAATTGACCGAAATGACTGCCTAATCAGATTCACATATAAAGGTTTGGTAAATAGCTATACTAGTTAATGGAATAGGGAGGGATGCATTTTACTTTATAGATAAGATATATAATAAAGTATCTCATAGATTATTTTTGGAAAGCATACAACGCTTTGGGATTAACTATTAGTTTGAAAATGACAGTTATTTAGAAACTTACACCAGGAAAGGTACACACACACACACACACACACATTTCGAATTCAAAATTTGATTACGTCAAAAGAAATGTAATTTTATAAATTAAATTTAGAAATTTAGCTAACGTGTTAGGGAAGTGACGTAACGAACAGGAAGTCGAGATAGAGGACGTAGCATAATAGCTAGTCTCGTCTAGCTCCTAGTCTAGTGTTGAATTGTAAATAGAACAGACGTTTTCCACAGAAGTTCCCCGTCTTACTAGGGATGGACGGTGGGATAGAAGTCTATGTAATATTCATGCATACTGAAAATAATGTAACATTACTGCATAGAAACATACTAAAATGAAACAACTAAAGAACTATAGGCCAGAGTAGAATAATATGTGTTGTTGCTTTTTATTACTTCGAAGAAATAACAACCATTACAACCCCTCTACTAACGGAATAGAGAGAACAACTCTACAGCCAAACATACTACGACACCTTCTATAAAGAAGAAGAAAGAAAATACACATCATGCCTACGGCTGCTAAAAAGAACGAAAAAGAAAGGCAGACGACCTCTGCACACAATTATCACTACGTCTAATACTGCTACTACTAGGCGTGTTTATGTTTTGTTTTTACATCCTTATCACGTGTCTTTTAACATTGGTGTTAAAGGCTTAACAAAAAACAATAGTATTTACACGCCAAGTACTTTCAATTCCACAACGAATATATCTTAAGAGTCTTCAATTACAGTGAAAGTAAAAATGTCAAATAAATAAATAAATAAATAAATAAACAAAATTGTAGATTTGAACCTTTATCTATTCATTGGAATTTGGAAAAGAAATTATATGAAAAACACCGGGTAACATCAGCCATATATGTTGATGCTTAAGCTTGTATCAGCAAATATATATAAGGAAATTAAACGTTATGTAACGGTTTTGTATTAACAAAAAAATCAGCCTTAATTAGACGTGTATAACTTGGATTATTCTGACTACTGTTCTCAGCTTGTATGTTACTCTCACAACATTCCGGCTGATGTAACCCCCGAAACTCGGGAATCTTTATGTCGAACTCAGGAATCTTTACGGAATTTCGAACTGAAACCTTTATATAATCCATGGGAGTGGATTGCTTTCGTTCCGTCAGCAATGATCGGGTAGGTGTCTTAAATGATTTTCAATTATATTCTTTGCATCGCCTTTACTAGAAGTTGAACCTTCAACCTTCAGAAGACTATCACTGATTATTATTTAGCACTTTATCCGTTGCACCTTGAGATACGAATGATCAATCCGCATGTAAAATATCCTAAAACTTTTTAGGCGTATTTTATTAAAAATCTAACAAAACAGTAAACCTTGTTCATCGATATGTTCACCAAGCGATGCATTGTTCAGAAAATACTGGCCGATCATTGTACTCATCTTTAAAAAAATCAATTTACATGCTTATAATTTTAATCGATTTCCAATCATTAATTTTCAGAATACAATTTTGAAGTCAATGAGCCCAATATAACAAAGATGAAAAAGGAAGAAAAATGTATACTTTTCTTGCGTGATTTTAATCTTTTTGTTCCGGATCAAGTGTATATAGTATCCGTCCTATATTCTTCTTCGTGGCGCTTATTATTAATTATCTAATTATATTTGCGGTTTGTTATTTACTTCATAATTTCCGAAAACATGCGCAAGGAATTGACAGAAATGACTGCCTAATCAGATTCACACATGATATATTAGATAGGTAGGCGACCCAGACTTTAGAGTATACTCTCATAACAGGTGAAAGTGATGAGGCAATACGAAGCTGGTTTCAGAACGTTGGTAGTTTTAATACGATATTTTAAGATGTAGAAGGTAGAGGACGGCATGCACCCTCAACAATGAACACTTACAAGTAATTGTTGTACGAAACGTATTTCAAAGTATCAGAAATATGTATAAGGATACGTGCTGTAAGTATTTCAACGGTGGCTGACAATCTGAAGCAAATTAATGAGATTAAAAAGCTTGATAAATGTACCTCGCATGAGTTCAGTGAATAAATGTTTGTTTCAAAAATCGGTCATTATTTTCAAATTCAGATTGCATTAATAGAATCAGCAATTGAAATCAGTTTGTTTCGTAGAAACAGAATCATCCATTAATAATAAAGAGCAATAAATAAATATTAGAATTTCATGAAGATTCTGACTATCAACTCTGGGCTAGTTTGCTTTCAAACTTTGAGGGTCTGTGTTTTTTTCCGGGGTCGGGAGAGGGCGTATTTTGGGATACTTTCACTTATTACGATAGAATAATTATTCCCTGTTTAAATGTTTATCTTCAGTTTTAGTTAAACTTGCTACCAGCATGAAAAAGATGTCTACTATCTTACAGATTATGTTAGCTCTATTGCCACTTAATTTCTCATTATTATTATTGGTGAATATTGTATCTGGAGGGTCTATCACCGATACTGCCTCAACCTAGGATTCGATAATTATGCAATCTATATTGGGTGCCTAAAGTTAAATTTCAAAAATTCTCATTAAAATTATAACTTTAATTCTTAATTACAAGTTTTTTTAAACCTAGGGCCACAATATTAACTATTTCTGTAGATAATTTACCATATACTTACTCCTTGAATTAAGGTTTCGATTTTCTTTTCTACCACATCAAGTGTAGTAGGAATAGTTTTTAACTAGGCTTCTTACTTTTACCTTTTTTGACTAATTGCTCTACCACAGATAATTAGACTTTAGAGCCTTTATAACCTTGTTCTCATTGTATGATCATATATGTAGATGTGTTTTTCTCTTAATAACTTTTATGTTTTGTGTAATATAATAAATGTTTTGTGTAATATAATAAATGTTTTGTGTAATATAATAAATGTTTTGTGTGCTAAACCCTAGATATAATATTGCATCCATCCTCTGTATCTTTGAAGCTCTAAGTACACCCCTAAACAATTTTTCAGTCTGATCTGCTATAATCTAAAAACTACATACGTCAACTCCTCTCTTTGTTTCTAATTTGCTGTGTAATTCAAGATATTAGTATCTGGCCTATTGATGCTGTCTATATGCCTTTAATTTAGTGTCTATACCCTGTGCTGACAATAAGATCTGATAGTAATAATTAAAACAGATGGTCTCTGAAACGATCGTACACAATTCTGTTATTTGTTGATTTCTTAGAACGCAAATTGATCATGTAATTGTGTTTACATAAATCCATGCTGTATATATATATACATATATTATATTATTATTATAATTACCATTATTATTATTATTATTATTATTATTATTATTATTATTATTATTATTATTATTATTATTATTATTATTATTATTATTATTTCGTATATACACAACACTTAGCCTGACGATTCCCTGCGGACGCCTCTGTGTAAGTTAATTGCCATAAATAAATATATTTTATACTTTACTATATATATATATAAATATATATTTTTTCCTTACAAAACATTTTCAAAAACATTTTCAAAACAGATACATTTCAATGTAAATTTTTTTACGAAGCATTTTGCTTAAAGTAAACCAAACAACATTATTATGTCAATATTGAATCTGTTTAACTCCGGCTTGTTAGAAAAAAGTACATAAAAAGTTCTTAATTTGAAAAAATTATACAACGTAGTGTGACATGATATAATAGACAAACATTCAAAAGGAAAATTTTGAACTCACGTGCGACTCTCGGAAGTCCGCCATCTTGAAACGACAATTCAGAGTTAGCAACATAAATCACGCAACCCATTCCAGCAATTTTAATTTAGTTTAATTCTACCATTTTAGCAAGTGATGCTTATTGTCTATCTATAAAATACTTAAATTAACTCAAAGATAATTCTCATTGTATAATTTACGTCATTAATATTGTAGGTATGTATTTACTTCATTTGAATACGAAACTAAATGCGGAGTTAATACAAATTATGTATTAAATTTACATGTTTATTATCTTATTCCCTAACATTTACGTTGTTTGTAATACCATATTGGTTACTATTTTAAATAAGGTACATTTTCTAACCTTTATGTAAAAATTTCTTTATAATTTTGCCTTCTTCACAATGAGGTATAATTTTAAAATATCAAGAATGTAAGCAAAAGTTGTTATGGTTTATATTATATTTATAACGAAACCAGTATATTTTAGATCTTATCCCTGTCATATACAGTTACCTATTAATAGTTAACGTTTAGAAATTAGGAATTAGGAATTTCAATGAAGCATATTAATTTAATTTCTTCTAAAGACCACATAAACCATTACATTCTGTCTCATCACGTTATTCTGAACATCTAAGCTCCCCCTTTACATTATACTAGAATAAATATTACTTGTAGATAAGTTTTTGTTTTCTGTTTTCATAATTAGCGCTTCACATTAATTTTTCTTTATGTTGTAGTCTATTTTCAATTTTGTGGTAGATGATCTCACATGCCCATCACTGTGAGGTCAACAATTGTTGCATGTATCACTATTGGAGGAAATGATTCGGGTTATTTTCGTGAGAATATCTAGGTGATTTATAAGTTGGCAAAAATGATTGGATTAAATATCCGTCCCCCCTTCCTACATACACAACTGGACCTCAACCACTCTAAAACACTCTATTACTATGTATCCATAGATACTATAAAATTGGTTAGGGATTTATAACATTATATGTTTTAGAGATCAACAACTGATAGAGAATACCGTAATGTTAGAATAGTGAATCCTAGAAAGTAATCTGTAAAAAGGGTTCCCTCATCTTACCCATATCCTAATGATCTTCACAGGGTCAGTGCATGTATATATCTATATTAGAGGGTATTCAATGTATAGCCTTATACCTTCCTATCTACATTCAACATTTAAGTAGCGTTCATATTAGACGCTAGCTGTTTCTAGGTTCCTAAGCATCATCCCGTATTTATCTTAATTACCGACTATACCCTATTTCACTTCCAACAGGGACCAACCAATCAAAAATAAAAGTGTAATATTTCTTAATATATGTATTCCAGAAGATCAGAACAACATCTGTATCGTCGGTTTCAAATCCTAAGAAAGGGGACCTGTAATAGGCCTATCTACCGGACTCTCTTCAGCCTCTGTTTATCTGTTAAACAGATGCTGAAATGAGTCCAGTAAAGAGGCCTATTATAAGTCCCCTTTATTAGAATATAGAACCAGCAGTACCGATGTTATTCTGATCTTTTGGAATACACACACACACACACACACACATATATATATATATATATATATATATATATATATATATATATATATATGTGGCTACTACTTTTTCTCATCAACCCATCATGTCCACCCCATATTTTCACGTACTTGCATGACATTTTTCTTAAAATCATCATCCTGGGGATGTCTTACAAATAAAGACGAAACATTGATGAATATATATAAAAAAGATCCTTTTTGGTTTTTCCTTTTTCATTTCCCATGTATATATATATATATATATATATATATATATATATATATATATATATATATATATATATGTGTGTGTGTGTGTGTGTGTGTGTGTGTGTGTGTGTAACAAAATAACTCATCTGTCATTCGAGCGTTATTTAATTAAATAATATCGGTTAGCTTTTATTTCATTATTGTTTCATCGCGATATTTTCTAAGGTGTGAGAATTCACAAATAGTTCAGATTTCAGCTGAGATGAACAAATAAGCGATTGTATTTACAAGTCAGGAGTGCCTACCAATCAAGTATATCAGCAGTCGGAATTATGTAGAGAATAACAAACCGCAAAGACAGTTAGATAATTAGAAATAAGCGTAGTAAGCGCCGTGAAAAAAATATAAACACGGATACCACACACACATGAGCCGGACACTAAACGATTAATTCAGAAGCAAGAAAGAATAAATGTATAAGTAATTACACTGAAATATTCGGTCATTTTAATCAGACATGTATCAATGAAGAGTAACTGTTATTTAAACTGTAAAGTGTTCAATGTAATAAATGAAATATATGACAAAGAGCTGATACAATTTTTAAAGTTACAACTCACTCTACATTTGTAAATATATGAATTATATATATATATATATATATATATATATATATATATATATATATATATATATATATATATATATAAATAAAATTTATTTTTAAAATACTCAAAGCTATCTACATAAAAACACAACCTAAAATGAACATCACATATGAAACCAGTGGTAACATTTTAAAATGCGATTTTGTTCTGTGATGTCATCCAGTGTTGCTGAATTTAAAATCGCCAACGACTTCCTAGAACAATGCGGAAAACGTTCTTTGCGCGTTTCTCCACCGTCTTTTTAACATTCTCTTCTTTCTCCAGCTTTTTTGTTCATGTGCTTTTGACACCTGAGGATGATTCGATGAAGAATTGAAACATGTGAAACCTATGGAACATTTATTAATTTTTTTGATTTTAATATAAAAAAGACCATCAGAAAAATTGAAAAAATAATAAAAGGTATAATTAAACAGACGAATTCTGTTATTTTTAACAATGTTTGCATAAATCAAAAAATGCTGCCTAAATACACACACAATACATATATATATATATATATGTATATATATATATATATATATATATATATATATATATATACATATGCATACATTAATTCTTTCACCTTTGTTTATAAGCGATAGAGATAAGGTTTAACTAATCTTACGGAAGTCATTCACCTTGAATGTTTATGAAGGAGTTGAACCACCTCCCCTACATTATCGTACCTTAAATATCGGAACGTCTAATCATTCTTTTTAGTATGAAAATAATCATTTACGGACGCGCGTGTATTTCGCGGACCTTATGGTTTATCAACGAAACCAGGACTACTGAGTCTGTAGCCTGATGCCCTTGCCGTAAGGCTACAACATCTTCGTCAGGATAATATATATATTTAACGCTTATAAATGTGTATACATTAATTATTTTGTTTTCGTTTTTAAAATGTGGAGATTAAATACTACTAAACATTTCGGTACAGCTTACTTGTCATATATATATATATATATATATATATATATATATATATAGTTATTGTATTGATGTTATCTAGATGTTAATCCAATGAAACTCCGGTGTTTATGCAATAGTGCTCAATAAGAAGTACAGCTGCATTGTAGTATGTATGCTTTATTTATACAAACATTAATTGATACATATGTACATACATGTTTTAGCTTCCATTTCTTTCGAAATTTAAAATTTTTACGCCTGAGGAAGTTGTATTTCAAAATAAATGGCAGTTAAAACATGTATGCACATATGTAGCCTATAATGTCTATATAAATAAAAGAATTTATACTATATATATATATATATATATATATATATATATATGTGTGTGTGTGTGTGCGTGTATATTATGTTTTTTTCTGTTGCTTCTTGTACGTCTCTAGTTTTTTGTTCTGTGTTTTTACAACAAAAACGATGCTGCAGTATTTTACTTAGCTTTTCTCAACCGATCTTCGAGCACTTACAGCCGAATAATAATACTTAACATTCATCCTTTGTCATGGCACTCTAGATCATCTCTCAGCCTTATATATTCATTTCGTAGGTGCCACCGAACCCGTGCATACAACACATAGAAATTAAAGAAAACATTTAAATTTAAAAGTGATACTACATTTATTGCTTATAACCGTCTTATATATATATTGCTATAATTATATTGTCATACTATATATATATATATATATATATATATATATATATATATATATATATATATATATATATATATATATATATATGCAGAAAGAGAGAGAGAAGAGGGATATCTTGAAGAGGCTGTTGTCTGATATGTGTTAACTACCATATAGTACGAAATACTTGTATTGTATGAAAATACATTGAGCTCTCTAGTTGTAAATATGATATTTGATATATATAATATAGTATATAATATAATATATATTTATAACTATATATACTTTGATCTTAGACAGTACCTTATATTCGGACTAAACATTTAACTACATATTTTCAACTCAATACCATGTATATATATATGTATGTGTGTGAGGAGGATTTATAAAGAAATGTTTCAGGAAGTAGGTTTCACGCTGATTTCTTTAATGGAGACATCAGCGACCGAGTTTCTTATTGATAACTTGTTTCGAATTTACAGAGCAGAGGATTGGTATAGAAGACATTACGTGCCAACTAAAACATTCATCCCACTCCTTACCCAAATGCTCCCACTCTATCTCTTAGAATTCTTCACACGCGCAGTGACAGCGCTAGAGGATTAGGTCCCCTTCAATATAGTATCTAGACCAGGGGTGGGCAAATAATTTTTCCAAGGGCCCACATATAAAATTGGGACACTTGTTAAACCGGCCAAATATATTTAACATGGTTCGACCTGTAATTTGTACGCACCGCTCGCAGTGCACAATCCGATCCAGTACCACGATCATCAGGAGGAACCACTTCACAGTATTACGTCCGTTATAAAGTTGTTTACCTCTGTGTTCGTGCAACAAAAAAAAAATAATGTTGAAATATGTGGATTAGCTTTCGCTCAGCCTATTCTTGAACACCAACATCCGAATGATAATGATCAATATTCACCCTTTTTCCTGGCAATTCATCACTAGATTACCACATCTCTCATCCCTCCTAGCTTCTGCAATTACACAATTATCCTCCCAGGGCACAGTCAGCTTAGGCATAATTCCATCTATGTTTGCTTACTCCACACTAGTATATGCTGTATAAGGACCAGCGGGAACGCCAAGGTATTCTGGAGGGCTATCACCAGGTTCCATTTTCCTTGCTTCCTTTCATCAGTTAACTTTATCCTTGAATAGCTTTTTGCCAGTCCCGTTGTTCCAGCTCTGTGAAAGTTCATCTTCTTAATCTCTATTTTTGGTAGTTCCCATTCATTGAACTTCTTTAACTTCTGATATAGCAGCTTTTCTATTACTTTCAGGCCTCCACATGTACCGACTTGGACAGTTGGACAAAATATACCTGAGAGTTCTTCTTTTCCCGCATCATCATTTGTGATCATAAAACAAGATTTACTGGGAAAGGCATAGCATCGTAGGTTGACTTTATATTATTATTATTATTATTATTATTATTATTATTATTATTATTATTATTATTATTATTATTATTATTATTATTTCTTTTTTTTAAACACCAAATTAAATATTGAAGTGATACAATAAAAACGTGAAAACATAATACTATCATTAGTCAATAAATATAGACCAACACCTATTTTGAAAGTCCACAATTTTTGTGGTGTTTATAAAACTAGCATTACATTGTACTAACGGGCATTACATTCAACTTGATGAATTGTATAGTGTTGAATTTAAATGTCTCTGCCTCGACTGCAAGTAAGCATTACATTCAACCCTATAAATACAGTACATTTGTATTAGCTGCGTCTTGTTTACGCGGACCGGTCAGTGATAGACGGCTGGCCTGATGTGTCTCGTAGGCCGGATAATACCAACGACTGACCTAGAAGATTACTCGGTTAAACAAGCAAACGTGTTCATTTAGTTGATCATCAAAAATCACAGAATGATCCAATCTGAATGGCATTTGTAAAAAAAACGATATATCTTTTAAGGAGATAAAATGTTCAACCATCATAGCGCCAAAAATAGTATTGAAATTTAATAAAATTTTAAAAAGGGGGCCAGCATAACTCCTTCTTCGGTTAATTATTTCTGGAAAATGTTTCATTTAAATCGGATTTTTGTTAAATTAAAATAAAAACTCTCAACGAAAACTAACAAAAGAAGAACGTTTTATCACCCTTCTCTACCAGAGCTATAGAATCCTCGAGGCATAATGAAGAAGTAAAGTAGAAAAAACTAGAGATCACGTACCAATCCATTTTATTAGATAAGTATTTTCTCGTCATATCTCGTGCCTCCCCGCCTCAGAAACGCTCCATGGAGGAGGCACGCTGGAAGAATAAAACAAATAGCCGAGAAGAGGTTCGTTGACATTCCCCAGTAAAGGTGCCTCGGGCTGCTGACAATACCTCACCCCCTTGAACAAGGAGGTAATGTCTAGGAGAGTGCATATTCTAGGACCGAATTGAACCATATTTTATCTTGAAAAAGAAGGGACTGATGGTTCAGGTTATCCACTATATTTACAAACTGATTCCAAGGCGAACATCGATTGCTATGACGAATAGTCGAAAGAAAAGAAAACAATAAGATATCGACCCTCGTATCGGGTGATAAGTAAACAGTGGTTCAAACCATATTAATCATATCTAAATAACCTCATACATCATTTGATAAATCATATCTACTTATTTTACTTACTTTATTGTATAATCTTCAGAGGATATTTGCACACTTTCTGGATACACAATTCTTTACATATTATTTGATACTTTGCTAATCTGTCCACCGTTGATATAGAAAGGTCTACATCGCTACGCATTTGACTAGCAGCTCTTTTGAAGGCCTATTGCAAGGTATTTTACCGAAAAATTCTTCCATGAATGCTCTGGAAACATTATTTTCAGGACTATTTCTAGCCCATAGTTCTTTTCTTAAATAACCTTGATTATATTATTCCATGTATCTCAAACAGTCATTTTCGAATGCAGAGAACCTGCCTTTATCCCCGTCTTTTGAGTCCAAGTCTCAGAAGCATATGTAGCTATTATAATCATATGTACACTTAATTTCAAAATTATGTTAATTGCTTTTAAGCAATATGTAATTCCCCTCCCTTGATGTTCAATAGTTGCACACACGAATAAATATATGTAGATTGATTGCAATTGCTTTTTGTATTTTCTTTTATTTTTCTATCGCTAATTTTCCTCTCCCGTAGACACCACTGCCAAGTGAACGTACACACGTGGGCACCTTCATCTTTCTTGTCCAAGCTGCAGTACATTCCTTACCCGACCCGTCTGACCCGGATACCCGACCGACCTGACAATCCCAACCGGATTTCGTTTGCTAGCAAAAAAACTCGACCTGTTTACCTAACCTCGTTGAGCCACTAACAGAAAAGATGGACGCAACATAGACAATCCCAGTCGTCTCATTTTCTTTTTCTTTTCTTTATGAGTTAATGTATTTTTAATATCTTCCCTTTCTTTTTTCTTTCTTTTCTTTAATTATTTCTTTCGTTTTCTATTTCTATAATTATTTCGTTTTTCATATCTACACTGTTTCTAGTTCTCTTCTCTCTTTATTTTCATCTTTCTTGCTTTCCTTCTTTGTTTATTTAAAGTTTTCTTTAATTTTTACATTTTTTCCTTCTAGTTTTTTTTCTTTTTTCCATCTTTACTTATTTCTTACTTTACTACTTTCACTCCGTTTTCTTACCTTTTCGTTTCTCTATCTTTATTTCTCCCTTTATTTATGTATCGCTTTCTTTTTTCTTCTTTATTTCTTTTCCCTTTCCTTTCATCGTTAATAATTAAGTTATTTCTATCGTCCTTTATTCTATTCGTTTTGTCTTTCTTTTTTTCTTATTTTCATCTTTAGTTTTTCTTTTTTATTCCCTCGTTTACATCTTTCTTTTTTTCTTTCTTTTGTACTTCATTCTTTTTTCTCTCCTTCGTGTTTTATTCTCCCAGCATTTCTGTAGCTTCTTCTTTCTCATTTTCTTCCGTTTTGTTTCTTTTCATCTTTCGTTATTATTCACGCACATAATCACATAATCACAGGTATTATCTAATTTTGTTCTTTTATTTATTGCCTTTATTTCTTCTTCTTCTTCTATTTTTTAGATAGATATAAATATATAGATCTGTAGATGGAAATCTGTACCCTTACAAAACTCTAATGGTCTGCAACACACATAGTACATATATAAAGTAAAGTTGGTTTCCCCATTTGTTAGAGCTCAATAGCTTCCTTAAGAATAGTTTCGTACTAAAATCTGTTTTGTTAGTCGAATAGGTCATATATTAATCCGTGTTGTTAAAAAGAAAAGTTTTACTTTCGTACAATTTGTTGAATGTTTATATTTAGTCTTGATAAATATTTTAATCCTTTTAGTGAGATCTACAGGAAGGAGGAGAACTCACTTGCTAAATCACATGCACTCTGCGTACTAAGAATTGAACCTTCAGCATCCAGATAGTCATCACTTTGAACTTTTATCCGTTGCGTCAGTCGCGGGTGCTTGCGGGCAGTAAGCCACTGTTATCCGTTGCAATGAAGGTTCAATCCTCAGTAGGACGGTACTAAAAATGCGATTACGAATTACTTAAGATTTCTACCCGATCATGGCTGACGGAAGGAGAGTAAGCTAGCCTCGTGGATTAAATTAAGGGTTCTCTCATCATCAGAAGGCAAAAACAACAATTTGATAATTATTGATAAGTATTAATTTTAAAAATGTTACCACACAATTTTAAAGTATGCTTAAAGAAAAAATTGCCCCCAAATGTTTCAATAATAGGTTAGAAAGTCATTTTAGTAGTGAAGGTATACAGTTGCTGAAAACATCAGATTAAAACAATGTATTATATAGGAAATATTAGTTATTAAAAATAACAAGCAATTTGAAAGCCATACAATACATTTAAGTTTTATTAACTTTTTTTTTTTTTCAATTGAATTTTCGAAGATATACTTCTTCATCAGAATTAAATAAAGATATATAAAATACCTTTCATTTTTTTTTTTTTTTTTTTTTTTCCCCTTTTAGATCTCATCTTGTTTTTTAGGTGTTATCAGTTCGATGTAAATGAACGAATGAGAGTCTTTTTTTTCCGGACGGCAGGTGGCGGTGCAGTTTGAATAATGTGGTTATTGTCCTCGTTAGAAAGCATTGATTATATAGGAAATATTAGTTATTAAAAATAACAAGCAATTTGAAAGCCATACAATGCATTTAAGTTTTATTAACTTTTTTTTTTTTCAATTGAATTTTCGAAGATATACTTCTTCATCAGAATTAAATAAAGATATATAAAATACCTTTCATTTTTTTTTTTTTTTTTTTTTTTCCCTTTTAGATCTCATCTTGTTTTTTAGGTGTTATCAGTTCGATGTAAATGAACGAATGAGAGTCTTTTTTTTCCGGACGGCACGTGGCGGTGCAGTTTGAATAATGTGGTTATTGTCCTCGTTAGAAAGCATTGATTATATAGGAAATATTAGTTATTAAAAATAACAAGCAATTTGAAAGCCATACAATGCATTTAAGTTTTATTAACTTTTTTTTTTTTTCAATTGAATTTTCGAAGATATACTTCTTCATCAGAATTAAATAAAGATATATAAAATACCTTTCATTTTTTTTTTTTTTTTTTTTTTCCCTTTTAGATCTCATCTTGTTTTTTAGGTGTTATCAGTTCGATGTAAATGAACGAATGAGAGTCTTTTTTTTCCGGACGGCACGTGGCGGTGCAGTTTGAATAATGTGGTTATTGTCCTCGTTAGAAAGCATTGATTATATAGGAAATATTAGTTATTAAAAATAACAAGCAATTTGAAAGCCATACAATGCATTTAAGTTTTATTAACTTTTTTTTTTTTTTCAATTGAATTTTCGAAGATATACTTCTTCATCAGAATTAAATAAAGATATATAAAATACCTTTCATTTTTTTTTTTTTTTTTTTTTAAACTTACTTAGCATGTGAATTAAATATGTGTGGTTAATTCAGCAGTTTAATTGAATATACATACATATATATATATATATATATATATATATATATATATATATATATATAGTTTCATTTTACACAAGTCGAAGTTCTCAGAAATCAAGGGGCCCCTTCCTGGGGTTAACATTTGATATCTATATGATATACATAGATATTCCATTAAGGTTGAGTTTTTACCTGTCAAACATTCACTTAGTAAAAAAGTTGAGAACATTAATATCCCTCTCCCAAATTGACCAGTTACTTATGTTGTATTATATCTTATGATCTCTTGGTCTTACCGGATTCAAGGACAAGAATATATCTAGTCTGGTGGAGTATCCCGTTAAGTGCTGTTACTGGAAGTAACATGATTTGGAGAAGATGCACCATTCCTCGTATGAGCTAGTGTATAGCCGTGTCGAGTTGATCTTATTTGGGCTAGGAATACGATGTTATTTTGAATATTTGGTAAGGGTTTACTTGTCGGGGGAAGTATCCTCATGTCAGGCAATACTGACAACCCCTTATACAGAGAGACCGAAGACACTCGATGATAGTGTCTAGTAGGTAATCCAAACTCCCCAGTAAGTAATTAAAACCCCTAATATATATATATATATATATATATATAAATATATATATATATATATATAAATATATATATATATAAATATATATATATATAAATATATATATATATATAAATATATATATATATATAAATATATATATATAAATATATATATATATATATAAATATATATATATAAATATATATATATATATATAAATATATATATATATAAATATATATATATATATATATAAATATATATATATATATATATAAATATATATATATATATATATATATATATATATATATTAAGTGAGGCTACCAATATTTATAAAAAAGCTTTTTTCACACATTGTTTGTTATTTTATTATTTTATCATTTCATAATTTTGTGATTTTATAACGCGTTTCGAGCTTTTCTTGCTTGCTCTCTTCAGATATATATTCCAGAGAGCAAGAAAGAAAAGCTCGAAACGCGTTATAAAATCACAAAATTATAAAATGATAAAATAATAAAATAACAAACACTGGTTGAAAAATGTTTTTTTACAAATGTTGGTAGCCGCCTTTCTTTAAATATACATGTTTCTCTCGTTTGAACTGCACTGATGCTGCATTACCCTCTACTCTCTGTCTATCGGTCTCTCTCTCTCTCTATATATATATATATATATACATATATATATATATATATATATATATATATATATATATATATATATATATATCTAAGCGTATGCGCACGCACGAGCGTGTATCTGTGTAAAGAGCGAAATAGTGCCAGCGTTTCTTTCTTATCGTAATTAATCTCGCTTAAGAGTACATACGGTGATCCTCTCCTTCGCCATAATCCCACTCGGCCTTTTACCCCTTAATCTTCCCTTCTTTTTCCCTCACCCCCCTATTCCACTCCACCTTTAACCCTCCGCTCCACTAAATACCTTGGATCACGCAGAGTCAATACCATTAACCTCTTATGCTTACCCTAATCTCTCAACCTCCCACCAATTTTCACACCATCGAGAAAATACATGTGCTGGTCAATAAAGGTCATCCGCAGTTGACCGAGTTTCTTCACGAGCCCTGAAACAAGAACGGCTATTTTGTAAGATACGTCCATTGCAGATGCACATTTCACGATGAAAATGCTATTTCAAACTTCAACGTGACAGACAAACAGGCAGCGCCTATTCTAGAGATGCATGGACGCATCTAAAAATAAGTTGTCAATCTTTGGCGTGACTGACCGGAAAAACCGTTGTGCTCGTTTTTTTAAATTTATATATATATATATATATATATATATATATATATATATATATATATATATATATATATTAATACCAATGCGTCACTACTTACGAAGGCCAAAGGCTACTCGAGAATAAGGGTTAATGAGATTGTCAGTTGGATGATGACTAATACTATGAAGAGATTGGAAACGAGGGGTTTACTAGCCATAATTTAATTACTGAAGTGGCAGGCTCGACAAGTATTTAGACTTGAAAATGGCCATGTTGTACTCACCTGGGAAGCATCCCCGCGTTATTATGTTCCATATATGGGGAGTTCTTGGAAATAAACTGTTCATAAAAGTTCTGTTTGGTTTTAGGTATATACAGGAAGACATGAAAGTTATTTGCAGTGGTTGTAGGTAGACGAGTTTTTGCTGTGAATGTTTTACGTGGGGACCAGAGATTAAAGCTCAGCCGAGCACATACCATGAAACTAATGAAAGGGTAAAGAAAAACTAGCAACGCCATTTTTCTGAGTAAGAGACTCTAGGGAAAAGGAAAGATTGATACTATCTCCTGATAACTCCGCCACATAATTGAGAACAGAACTTTGGCCTAGGGGAGGGCGGTTGTGATTAGCAGGTTATACTGAAGCACTTGGTAAACACATCTTCAGGGCTGTATATTGTTGCAAGAAGGTTTCGCCGTCCTCCCACTTATTGGCCAGGCTCAACGCCACTTTACTTCGGTGATGTATTTTTACTAATGGGTCACCTCTTATTAAGGCCCGGGGCCACTTAAGGATAAGAGTTAAAAAGATTATCAGTTGCACGATGGTCACCGAGAGGACCGGAAACAATTACTTTAGAGAACTTGATTTTGTAAGAGGATAGCTCGACACGCATTTGTTTACATTAGACTTGAAGATCCCATTGTTGTCTAACGAGAACCGCCGTGCTAATTATGCCGTGTATATATATACGGTTCATTGTACGTGATTAATTAAACACAAGTTGCTAGTCTACTACTAGCTGAGATAAAATTGTGGGTTCATACCCTTTTCTTTTTAAATAGTATCAGTATTTTTTTAAAATAGTATTAGTGCTTGCATAGCAAAAATAGGTTGCAGATTATGTGAAATCGGCAAAACCGATTCCGCAGTCCGTGATCGTATCTAATTGGCTAACATTGCACCTCCTCCCGTGAAAAGATTATTAAAAATCTTATCCGTATAAGGACATCATAGACGCCCCAAATTATCTTTTGCCTTTTTCGCACCTCGCCTTTTAATAATTACATAAAATCCGGACATGCTTGCTTCTAGAATGTTAAGAATGCCACAATAACAATTCTGCTCGTCGGCCTATTTGTTTTTGTTTTTTTTCTTCTTCTTCTTTATCAGCACGAAGCAAATCATCTTCAGATGAAAGCGCACTAGTTTATTGTTTTCTGTTGACACATTTTATTCGTGAAGAAAAAACAGGACACAAGAAAAGCAAATAGAACAACGTTTTATAACAGAACTGACAGTGTTTACATTCTAAATAAATAAAAAGAGTATGTGTGTGCTTATTTGCGTGGTGTTGATGTGTCTCTGTGTGTTTATTTGTGTCTGTCTTTATACGGATGTGTGTATTTTTTGCGTGGTTTTGTTTTTCTCTGTGTGTTTACTTGCCTGTCTGTCTGTTTATTTGCATTATGCATTTCTCTGTGTGGGGGATTTATATCCAGGGGCTACTTTTTAAGACGGGCATTGTCCCTTTTCTAGTGTTGCCATCTGGACCCGCAACAACCTGCCTTACGAGGTAGAATAATACGATTATCCTTTTCCGGATTTATACTATCATATTTTCCCGATTTATGAGACCATTCTTTGCATGTTTATAAGACCATTCTTTGCAGATTTATAAGACCGTTCTTTGCAGATTTATAAGACCGTTCTTTGCAGATTTATAAGACCGTTCTTTGCAGATTTATAAGATCATTCTGTGAAGATTTATAAGACCGTTCTTTGCATATTAATAAGACCTTTCTTTGCAGATTAATAAGACCATTCTTTGCAGATTAATAAGACCATTCTTTGCAGATTTATAATACATTCTTTGCAGATTAATAAGACCATTCTTTGCAGATTTATAATACATTCTTTGTAGATTTGTAAGACCGTTGCTTGCAGATTAATAAGACCATTCTTTGCAGATTAATAAGACCATCCTTTGCAGATTTATAAAACCATTCTCTGCAGATTTATAAGACCATTCTTTGCAGATTCATACGACCATTCTTTACAGATTTATAAAACCATTCTTTGCATATTAATAAGACCATTCTTTGCATATTAATAAGACCATTCTTTGCAGATTAATAAGACATCCTTTTCAGAATTATAAAAACATCTGACCAGATTTAGAAACGATTCATAAGATCATTATTTAAAAAGAAATTGAGTCATCATTTTATTTCGAAATTTCGAGATCATCTTCCGGATTATGACATTATTTTTCCTGTATGGCTGAAAACGCCATCTTTGATTCTGACCATTTCTAATGCTCGTATGTAGGCTTATGTTTGATATATTGTTCACTAGATTAAATACTGCAATGCAATAAAACAATACAGCAATTACGATTGTATTTGACACTCGAATATTGTTTCCTTCTCTCTCTTTGCCCCACTACTCAAACATTGAGTAAGTGAAGCAGTGGATAATCGTTTTCTCCTCTTCAATGGACCACTTAAATATTTTCGAGTTTATTTTTCCTGGCTTGGTTTTAGTTAGTTCTAAGAGATCAAGGGAGCGAAAATTTGATTCCTTTACGAGTTAAATTTATATCCGACGGCTCTTTTAAGTATTGACGTTGCCCCTTTTTAGGGTTGCTATCTGGACTTTGTTACAGCTTGGTCTTCCAGGGATTGTGTCGAAGTATTTCTTAGTTCTTTTTTTTATCAGACCAGTTTACCTTACCACAACCGGTATAATGATTATTTCTTTCAGGGGCCATCTTGTTTTCAATGTCCTGATATTAAAATAAATTTTAGGTCCTGATATTTTGTAACTTTGTCTGAATGTATTCTAGTATGTATGGATGTGTTTATTTGTCTTGGAGTGTATGTGTTTGTATTTGTGTGTGTGATTTAGTAACATTTTTTAACAGAAATTTTTTAAATGGTGGTGAGTATTGATATTAGGGAAGACTTTTATTGAGACTATGATTTCGGCGAGTACTACTATGCTGACAGCATACATGTCAGTAGTGCCAAAGATTTAAGTTATGCAAAAATAAATAATTAAAAATCATACATTCACTCTCTTAGGGGAGAACACTCTGATGTAAAAAGAGAACGTTTCTGCCTAGCAAATACGCAAGATGCTTCCCTTTGAATCGAATTCTTTTGGAAACTTCATATTGTAAAATAACTATTATATATTTCTTCTCCACTAACGCAGTTGTCTTGCTGTCCAAGGTATCTAGGGCATCAAACATAAACAGCCAGTTTCCTTTCTTATTCTTCTATTAGTAAAGTAGTTACTCCTTCGGATTCTAATATAATGGAAGTTTATTTACCTGGTAGAAACCTCGCTGTAACTATTCAATTCATGAAACAGGCATCTGTTGTTGAATGGGTAGTGCATATTTTTCGCAGTAGATGTGTCCACTGTCCATATCCAACTTATGAATACACCGAGGAAAGGGAGTAGAGCTGGTGATTTTCAGTCATATTGGTGCAGGTGTGAAACAAATAATAAAAGAATACACGATTTACATTTAAAAGAGTATGCAGACATTAAAATCATAGAGTACGCGAACAGGTACCGAAAGGATTAAAATATAGAACGACTATAAGCGGGTACATGCGTGAGTGTAACGCGATTACCCCAAGGTGATCGAAAAAAAGCAGGATAGCAAATAAAAATTGTATCCTGGATAGTAACGAGCTGTAGGTCAGCACATAAATTAAATGATGATAGGTAGCACATAAGTCAAACATTATCCTGGCTGAAATACGTTTATAGAAATAGCTCAAATCTTCATCCACAGGTGATTAAAGTATGGGCGGATTAGTAATTTCATCACATAGTTTTATTAACAAACTTTTAAATAAACATCTGGAAATAAGTTAATATAGCGAGTGATTAATCAAATCATAACTAATAATAGATAGCAATTAATGGACAGTGAATTGTAAAACATACCATGAATTATAAATACGCGTTTGGAATGTGATTGTTTTGATAATTTCAAGTTTGAGACTAAAATTGAAATTGTAAATATTTTATTGTTTTATTTTGAGGTATGTCGATTTGAGGAATGTATGAAAAACAATTATCAGAATTGCGTCACCGATCGACAGATAATCAGGAAGAACATCAGAGCAAAACTTACAATCGAACTGAGCGGACGATTCGCCTTTTCTTCCCTCCAGCTGGAGGTCGGATAGAGTTGCCTGCATCTGTAAAGAAAGGAGTGTTTGAATGAAATGTCAACATTTTACTACAAATAACTTGTAACCTATGAAAATCTTTCTTGTTTCCGATTCTTCATTTTTGCTCTAACACCTTTCGTATTTGGGGACGAATAAATAATGGAGATAACATTAGACAAGAAATAAAAACATAAACAAAAATTGAATCAGCCACTTTTCCTCTCTCACAATAGACATATCGGACATCAAAAATGTACTCCTGGTGGTTTCGCTCGAGCTTTAACTAGACTAATGAAGATCGATTTAAGGGCGCAATAAAACGATATCAATTTATTTTTCTAACAATTATTTTCCGGCGATTCTTGTACATATACACAAAGTAAATATTCAAAACAACCCCTCTTACTTGACAAAAATGTCAGCTATGACATTGCGCATGCTTCAAATGTTTGCAAATCTCATTAAACACTTTGTTTATGTCGACAATGTGAGAGTTCATCATGAAAATATTCAAACTATTCGCCGAACATAGATTAAAATAGGTAGACAGGTTTTTACAAGGTCGGTTTATATATTAGGTTAGTATAGACAACATCATTCTTTTTACTAATGCATCAGCACTTATCAAGGCCAAGATCTACTCTAGGATAAGATAAGGAATAAATCGATTGTCAGTCAAGAGATGAAGAATATTATGTGAGTATTAAAACTGATTAATGGAATAACCAAAGCTTCATTACTTATAGAGACGATGTATGACAAGAATTTGTTAACATTGGATTTGAAGACGGCTACGTTGTAATTTGAAGAGAAGCAGTCCCGAGGTAATGTGTTCCACAGACGAAAAGCCCTTGCAAAGAAGTCTATGGAAATTCCGCCTGGCACTAGGCACATGGAGTAAGAAAGGAAAATCTTTTTCTCGTTGTTGTAGCTAGACGAGTTCTTGCCGTGAACGCCTTACAAGTAGGACCCAGAGATTGGAGTTCAGTTGAGTACCTCCATGGTAATAACGATAGAGTTGAGAAAGACTAGCATAATCTCTTCTGTTAGAAAGGGCGGTAAGGACCAGAAAAGATCATCCTCTACTAGATTTCGATTGTGTACTCTGGCAAAGCAGGAAAGAGTGCTCTGGGCAGCACCTCCCTAAATGTAGGAGCAGTACTCCATCTTAGGACATGTCTGGCGTATATAGGTAGAGTATTTCATTTGAAGTCAGGTGCTTTCCGAAGCTGTAGAATGATCCAACCATTTTACCCCCAACTATAGCAACAGACTGGACATAATATCTTCCATTTTAGATCTGGAGTGAAAGTCAGTCCGAAGAGCTTATCAAAACAATGGGCTTCCTCATTCATTTCGATTGGGGCAAAACAAAGATCCAAACGTTAGTTGTGAAAGGAGAGAAGCTTGGGTTTAGAGTTGTTAAAAGTAACAAGTTACTTTTCACCATTGCTACACATGCTCAAGGCTCAAAGAGAGAGAATCATCGAAACATTGATCACCAGTGCTCTTCGGAATGCTGCCATAGACACTTGTGTCGTCTGCGTAAATGTCAACAAATAATTACAGAATATGTTTTGGAAGATCATTCAAGAAGATTATAGGTGCCTCTCAAGTGCGTGAGGGGACTTTGGATCACTGTTTAATGAATAGTTTCAGATTTTTGTGGGTTGCTGTTTCTTACGGACTTAAATCCTGTTATATAGCCAGGTTGTCGGAAATTCAGAACATCACATTTAACACAGCCTTATAACAGAGACTACTATTATTTTAATCGTTGTCAGACATAAAGCCCGAAATAAAGAATTTCTTTTCAGTTAGTGATGTTTCTTTACATTGGCTGGGAAGAATTGTCTGGACGCAATATCAAACAGGGCAGTGAGATCTTTCTAGATAACATTTTGATCGACCTCAGTATCATTTTATTTTGTCAGATTCTCTGCATAGTCGTGGATTTCTTCTGGTATTGATTATTATTTTCTCTACTAATATATATATATATATATATATATATATATATATATATATATATATATATATATATATATATATATATGGGAAGAGAAGGATGAAAGTAATCCGACGTGATGGTAAAATGAAAAAGGAAAACCAAAAAATGGATGTTTTTTATGTGTACATCAACGTTTCGTCTTTATTTATAAGACTTCATCAGGATGATAAAATAGAGAAAAAATAGAGAAAAAATGTCATGCAAGTACAGATATCTGTACTTGCATGACATTTTTTCTCTATTTTATCATCCTGATGAAGTCTTATAAATAAAGACGAAACGTTGATGTACACATAAAAAACATCAATTTTTTGGTTTTCCTTTTTCATTTTACCATATATATATATATATATATATATATATATATATATATATATATATATATATATAAAGTAATGTCTAGTCACACAAAAGTCTGACCGTTGAAAGAAGAACGCAAATCTATTTCCTTAATCAAACGTTTTCTTTCTTATTTTCCCTATCTTCTTTCTATAACGATTTATACACTTTTTCTTTCTTTCTTTCCTTTCTTTTTTAAAAACTTTCCTGTTTGCTTTCTTTCAATTTAATTTTAACCGCTAACGTATTTCATCTTTTTAACATCTTTATAACATCCAGCGGAATTTTTAATGTCTAGCCGCATCTTACCTCTCAAAAACCAAATGAAGAAAATTAAAAACGGAAAAGTGAAGGTTTGCTATGAATCGTGTGTATTTTTAACTCGTGATAGTTCAGTCCTATCCCATTGAAATTTAAAAAAAAAAGGCATTAGAAATTAGAAAGCAAATAGCAAGGCTAAGATGAATTCGCGAAGAAATGCTCCACTCTAAATAAAAGTCAACGATAGCTGTTTTTTTTGTCTTTTTAGTCATCAGAAATAATAATAATAATAATAATAATAATAATAATAATAATAATAATAATAATAATAATAATAATAATAATAATAATAATAATAATAATAATAATAAAAATAATAATAATAATAATAATAATAATTTATCTATGAAAAAATAAATTACTGACGCAATTCTATGATTGTATATGAACACTGCCGAAGCATAATTTGTTATTCGTTATTTTTTAATGGAAGAGAATTGAATAAAATAAAGAAGCAGGGAAAAGCGTAGGATAAAAATGGAATCCCCCACATTTAACAACACCGTAAACACAATATTAAATTAAATAAGTTTACTTTTAAAAATAGAACAATTTGGCCCCATTTTTATGTCCCCTTACGAAGATTAAAAGCAAGATATAATGATATAATGATACTAAACCTTATGCCAAGAATCCTTATTTCTATTTAATTAAAATACAATACATTTTTTTGATTCTAGAAAATGTCTAAAATTCAATACTTAAGCCTAAGAAGAAATTGAAATTCAGGAAATCTTGCTTAATTGGTGTCTAATCACTATGGATCTAATTCAATGCAAATCTGAAATAGTTTAATCTTCAAATGAGAGGTGGTACCTATATTATCCCCCTAAAATCCCTTAAAAATTATAGACAGAAACGGAAATTGAGGGAATATTTATTAATTTATATGTATTGTAAAAATTTCACAAAAATCGGAGGTATCTGAATTTTCACAAAGGGCATCCCCGTCCTCATTTCACCCTTTGCATGAACTAAATAAAACTCAATATAGCCCACATTATGCACTTATACGTCGAGAAGCTGTATTCTAAAGTTAATAATAATCGGTTAATTTGTTTAAGAGTGAATCATATACATAGAAATATATAACCATATACACGTACCATACTTTATATACATGAAGCCCCTAAATGTTACAGCTCACAAAGAATAATGTGCCCATGTTACTAACCGTGTTGCCTAGAATATATATTCCAAAATTCAAAATGATCCGTTCATTAGTTTAGGAGATTACCCTGTACATATAATTATATATATATATATATATATATATATATATATATATATATATATATATATATATATATATACACATACCCAAGAGAAAAATGATTACAATCATCAATATTACTACTAGATGTGATGAGGTAGAACTGATTGGACGTACATCTTTATTTCAGTGGTCTAATTTGACCTCTCATTAATATCTTTCAGAAATGTAACAAAGTTTTGGTTACAGACACACATCAAATACCTCCATTATAATTAGATACTGAGAGAATACAGAGAGAAACCAGATCTCTATTATAAATTTACATCTAGAGAATTTCAGAAATGAAACTTAGCTGATACATAAATGTTCGTCAGCCCAACCCCTGCATTCATTCATCACATTCCAAAAAGGTGCGGTGGCATTTGCTAAAGTAATTCTAGCCTTTTGGTCCACTTGTCAATGCGCCTACCTTGCTGTAATGGTCTGGTGAAAATTTTAGACACAAGTAGGTAACAGAAAGAAGAGAGAAAGAGGGAGAGAAAGAGAGTAACAGGGGTGATATGAAGGTGAAAAGAATATAAGCTACCTTCTGTGTGGAACAGCGGGGAGATTATACACCATTCAATTTATTCGTCTATGACGTATCAACAGATATACATACAGCTGTATCCGCACACACACACACACACACACACACACACACACACACACACACACACATGTATATATGTTGTGTTGACGTATATTCCATGTATATATATATATATATATATATATATATATATATATATATATATATATATATATTGTTTGCGGAGTCTAGGTTGATTATGTAGCAAGGGTTCGAACCTTGCGACTGTCTGAGATTATCATTCCCGGAAGTCTAGTGAGTGCTCTCCCTTCTTAGTCTTTTCATCCTCCTTGACCCTTCACAATACTTTTTTGTGGTGTCGACTGAAGCTGATGTAACCACATGCATGTGTGTATGTCTGTGAATTTATTTTGCGTGTGTGTGTGGGGGGGGGGGGGTAGTTCATTAGCGTTTAGACAGTTTTCACTTCCCTTGGGTCCATATAATGTTCTCTCTATATGTTTTATTCGTTTTCTTTTTAAACTTATCTCTGGCAGGTTAATGTTCTTTATTTATGTTGGTTGGTTTCCGTATTCAAGGATTTTCCTCAAGATTTTTGCTTTTTACATCATTGACATTCGTTGTATGGTGTCAATCTTTCCTTTTATTCTAATTTCTCCATGTTTTATTCAGTTTTTTAGACTGTTCCCAATGCCCCTACAATTATTTATTCTATAGTCGCTTTCTTCAGGTTCCATATTATTTTCAGTTCTCTAACAAGTTCTATGTATTTGCTTCGTTTTTCTGTCTCCTAGATCTTCATCCTGTGAACTACTGGGACGGCTAAATCTATGATGTTGCAGTGTTTTCCTTCTCATTGACAATTCACTTATTATGCTTCGTCTCTTTGTCCACAGAGTTTATATTTACATTGAGTACTGTCTTTCTTAGCTTTGGTATAATTTGTTCTGATCGCATTGTTTTGTGGCGCTGTCAGTAGCGATTCCGTAGAAAGTAGAAAGAAAAGAGAAAACGCACATAAAAACATGAGGACATGGCTACAAAAAGGTAACTTGAACTTTCTTTGATCAAGTTACCTTTTTGTAGCCATGTCCTCATGTTTTTATGTGCGTTTTCTCTTTTCTTTCTACTTTTCTTTTCTCATCTTTTTTTCAGTTTCAATGCTCCCTGTTTTGTTCATTTTTCTGGTGTTTCTTGCTGCAATGATCAACCTTTCTGTTTTCTGGGTTATGTATTTTTTTCATCTCTTTCTTGTGTCATTTACCCAGTCTTCTTCTTCTTCTATTATTTTCATTATTATTATTATTATTATTATTATTATTATTATTATCATAACAATAGCAACAATAACATCATCATCATTATATAGAAGTATTTATATTATATATTAGTCTAATATAGAAGTAAAGAGACTTATTTTTACCATCTAATTTACATACATGTTTGTTGTGTATACAGACCTATGTACGTAAATTACATGACGACACAAAAAAGATGTAGATTAGATGGCTTTGGTAAAAAAAAGAGTCTCACTTTCTCTAAAAATATTTTTTAATGGAAATCACCCCAGACAAGACATGAAGCCACTTGATGTGAGGAGATAAAAAGAATACTACTTCAAGGTCAAGAACTAGCCAACGATAAGTGTTATATGGATAGATTCCTACCCAGAAAACAGCAATTATTCCTCCTTTTCTCAGAAAGTGAGAACTAAAAGACAAAAGAAGGGAAGCGAGAGTTACTAGACTGCTGTAAGTAAACCCAAGGTCCACTTTCTAATCTCCTTATTAAAGTAGACATTTGCTATCTTTAATTAGTCGAAATGTTGACCGAGACAAGATTATTATTGTTTTTAATACAACATATTTAATGGCCGATTGGTTCTAAAATACACAATACATACGTTATATCTATTGAAAACAAGACTTTTATAGTTATGGGTGGCCCAAATGACTTCTAATTTTCCTCCACTTTCCTGAACACTAGCCCAGTTTCACAATACTAAACCAGTAGTGACAATGGATGTATAGACATATAGTATTAAATAAGAGACACCAAGACCGACGTTTGTAAATTTATTTACTACCCGTCTGTGGAACACAATACCAGGGTCTGCTTCCCAGCTGACTACAATATGGTCGTTTTCAAAACAGTAAAACAAACAATGGACGTTGTGATGAATCTAGTAGAAGAATAAACGAAGTTTCTTCAAATAACTTTCCGTCTGTGGAACACAATACCAGGGGCTGCTTCCCAGCTGACTACAACATGGTCGTTTTCAAGTCCAATTTTAACAAATTCTTGTTTATCCGTCTTCTTAAATAATCAAATTCTCATCAGTTTCAACCATCATCACCAATCCTCAAGGTGTTGTCTCACCGTCCGTCTGACGAAATCGTTAACCTTTATCCTCAAATGGCTCTTGGCCTTAATAAGCGGTGAATCATTTGTACATGAAAAGAAATAAAACACAGGGAAAAAAAGAAAGAGTATCAGTGCTAGTTTAGTATAGTTTAACTGGGATAGTTTCCAGGAGAGCCGAAGAAACGCACAATAGTATAAATCATTTGGACCTTCCGTAACTAAAGTAAAAGTCTGATTTTCATAAATATGTAAATGCTTATACTGAGTAGCCAGTTTCTCTAGACATGGAGATTAGAAGATTTCTGCTCGTCGTTCTGCTTTGCTGGTCGCGACTCTGTGTCTGGTGTCCTCGTGGTGGTTAACTAGTCCTTTGTTGAATAGATACTCTCTGCTCAGGCTAAAATAATCACATGAAATAAGTATTACGAAAATAAACTTATCTTTTGTATTATGGCCTGGTTAATGTATGTCTAGTGCAAGCTATGACAAAATCGCGTTTTCGCTGTCTATTCACTGGGACGTCGGAGAAGAAGGATATTGCTTCCTGGTTTTTATTTTCTTCTTTTTTATTATACCAACCTATATATATATATATATATATATATATATATATATATATATATATATATATATATATATAGGTTGGTATGATGAAAAAGAAGATAGTACAAAACGGGAAGCGATATCCTTCTTGATATATATATATATATATATATATATATATATATATATATATATATATATATATATATTTATATATATATATATATATTATATATTTATATATATATATATATATATATATATTATATATTTATATATATATATATATATATATATATATATATATATATATATATATTCATTCCACTTTATAAACGCACCACATATTTTTTAATTTTAAACATCTATGTTTCTGTTCGAAAAAATTAAAATAAAACATTCATTTCACGCCATCGAAAGGGACACGTATATTCAAATTTTGGCTTTTATGTTTTTCCTCAAAGCAAACATCTTGAGGAAGTCTTGGAATAAAGACGAAACGTCGATTAAGATATAAACAATTTTAAGTTGTCCATTATTTCCATTAAGTTTGATTATTAATTCCATAATTATCACACACACACACACATACATATATATATATATATATATAAATATAAATATATATATATATATATATATATATATATATATATATATATATTAAGATTTTTCACTTATAAAATAGATCATTCAGTGAAGACCGGGGTTGTGCCAATAAAAACAAGCTCGATGATACTCGATTACAGAGTACAGAGCATTTATATGCGATTTTATGAAGGTTTACCAAAGCATTCCTTTCACAATACAAACTGATCTAAGAGAATAGATGCAGGGCTGTAGAAAGTCACGAAGGAGGGAAGTTATCATCTCTCGACTCCGTATTGGCCACACAAAAGCCACGCATTCATTCCTACTGGAGCAGAAGGAGCCACCATTGTGTGCGACTTGTCAAGTGCCATACACAGTGAAACACTTTATGTTAGAATGTGTTGATTTTGCTCCATGTGAGGAAAACAGTACAATGTTAGTACTATGAATGTCTTTTCTAGAGAATAGTGGGTTTATACCCAAAAATTAAATATCTATAAGTTCAATAAACCAAACTTCTCTAGGAAAGAAATAATTAATTGCAGACTGTTTGCTCAAGAAATATACACATATGAAAGAAATTCATCTAAATTCATTAAATATTTAAAAATATTATGATAAAATCCTTTTATCAATATAAATGGAGTCGGCATTAAATAGCCCAAAAGAGTTGGTATGCCGTAAAACAAAACAAAACACACAAAGTCACTTTATATATAAACACGTAGGCTGAGGTGTCTTAATTGTATCATAAAAACTATGGCATAATGTAAAAGCTAACAGTAATTTTAGACGCCGACCAACACGCTAAGAGAACCAGTGCCGTTAGTACTTGTCTTTGAATGGAAGCCTAAAAAATGCCAGGTACATAGATCGAAAAATGTATCATCATTCCAACAACTGGTTATCAATAAATACATTCTAAATAAACGAATATTGTATATTTTAATATTAGTTGAATAGCACATTAATAGGTATATCAATCGTTGATTCGTTCATTAATTCGGTGTATAATAAACATATATACAATGAAATTATTCACTAATAATTTAATACCGATCAAAGATTCCATTCGGCGTAAATTCATTACTTTAATTGTACAGAATTGTTTTCTCTCATTCCAAAGTAAAGACACATGATAACGCATCAAATTGCACATAAATGACAAACATAAAATGAACGAATAACTAGACGTTCTTATACTCTTTGGATCATTGTACATTTTTATTTTTTACTCCTGCTTTACTTTTACCTTATTTCTCTTCTACTTATTTTTCTCTTTATTTACGTCATTGTTTTATTCACGTCATCATCTTAATCTCCTTCTCTTATGCCGCTGCTACTTCTACTGCAACCTCTATTCTGTTAATTACACCAATTCTTGTCTCATTCACGCTTCCTTACACCACGTCGCATCACCATGAAGTTGCATCCATGTGCATGTTTTACAAGTACTTCCACAGAATGTGTCCCGACGAACTGGCTGCACTTGTACCCCCCCCCCCTTTCACTGTAGAGGTTCCAAAATGTCGGGAGATTTTCTACTCTGATAACTTCTTTCCTCGATCCGCTTGCCTTTGGAATTATCCCCCTTTTCCCCCGATTTGTACAAACTTTAAATATAATGTGAACAAGCGTTATTCTGCCGAACTCCCCACCAAAGCTGATAAAAAAATTATTACTCCTATCACAGTAGCCCCGATATGCTTCATTGGCAATATGCCTTGTTTGGGGTAAATAACAATAAAAACATCATTCTAGATTAAAGAAAGTGATAAGATTGCCGAAAATATTCAATCCTCGATAAAATCAAGGGAGGCGCGAGAGCGCTCTATCCCTTAATAAACTTCAAAAACGGCCTATGCTAGAAATCTCATTTCTTTGATCAATTATAACTTAAAAACCAATGAACCAAATTAGTTAAAACTAAAACACAAAATCATGCCTGACCTTTCTGGATCTCTGGGTTGCCTTGACTAATGATGCTGAAATTCTACACACTTATAGAACCTATCAGAAAAAAATTGTGCAAAGTTTTAACTAATTTGGTTTATTGGTTTTTGAGTTATGATTGATCAAAGAAATGAGATTTCTAGCATAGGCCGTTTTTGAAGTCTATTAAGGGATAGAGCGCACTCGCGCCTCCCTTGATATATATATATATATATATATATATATATATATATATATATATATATATATATATATTACAGTGTTTTTCACCTACGTACGACGTAGTTTCGGGCTATTTTACCCTCATCAGTGTAGGAGTGGTGGTTGCATGGGCTCGAACATTGTTCGTAGATTCAGGCTAGAATCACGAGACAAGGTCATGGTGCTACGTTATTTATAGGTCCTAGTTCTTTTGTTTATATATATATATATATATATATATATATATCAATACAGATGTTAAAAACAACAGAACTTGTGTATTTATATATATGTATATATATATATATATATATATATATATATATATATATAAATTATTCGTGTTTGTTACTATATTAATATGGTACTATTTTAGTGTTATAAGCATTTGAGAATATTGTCGCTATTATTAAGATGTATTTTGTTGATAGTTGTTTTTGTTTTTAAGAACAGCATTTCTAATATATATTTAATAATATATGTATATTATTAAATCTTATATATATATATATATATATATAATTCAATATCATTTTTTATTTACAGGCAAGCTTGTTTCGTCTTTTCAATACTCATCAGTATAGATTTGAGAAATGGTCCACCTATCGATGGGTTCGAACTTACAACCTTGGATCTTGTAAGCCAACATCGTTAAGCCCTCGGCCAGGGGATTAGCTGCCCGATTGAGAAGTGTAAATACCGTGTTATACAAACTCTTACTGCAAATTACATCTAACGTGTTCAACCAACCAGAAGATGTAACTATAGAACGCTATAATTATTTGATCTCAAGATATCTCCTCCACTCTATAGCAAAGACCAATGTGTATTTATTTGTATATAAATAAATCTAAATTCGTCCGTTTTTCAGTTATCAGACAAAAACATTTTAAGCGAGAAAGCAAATAGCAATTCAGACAACACCCGCTGCTTGAAATGTACTCAGAAAGAAATCCTCTACTCTAAATCAAAAGTCAACGGTGAGTGTTTGATTTTCTTAAGGTCATCATAACTGATAATAATAATTTATATATGAACAATTAAATCATTGACGTAATCCTATGAGTTTATATGAATATCAGTGCTAATACTGACGAAGCATATTTGTCAACATATTTGACACCCGTGAAACGCCGGGTTCGTCTAATATCGAATAAAATGTTGATTAAGAATTGTACTGAGAGAAAAAAAATCTATTCTTGAACTTAACATAATACTGTATGTTTAACACCTGCGTTCACAAGTAATAAAAATGCCCGGATCTCTCTTTTTACTTCGTGCCTCTTTCTTATTCATCCATTAATTCATAAAACCACAGCCGACATCTTTTGTTATCTTTTTCAATTTATTTATTTATTTTATTTTAGCGTGCATTCCTTCGTTTCTTGTAGTACAATAAGGTTGCTTATTCCTATTGCCAGGACATAAGGGAGTTCTTTATTCTCGATTTAAAGAATAAATATGTCAAGAATGTTAGTAACTTGGGGTAACTTAGGGTAATTAATATTAAGATGTTGATAAGCATCACAGAGGTGATTTTTTTTATGTAAGAAATTGAAGAAATTGTATTTATATAATTCTGTAAGCAACATTAATTAGCGTAATCCAGTGTTTTTTTTTAATATAAACTTTTAATTTATAAGTTAAGTTCGTAGATTTTACAACCGGATTTATTATGTACTCTCACAGAATAAGACTGTCATCTCGACGTGTCATGTTCAAGTCCCGCTGAGGCTACTGCATCACTTTTATTAATACTTTTGTAAAGCTATGAAAGCTTAAATAGTAGGTCAGCTTTGTTTCAAAATTTTTTTTTTACTGTTCTCATCTCGGATGTTATTTTCACAACATTTCGGCCGATGTAATCTCCGACTTTCTTCGGGTGCGTCTTGTAAAACTCGGGAATCTTTATGTGGAACTCCAAATAGAATCGTTTATTTAATCCACGGGGGTAGCTTGTTCTCGTTCCGTCAGCCATGACAAGGTAGAAGTCTTTAATAATTCTTAATTGCATTCTTAGTATCGCTATACTGATGATTGAACTTTAACCCTCCAAGAGACTGTCATTTAGAACTGATCATACTTAGCACTTTTATCCGTTGCGCCACGGGTCCTTGCGGACAGTACAACGGATTTGTTGTTTGGACGAAATACATGCTTCTATAAACAATTCTTGTACATTGGATGGCCTGAAATAATCTGGTATAGGAAGTAAGTGTCAGAAAGTTCAACAAGTCAAATTTTTACGCAAACACTGAATATGTATGTGTCGTAATTTCTTAATTTATTAACTTAATAAATATTAAATTCATAGATCATATAAACGCTACGTAACATATCGGATTTTCTTTCGCTTACAAGCCCCCATAAATTACATTGTCCTTTCACATTTTAAATCAGTAGACATTTTCGAAATAAATATATTCTTTTATTTAGAAATTTAAAGTTTAAACTTTTACAAAACATAAATACTGGTTTACGCTTATTATATTTGTTTACAACATTATGGAACTACACATTCTTCAAATAACAACTCCGTATTCTTAAACCGCTTTCTATTGTTATTCTGTGAGAGTACACAATAATACGGTTGTAAAATCTACGAACTTAACTTAAAAATTTAAAGTTTATACTAAAGAAAAAAACACTGGATTACGCTAATTGGTCCCCCGATTTATAAAATCAGGGGACTTATGTTTTGAGGCATGTCCGTCCGTCCGGATTTTTCTCCGCAACCATTCATTGAATTTCTCTGAAATTTTGCATGAAGTTGTAACTTTGGTCAGGTTAGAAAGTGACATTCTCCGATTTTTGAAAAAAAATCTGGTTAGCCCCCTAGGGGGTCAAAAGGCCCCGAAATGGCAAAAATGACATTTTTTGCCCCATAACTTTTCATCCATCCATTCAATTTGCTGAAATTTGGCCAAAATGTGGAAGCAATTGTTCCTAATAGGAAATAAGTATCGCTGACCTTGGAAAAAATCTGGTTCGCGCCCCCAGGGGGTTAAAAGCCCCCAAAATGGCAAAAATGACCCTTTTCTCCCATAACGTTTGATCCATCCATTCAATTTTTCTGAAACTTGGCCAAAATGTAGAGGCAATTGTTCCGGATATAAAATGAGCATCCTTGACCTCAGAATAATTTTGGTTCGCACCCCCAGGGGGTCAAAGGAGGGTAAAAAATGCCCCAAATTTATTGCATTTTACACTCGCCACATCGAGTCACATACAGAGGGGGACCACGCACGCGCGGCTTGTTAATTTTGCTTACAGAATTATATGAATACAATTTTTTCAAATATAAATTCTGGCTTTTTAGATCGCTTATTATCACTCTTCCATAGACATATTTACGGAATATCATAACCGACAAAACGCTTGTAAAAGTGACGGACTTAACTTTAACTTTTATTAAACCTTGTTTTGTTTTGAACTTTTTTGTTTATACTTGTACAATTTACAAGCACTGGATTACGATAATTAGAGTCGCTAAAGTTCAGAAACACTAAATACAGCTTACATAAAATCGCCGACAATTTTATATGACTAAAACAATACGTAACGCTTCGATTACTTTCAAGGATGAGTTTGTACTTTTTTTTCTTTTCATTCAGCTTCTTTTTAATGATAATATTTTTAGGGAGATATTATTTAGGCGAGATTTCTTTCTTATTTTTTCATTATTATTTAGAACCGAAGGTAAGCGTTAGGTTAACGCTCACTGTTTGGCCAGTAGAAGCGTAACGCTTACACTGACGTCTATCTGACCTTTAACATAAGTGTAGCATAATGATGGACCCAGGGGTGGGAGCAAGAGTTTCTTGGGTCACTTGATTTTCACGGACAACGCCGAAACAAGGGCTTCGTTAGTAAATAAAAAAGCTCTACCTGGAAGAATATCAAGACCTTGGTTTATGAAAGAACTACTGTCTTGGTTCTGTTTTTATCAGATTCTGAGAGGTTATTTTTTCATGTTATATCGTACTAGTGGTTATAGGCGCGGATATTGAGCTAAGCCTGTAGAGTTCGAGTTCTGTCGGGGCTAGTTACATTACGTGCACTATTTTTCCAGTTTTTTTTTTGTTCCTACTGTTCCTACAATTATTGATATTATAGTCATTTTCCTCAAGTCCAATATTTATTTTAGTTCTCTGGCAATTTGTTTCGTTTGTTGCCGCCTTCATTGATCTTCACCATGTTTACTGCTAGGACGAAAATAAATCTACCTTTTTCTCCTTCTTGACTATCACGTCCGATCTCCTTGTTTGGATAAGTTTGTCTGTTTGTACATCAATAACCTAGAGGATCTTGTGATTTTCATTTTCCAATAATGCCTCCATTTTGTGTCTATCATTTGTCTGTATGTTCAAAGTGATAACGTTTGCATAGTTCTCAGTGGATTACCTTTCCAACGTAGTCGCGTCTGTTTCTGTATTTTTTTTAGGCTAGTATGCTGCATTCACTTATTATGTGATTTACAGTTTCCTCTCTTTGTCCACAAAGTTTACATTTCCTTTTCTGTGGTGAGTTTTGTCGATTTTGGCTTTGATATCGTTCATTCTGATCGCGTTATTCTGTGCGGCTATTAGTAGCGATTCCGTTTCTTTGTTCAAGTGTAATTTTCAGAGTCATGTCCAGGTGTTTCCGCGCATCTCAACTCTGGTCATTCTTATAAATCGTTCATGTAGCTTCTTCTGT
>OY744522.1:65184087-65199087 GCA_963556195.1 Sepiola atlantica
TGTAAAAAATAACCCGATCCAAACCTTTAATTTCGTAACGTAATTACGGACCGGATTGAAATAACATTATTTAGAAAGCCATTCTTAACATGGAGAGGGGGGGCTTTGTTAACTATTCTGTACTTTCACCTAACAATTTAATAAACAAAAGATATCGTAAAAATTTAATTTAACTTGAAAATCTTATCTAAAAAATAGCCCGGTTCGTAAACTGCACAAGTATCAAAAAAATAATATAAAAAATATGTTTCACTGGGGAGGGGGTAGCCCCGTATTTACAAGTATATCTCCTGTAAAAACGGTTCTAAAATCTATTTTCAATCGATATTTATTCGATAATTGCCGAATTCTCCAACTTGGCCAAAATTGCACAGTTTTCCGTTGCCGAATTTTCCATTGACGACTTTTCCGTTGCCGAGTTTTCCTTTGACGAGTTTTCCTAAATTGTGTATTATACATACATACTTCTATCCAGTCAAGCAGACTATCTAGTCTAAGAGAAGAAAAACAACATAACTTTCAGTAATACACCTAGGAACGGTATGAATCCACATATATCCTCCCCAAAGTTATATGAATTAAATAGTAGGGTAGACTGTACTCTGAAACTTTGATTGGGCAACTTACCTCCCCTATCTAGAGTGCTAATTTTCGGAGTTTTTATTCAACAGAAAGATAACAGTGTACTTTTTAAAAGGGCCTTAGTAATTATCTCAGGTCAGCTAGTAAACATTTTGAATTCTCTCTCTCGCCCCCCTCCCGACCTGCACTCAGATGGTGTCAAAATCGTTTGTACCCCTAACTCAAATGTTTAATCTTTCCAAAGAAATAGAACGCTCAAGTCACTGACTGCAATAAAAACTTTAATGACGCCTTTGATCTGTCTCATCGCTTGATAGCAAGTCGACGGGGTTGGGGTAACAAATAAAACAATAAAAAAAAGATTGTTAAAACATTACAATTAAATCGTCTTCCGCCTGAGCCCCCTCCCTCTCTCTAACAGAGATATAATTTTAAAAAATAATTCAGAGTAAACTCTGAGACTTTCTTTACTTTTCCTTTATATTGCTGAATAAAAAACTAATGTTTAAAAAAAATCAAATAATTTTGGAGCGAGGAGCGCGGAGCGATAAAACCACCGCTCTTTAGTCCCAAATGGAGTTGCTCCCGCTCAACTCCCGCTGAATATAAAATGAGCCCTCCTCTCCTTCGCTCCAGCAAAAAGGAGCGTGCTCCTTTTTGGAGGGCTCCGTAAAGCCCTGTATATATATATATATATATATATATATATATATATATATATATATATATATATATATATATATATATATATATATATAATGAATAAATGTGAAAGTGTTTTCATTTATCACTACTATATTACAATCAAAACGGTTACTGACATTTTAAATACTCTATAGTAGCGACGACTGATAGAACGGCATGTATTAGATAGTCTAATTTGCATATCTATTTTTTAAGCACTTCATAATTAATTAATATTTAATGTTATTTATTTCTAATTTTATTGTACTATCTTATCTACATATGTGCAATAGTTTCCACAATATTAATAGTAATTAATTAAAATTAATTTAATTTTTAAAAAACGGATAACTTAAGAAAAACAACATCGCTCACGAAAATTTTTACCGACTCGGCGAAGCGAGAAAGAAAAAAGAAGGAAGGGTGAGGCTAGCTTGCTACTGACTGGTTGTCCCTATCTATCTCTCTGGCTGGCTAATTCGTTTTCCCCCTTCCCCTCTCTTCCTCTTCCCTCCTACTCTTCCTCACTTAACAACGCCGTTTTATTTTTTAATTTTTTTTTAATTTACGCTACAATAATGAGAACAGATACTACACTTTGATCTTAGCCAAAAGACCAAGGAACTATAATAAAGTAATGTTTTTTATAACTAGGCATTTTTAAATGAATTTAAAACAGACTGATTTAGTCTATTATTGTATTATCTTTTAATTGGATGGCCAGTGTGGTATCGGTTCTGTTGTCATAAGACTGACTCCCAGGAATAACCTCCTCCTTTTTAAAGGGGTGAGGATAATCCTCCTATGTATTACATCTTCCTTCGAAGGAGGGTTAATGTAGTATCTGTTTTGTTATCATGAGACCATCTTCCCAGGTACTACTTTTTCCTGGGGGGGGGGGGGGTAGTCTAGTATTTTTCTGTTCCTTCTCCATTGATAGGGAAGATTCTCCCAGCTTATACCTCCTCTATTTTGGAGGGGGCATTGTAGTATATGTTCTATTGTAATAGTACCATCCTACCAGGCATTATCTCAGCCTTTGAAGCTCAGTGTGTGTAGTTCGTCTATCATGATATCATCCTCTTAACCAAGCAATAATATGTGACTGGAGGAAGCATATATTTGCTAGTATATATATATATATATATATATATATATATATATATATATATATATATATATATATATATACAGGGCGTTACGGAGCCCTCCAAAAATGAGCGAGCTCCAGGAGAACGCTCCTTTCTGTTGTAGCGAAGGAGAGGAGGGCTCAGTTTATATTCAGCGGGAGTGGAGCGGGAGCAACTTCATTTGGGACAAAAGAGCGGTGGTTTTATCGCTCCGCGGTCCTCGCTCCAAAATTATTTGATTTTTTTTCATTAGTTTCTTTATTAGATTTAATTTTTTATTCAGCAATAAAAAGGAAAAGAAAAGAAAGTCTCAGAGTTTATTCTGAGTTATTTTTAAAAATTATATCTCTGATAAATGTATATGAGATAGGGATAGATAGGGAGAGAGAGAGAGGCAGAAGAGGGAGAGGAAGGGAAAGAGAGGGAGAAAGTACGAAAACAGAACATTTGAAGTTCTCAGATTTTTACATCATCATGTTAAATTTTTGATGGGACAGTTTTCTTAAGGCAAGAGACAATTTGGGTCAAATGTCTTCAAATGCGCCAGTTAGTCTATAGATGTCTTTGAAGTCATTTTCTTATAGATTTGAACTTTTTTGTATTCCTGGCAAGGATGTTTATTGCTGATTGAATAAATAAGCCAATTTTTCTTTTAATTCGCGTTTTTAAATAAAGAATTTTAGGTTCAATTATGCTATAGGGGCCGTTGGATTTTCTCGCTCATTTCGCTCTGTATTCACCCAAATGTTCGATAAAATCAATTTTGGGGGTGAAATAGTACATTTTGTCCTGACAAAAAATTATAATTTATTTTTTAGCATATATCAAATTGAACTTTTATGCCACATTTTTACATGTCGTGTTTTCGGTGACATTTTTTGTTATTCTTAAGTTCACGATTAGTATATTTCAACCTTTTCATGTTTGCTTTTAAATTCGTTAAATTCCGTTAAAACTTGCTTTTGTAAATAGAATGTTCAAAGTTTTTTTTGTGCAATAAAATGTTAAAGCAGTAAAAAATATCTTTAGCCCAAGGAAAAAATATATTTAGTCCAATAAAAAAAACAATAAAAACCAACATGGCCGCCAGCGATTAAAACCTGGAATTACAGTTAGATTCTCAACACTTTAAAAAGTAAATGAGAATTTTATTTCAGGACCAAAAATACAATTAAGACTAACAATCAGTCTCATCCTAAATTTGGGAGAATACCAAGCGAAATAAGCGAGAGAAAAAAACAGCGGAGTTTTTCAATTCCCAAGATATTTTCCATGAAATTTTAAGACATTAAATGGATCTCTGAATTGTTTATTGAAAATTTATTGATATTTTGGGGACAACTTATGAAAAATACTTTTTTTTATTCAATCTTTAAAAAATAAACTTTTTTTTTTCGTCCCAAATTGTACTATAGAAAAAAAAAAGATAAATCGATTTGTTTGAAAGTACTTGCGCGTTTCTCTGTTATGAATAATAATATACATTATACAATATAGTTATGTTCGTAAAACAAACAAATATTAAACAACAATACGACGATTAATGTTGCCCTGGCTGTCTCTCCTTTCCCAGAGAAATGTTTTCTTTAAAAAGAAAATAATCACTAATAATGTTAAAAAGTAAACTTTATTTACTTACAACAAATCTAAATTCCCTTCCAAAATAAATAGAATAAATATCGGGTCAAATTTTCCTTTTCTGAAAGAATAGGTTGTTAATGTAATGAAAATTAAAATTGTTTTAAAATACTTCAGGGATTTTTCTATTTCTATTTTACACCTCAGGAAACGAAAATTTACGTATAACCCTATACTTCGTCCGACATTTTCTCCTATAACTCTCCAAATATTAGCGAGATTTTATCAAATATTATCTTACGGTCTTACACTTAAAGTGACATCCCCACCCATATTGAAGAGATCCTGTAACGCCCACCCCTATCCTTCGACCACTCATTGGCAGAATAGAACGTTTATGAAAGAAGGTATATTTTCATTATGGAGCGCTGAAAAAGAGTTGGAGCTGGAGCGGCTCCTTTTTGAAAATGGGGAGCGTGACAGGAGCCAGCTCCAGTTTTGGGCGTTGGAGGAAGTGCGAGAGCAGCTCCAAAAGTAGTGGAGCGCATAAAGCGCTATATATATATATATATATATATATATATATATATATATATATATATATATATATATATATATATATAAATTACGTGTTTATGTTTTTGAAACACCTTTCGTAGATGCGTGATAAAGATTTACTAGTGAGTATGTATATTTTTCTTATCACAATTGGTGATTTGACGTGGACAACAGTTACTATCGGGTGTAATTGAGTTGTGACATGCTGATTGGTCCATATGTTTGCATTCCCTTAAATAGCTGAAAAGAATTCCTTAGATTTTCTGTAACGATTTTTTATAAAGAAGTCGTGAGTAAATCTCAAATGACCGCTTTTAGTTTTCAACTAGCGGCGCAATCAAGCTGAACGGAACACTTTTCTTTTGATAAAAAGAAGAAAAAATGTCGATTGTGAATTGCTTGCCGTTTAAACCTAGGCTGGCCCGATGTATTTGCTTTTCGGAGACGATTCCCGTTTTGGGTAACCTGCCCCCGGAAATGTCTTCGGTTTTAGCTATGAATGAAATAGGAAAACAAAATAACTGCGCTTAAATAAAGAAATAAAGAAATAAAGAAAGCGAAATTTATAAACGATCTTTCTCGAATTTGATGGAGAATTTATAAACCCTCTTTCTAGAGAGAGAGAGAGAGATAGAGAGAGAGAGAGAAGGAGAGAGAGAGAGGAGGGAGAGGGGGAAGAGGCGGTTGGTTGGTTGCTGGGTTGTAGGACTTTATGTCATGTCAACAATTTTAGGTAATTCTCTGTCGAAACCATAGGTATGATTCTTATAGAAATTGTTTATAGATGAATTTGTTTTGTAGACGTTATATTTTGTAAATAAATACTCTGTAAGCAATAGATCGCATTTAACCCATACTTTTAAGTTGTGCTTTTCATACCAAGTCGAGGAAATGTCTACGTCAATCAGTTCGACAGAGTCTGAGCAATTTGAATTAGGGGCCTTTTCTCTGTCGGGCCGAGGTATGATACTGTTCAGTTCTAGGAGGTCCACCCCAGGCTTTACCTTCTCACCCTTTGAGAAGAGTTTAATTTATTACTAATCGCCTGAGGCACCTCTATCGGCGGGGTTGCTAGGGCATTTTTGCAGCCAGAGTGTTCTACCTCTTGGGCGATGGCTTTTAAATCTCCATCTTCCCCAATTGAGCCCCAAAAATGGCTAGGAGCAAAATTTAGTATCTGTTCTGAGACTACCCTATATTTTTCTGTTCTCGGTCAGTGAATGAGAAATCGTTCTAAACTGAAACAATTTTTATTTTTGTCCCAATCCAGAGTGCCTCTTTTTAAGGAGCAGGATTTCCCCTATATTAAAAACCGACCATGTGTTTAACTCTGCCCTCGTGAGGAAGCAAGTAAATAAGGGCCATGAAGAGTACTACCACTTCGAGTCGACCATTTGTCACACCAAAGACAAGAGAGAGAAAGATGGAGAAAGAGATTCTAAGATCACAAAAAGGTAACAATAAAGAAAAGGAAAAAGAAAAGAAAATATAAAAAAAAGATTTATATTTTATAAAACCTACTAAGAATATTGAATGTCACTTTCTGATTGTACTCTTTAATATCAGATGAATGAGAGAAACAGGGCATTACATCAAGGTGACGATAGCAAGACGATTAACTTCTGGTGACTGCAGCAAAAAAAGGACGCCACCTGAATAAGTGAAATAATTGAGTCGGTGGTCCCGGAAAAAAAAACCCAAAGATGGTATATGCATAGACGGAAGGAAATGATCCATTTTCTAAATATACAATACGCAGCCGGAGGGAAGCATAAGCAGGACGTTTCGTAGGCGACATGCCGGGAAAGGTGTGGTCATATCGAGTTGCGTAAGCGACATGGCGAAAGAGCGTAGCAGTTTGAGGATGCGTGGATTGCTAAAAATCTTATTTAACCGGTTTGATTGTTTATCTAACAGAAAACGACTTTTCGTCTCTTTCTGTTTACAGACTCTACACCTTTATGACTCTGACTCGCTCTACATATTCGTCGCAACACTAGCAATAAAACTATACCGTTATCTTTTCATGCACATGTCTTCGTCACAGCAAAAAGTTAGTTCTTTAGTGAGTAATGCGTTCTTATTTCTGTAATCAACAATTGTCAAGATACATAAAACTTTAGTTGTCTCCCTTTTATATTTGGTTACTAATGACATTTAACGATTTTTTGTTACCTTTCGAGCTGGAAATGTCACCGGTTTTCATTTCAGAAACCTGGCCACCCTCACACATACAGGTTGAATTTATCGAACTTAAGCATAGATATATCTTGTTTGGGGCAATTAATTATCACCAGTCGAAAATGGAAAGAAAAGGCCGTGATAAACAGAAATAGAGAAACAACGAGAAAAAACGAATAAAAGAAAGGATCGAAAAAAAAAGAGAAAGATCGAAATAATATTAAAATGAAAGCAGCAAAAAAAAACTATAGAAAGAAGCAATGAAAACGTGAGAATGAAAGAAAGAATGACACACAGACGAAAAGAAAGAAAGAAATATCGATTGAAAGACGGAATACAAATGAATTAAATAAAGAAAAAAATTGTACAAGATATTGGAATAAGAAACGAAAGAAAAACAGAAGGAATTGTACGAAAGGAATGAAAGTAGAAAGACAAAAGAAAGAGAGAAAGGAAGAAAGAAAGGAATGAAATTAAAGAAAAAAAGATAAGGGATAGTAAAAACAAACGAAAGATGAGAAACGGACGATTGAACTATAAATGAAAGCGGGAAAGAAAACAAAAGAAAGTATGAAAAAGATGAGAAGGAAAATAAGATGAATGTGGGAAACGAAAGAAAGAAAGAAAGAAAAAAATAGTGTTAGACGAAGAAAGAACGAAGAAGAAAAGAATGAAAGGAATTAAAATAAATAGTGAAGGAGGAAAAAGAACATAAATATTGTAGAAAGAACGAATGAAAGAATAAGAAAATTTTTTAAAAAAACTGAAAATTCTGCTCTGAATAATAAAAATATAGACTAGGCAAATGGAGGTTCAATGTATGTATGTTTGTAATCGAAACTCGGTATATTATTTAAAAGGAACATTGTATCAAATAACACCGGTTATTAAGTTTATGTACCGGGGTAGTTAAATATAATGGCCGGTGTTATTTTGAATCATTTTTCTTTTAAATAATATTTCTAAAACGTTAACAAACATTTAAAAACGCGACAGAATACTCACTCCGGAAAGCTTCGCCACAAGATTGAGAACACAACTTCCACGCCAGGGAGCAGTTGTTCCATTGTGTCAACACATATGTGGATTATCAGGTTGTAGTGTAGTACTTGCTGTATTTTTTTTTGTTTTTTGCATTAATATTATCATAACATGGCACCATACTATGTATTTTCTTTCTTTTTTTGTGTAAACATATTACCGATAGATTTACCTGTCAGTGTCTCTCCAAAAAGGGGATACGAACTCTTTTTTATAGAAGGTCGCCAAGAGGACTTTCGTATGAAATCTAACATTTTGTCTAAAAGGTTGACCTAAAATGTAGAAATCTTCAACGAGCTTTGGCTCACCATTTCATTATTACATCAAGTTGGTTTGTATTTCGGTTGTGTTTATTGTTCTTATTTATATTTTTAAAATGATTCAGAGTTTAATCTCGAGAAAGGAGATATAAGAAGAAATGACTTATACGAGATATACCCATAATGAATTCAATGGAGAATGAGAGCAGTCAACTCCAGCGGAATTAAATGAAGGGTTCAGTTCTAGTGCGTCCTAAGATGAAGTACCGTTGCCACATCTGGGAGGTGCCTCTCAGGACACCCTTTCTTGCCTTGACAGGGTACAAAATTGACTTCGAAATCTATTAAGTGATGAGCTCTTCTATTATTTATCTCTTTTATTATTTACAACCCCTTCCTCACATAAAAGACATCGGTAGTCTTTCTTTACTCTATCGTTATTTTCATGGAAGGTGCTAGACTGAGCTCCAATCTATGGTTCCTTCTTGTAAGATATCCGCAGCAAGAACTCGTCTTGTAACTACAACGGAAAAAACATTCTTTTCTTCCTCAATGTGGCTAGCATCAGATAGAATTTCCATCAACAGAGTTTCTTTCCAGGAGCTTCCCGTCTGTGAAAAACATTACAATGGGAGTGCTTCCATGGAGACTACAACATGGCTGTCTTCAAATCAAAGGTCAACAAATACTTGTCATAAACCTTCCCTATTAGCTATGAAACGTTGTCATTCAATTAACCATTTTCAATCTTCTCATAATATTCTTCATGATTAAACTATCGATCCATTCATCTCGTTAACGACTATCCTCGAGTGGGTTTTAGCCTTAATAATAAAAAAGGTATATCATTAACTTGAACAATACCCGTCCCAGGACGGGCAAAATTAATTCCCAGAACATAACAGTTTTGCGCTACTTTTATGTCCCCTTACGAAGATAAAAATCAAGATATGATTATACTAAACCTTATGTCTAAAATCTTTATTCCAAATTTGATCGAAATCCATTACATGGTTTTCATTCTAGAAAATGTTAGGCTTAAGCGTATGCGATTTTAAAAAGCAATGGAAATTCAGGGAATCTTGTTTGATTGTTGTCTGATGATTGTGGATCAAATTTAATGCAAATCTGAAATATTTGAATTTTCAAAGTGACGGTTGTGTGCATATGATGCTCTTTAAACGCTTTAAAATATCCCAAAGAAAATGCAATTTGGAAATATTTATTAATTGAGTTATAATACTTATTATTAAAATTACACAAAAATTGGAGCTATCAGAATTTTCACGAAGGGCTTCCACATACTCTTTGCTATCTTTGCATAAAAGTAGATTATGGTAATTATAGCCGACATTACTCGCCATTAATCCTAGCAACGCTGTTCCAAGATTTATAATGATCGGTTAATTAGTTTAGTAGTGAATCCTATACATGGAAATATATAAACACATACACATACCTAACTTTCTATAATTAGAGATAAGCTTGATAGAGATGTGTTCCGAAATTTAGCAATTTCCAACGGTATTGCCAGAGAATATTTGAGAAAAATGGTTGAGGTTTGTTTTACAATACCCATTATTTTCATATGTATAAAATTCAAGTAATTTTTTTTATTTCGAAATTCTCTATGTTCTTTACTGATATGCTTGTTATGCGTTTAAACATTCTTAGTATTTAGTTGAATTTGCCTTTCGGTTTAGTTTGGTTATTCAATACCGAAACACAAGACCTTCTTTAAATGATTCAGTGCACGCGATAAATTGGTCACGGCTTTCTATTTTACCCTCAGTTGGCGGGAAATTATTGGTTCATGCATTTACCAAGACTATCAATACTTAAATTTACGTAATAGATCTGATCGAATTTGAACTCGGCATAGGGGATTGCATAGGCCAATCACGCACTCCTATCTTATTGTGCATATTTACCTGTCTTCCTACGAGGGCAGAGTTAGACACAAGGTTAATTTTATATTATGGTGAAAATCCAGCTCCCCTCAAAACGGCCTCTGGATTGGAACACAAATTCAAGTCAACCCAGTCTAGAAGGATTTCTCATTCACTGCCCAAGGACAGAAAAGATAAAGTGTAGTATCAGAACATATACTACACTCTGCTCCTAGCCAAACCTGTCTTAATGTTATTATATTTAATATAAAGCATAACCAAGCAAAGTGTAAACGGTTAATAGCTTTTTTAATACAAGTTAAGACTTACTTCGGTGTCTACAGTTATTATGGCAAATACCGGGTCGTGATATCAGAAAATAGATTTATAATCGATTTCATCGATTATATGTTTAATCCCATTGATATTTTTATTTTTCTTAGTTATATTTCGGGAAGGAGGAGGTCTTCTATCATACTCAGAAGTACTCCCATTGTCATACAGTTTCTAGATGAGTAATGTGGGCTAATTTAGTTCAATTTAGTGTTATGCAAAGGAGGTAAGATGGGGCTTGAAGCACTTGGTGAATGGAATTCAGTAAACTCCATTTGTATGAAATTTAACCATGGGTATTAGACATCAGTTAATAAATATTCTTAAAATTCCAGTTTCTTTGCAGTATCTTAAATAATTGCTGGGGGTATGATATGGCCACAATTTCCCATTCACAAATTCAAATATTTTCGATTTGCATGAAATTTGATCCATAATTATGAGGCACCAATCAAACAAAATTCCCTGAATTTCAATTTTTTCTTAAGCTTAAGGCTTAAATTTTGGACGTTTTTCTAGGCTAAAAAGCATTTATTAGATTTTGTTTAAAATTTGAATAATTATAGACATACGGTTTAATAGAATAGATATCTTGCTTTTAATATTCGCAAGAGGGTTATGAAAGTGGTGAAAAACTTTTCTGTCCGGTGAATTAATTTCATAATTAACTAACATTATTAACCAGCAGAATACTCACTGGGACGGCTATTCTGCTAGTTCTCTATAATATATAGTTCGGTGAAATTTGCTTATCTCTAACTTTAATGTGTTCTTAATTAAAATAACGTTTAATGACTCTTTCATTATGAATGGAAGCATTGCCTTCCTGAGTATCTCGTCTTATTTTCGTTTTTTTTTATTGATACAACGGTGAAGATTCATGCGACCTGAACAAGTTTTAAATCAGCATTTATATTTTCTGAAACAGCACATAATACAATTAGACTTTCACTGCCACTTGTTCTAGTTAGAAACATTTCAACCGAAACTTCAGAGTCACACTAATAATATTGGAAGCCAACTGGATCTTCTAGGTTGAATTCTTTTTCGTTAGGGGACAGCATTCTGTTCCGTGACTCGTCCCATGTTTGATTTTCTTTGAAAATTGAATGCGTTGAGCTTTGTGGACTGAAGTCTTCTGTGGTCTTTAGAATCTCTTAACTCTTTCCGTTTCTTTTTTTTTTTTATCGAGAAACGGTTTAATCGTTCTTCCAGAGACTGTGCAGGATGTTTCAGCTTTAATTTTCTAGAGATAATGTGTCTACCAACTTCTTTTTCTGTTTTTTTTTTAAAAATTTTTTTATTATTATTATTATTATTATTATTATTATTATTATTATTATTATTATTATTATTACTACTACTACTACAACAACAACAACAACAACAAGCTTCACAGAACAATGCGAATAGGACAAACTACATTAAAGCTAAAATAGATAAAACGCAAGAAAACAGTAAATGCAGATCGTGTTAACAAAGAGACGAAACAGTAAATCACATAATAAGTGGATGCAGCAAACTAGCCCCAAAAGAATACAAGTACAGACACGACTGCGTGGGGAAACCAGTACACTGAGAACTATGCAAACGACTACATTTCGAACACGGGGACAAATGGTTTAAACAGAAACCAGAGACAGTACTAGAAAATGAAAATCACAAAATTATCTGGCACATGGAGATGAAAACAGATAAACTCATACAAGCAAAGAGACCGGATGTCATAATAGTCAACAAGAAGGAAAAATCCTGCCAGCAAACCACAAAATGAAGATCACGGAGACGGAAAAACGGAACTTGCCATAGAATTGAAAGAGATATGGAAAGTCAATATATGCTAACTTAATCGGCCCCTCACTATCCACTAAGATCCAGCCCCTGTCCCGTTGCCTCAATGTTGCATCCTTGTGCCTGTTTCACAAGTAATTCAATGGATTGTGCTCCGATGAGCTTGCTGCTCTAGTGCCCCCTCGACGTAAATACACTAGACCAACCCAACAATCAGCTAAGTCCCATCCATTCACTGTGGAGGTCCTTAGATCTCGGAGAGCCTTCTATTCCAACAGCTTCTTTCCTCGTGTTTCCGGCCTCTGGAATTCCTTCCCTGCTCCCTGTTTCCCTCACTATATCGACATGCAGAAATGTAAAACTAATGTAAACAAACATCTCGCTGCATACCTCCAACTTAGGATGACCCCCAAAACTTACACCCTAATTCTCAGTAGCCCCGTACGTCCACACTGGCAACCTGTTTTGTTTGGGGTGAACTATGATAAAAAAAAATAATAATATCAATAATCGTAAGAGCACTAAGAACAGTCCCCAAAACCTGAAAAAAAAAACCTGGGAGAAATAAGAAAACAAAGGGATCACTAAAACCATACAAAAGACGGCAATGATGAGAACAGCTAGAATCTTAAGGAAAATCCTCGAATACGGAAACCAACCCGCATAAGCTACGAACGATAACCAGTCACATTGAACTTAAAATAGGAAGAAAACAAAACCACAGAAAGAAGACTAACACATGAACCCAAGGAACAGAAACGGCTAAAAATTTCATAAACTGCCTCTCCCCACCAAAAAAAGTGTGGCACCAGCCTCCGCTGATACCACACAAAATTGTCATGAAGGGTCAAAGAGGATGGGAACACCGAAGAGGGAGAGCAGTAACCAGACCTCCAATGGAAGAGTTCAGAGAGTGCTGGGACCTTGGGAGGGGGGGGGGGCTTATTGCCACCCAAATCCCAGACAATACGAATAGTCGTAACCAGCGAGAAATCAATGGTAAACGGTTGTTGCGATACCGCAAAGTCATTTGAAATTGTTATCAAAAAGAGGTGAGTGTACTAGAAATCTGGGGAGGCATGTTGTCACTCAGATCCCAGGGAACACCACCGGTGATTATCAATGAGCAATCACTAACGATGACTTGCGTAAGAACTCCTACTGAGTACAGATATCAATAATAATTATCCTTAGGAGGTGTATTGTCACTCAAATTCCGGATAAAGTCATCGGTTACCAGCGAGAACGTAATGGCACACGTCTATTGCAAGAACGCAGTGATTTGCAATGGTAATGGAAAGTAGCAGGGAGTACTGGAAATCTGAAAAAAACTTGTCACTCGGATTCTAGCGAAACACCACCTGTTTTACTGATGAGCGATCACTGATAATGACTATATATATATATATATAATCAGCCATTATTAGCTAGACATCACTGGTAAGTCAGTTAAAATAATAATCTAATTGAACCAAAGTAATGGATTATCTGAGGAGACTTATTACAATTGGGCCACTCAATGACAAGAGCCACTTGACGGAAATGATTGCAACCTGTAAGATGAGGAACACTATGGGAGTACTAATATTGATCATAGGTATGAACTGCGTTTGATTACTTATGAGGAAATATAGTACAAGTTGCAATCAGTAGGGAAGCAATCCCACGGTAATGTGTTCGACAAATGGGAAACCCTTATAAAGAGGATTTGTCCATGGAAATTTAACCTGACGCTAGACACATGGAAAGAGAAACAAAATCGATTTTTTTAGTTGAGGTAGAAGGACGAGTTTTTGTTGTGAATGCCATGAGGAACCAAAGATTTGAACTCAGTCGAGGCACCAAGGAGAGTCAGATGTTCTTAACATAAAAGAATCGCTGAGAACTAATGATATGAGAACTTCAAATGTGTAATAACATATCACATATAAAAAGACAATGTTTCTAAAGTTATGTCCATAGCAATTTGTTGTTCAACGCCTGTGATTATTTCTTCAATGATTCCACAAATAGAGAACACATTTATATATGTGAATCACTGCGAGGTAATTTTAATACTAATATGACGTTTCAATCATAAATCATATTTCTTTACCTGTGTTAATTCTACTAATGATTCGACCAGCAGTTTTTATAATATGAGATTTTGAACCCCTTACTTCGTTTACAGCATGAAGCTCGGTTTGTGTAATGCTATCGTGAAAGCTATGATTGAGCAGATAAAATCTTACAAGATTTGTAATGAATGACCCGTCGACGGTTAAGGGTAATTGATCATAAAATCTTCCCAGACTTCTAGGGTTACGCATGCCATCGACATGCAGACGGACAGGCATTGTAATAAATGCAATGTCACGCCGGTAATAACGAAAGGGTAACACGCATATACTTACAGTCAGGTATACATATATTAACAAGAATTGCGTGTACACAACCATAAGCATTCGTTTTATGTACGTCTATTCAAGAGAGAGAGAGAGAGAGAGAGAGAGAGAGAGAGAGAGAGAGAGAGATAGAACGAGGAGGAGAGAGAGAGAGAAGGAGTTAAAAGAAAGCGAGGTTTAATAATAGAAAACAGTAAAGAAAGAATGTATATCCATTAGTGTTCAACTAAATTATTGGTTGAACGTCAAATCGGAAGATGACTATTTTTTTTTATAATTTTGATTTTTTTTCTCCTAAAAACAAAATAAGTATTGAATTCCGAGGAGACACAACAACCCCGCTCTGGTTATACAGTATCAATTAGTCCAAAGATCCGTACTAGTCTCCAGGTCTCTCCTTTTTTATACTAATGACTCGCCATTTATCAAGGCCAAAAGCCACTCGAGGATAATGGACGTCACTTTGACGATGAAATAGTACTATAAAACAAGTTAGAACGATGAACGAAATGGTCAAAGTTTGATTGCTTCAGATGACGGCTCGACAGGTATTTGTTGACATTGGACTTGAAAACAATAATGTCGTAGT
>OY744522.1:65204087-65209087 GCA_963556195.1 Sepiola atlantica
CCTCCATTTTCTCTACAAATGTTAATTCCCGACTTACCTACAATTTCTTATAAATTAAATTAATCTAGAAATAAATAGTTGTGTTGTGTACATTACACACAATATTAATATTTCAATCAGTTTCTTCTGATGCTTGTGTTCGCTTGAATATATACTGAATTATCTCCCTTAGCGTTACATGCAAAGGGGTTTATATTCATACATATATATTGAAATACGGACACAAAGCTTATTATATTTAACACAAGCATATTTTATCGAATGAGACACGTTGATTATTATTTCAAATATTCTAAAACGCGTACGCAAGTCAGAGTTTAAAGTAAAGAAAAAATTGGAAAAGTCATGTTGTTTTGAGTTAGTAATCTTCCGGAGGATTTGTAAAATATATGCATTTACGGAAAGTTGATGTAGCATGATATAAGTAGGTTACGCAAAATGTAGGTTAGTGAATGAAATAGATTCATCTTACATTCAAGGCGGGCTTGTTTTGATAGTTTGTGATTTAGGAGATTCGGTATGTAAAACTATTAAGATAAACATTTGTGTTTTTGTTTAGAAAAGAATATGTAAAAATAGACACAGATGTTGAAAAATACGGCGAGTTGATCAGAAAATGGTGCAGAGGCTTAACTGATTTCGAAAACTGACAACGTCCTCTTCTGCCTTCCTTCCTCAGTGGGGATCAGTTCGAGTGCCCACCGAACATAAGAACATAGATGTGAAAGTAAGCAATAAAAGTTAAACGGCGTAAAATACTTTTTGTCCGAGTTTTTTTTCTGTTCGAACCCACTGCAGATAAAGCTGCCCGAAAGAGACCAAGAAAATGAAGATTTTCAATCTTCTTTTGATAGCTGGCATCTTGACGAGTTGCAAGCGCATCCCATCAAAAAAGATAATGACTATGTGACATATATCCATAAGAAGAAACGTCACGCACAGCCAGTTGATCTACGTTAAAGATATTTATATTTGGAACCTCCTTAGGAAAAAAACAATGCTACAGTGAAAAGAATCATTTTAACGTTGAACGGAGAAAAATGAATTGGAGAAGATTACTTTATGATCAAAATGTCTGAAAGTATTATGATTCATTATAACATTTGTGAGACGAACACACGAAGTGTTAAATAACAATGGTTACGTTGCTAGTATATATCTGAAGATTTTATAGCCAGAAGCGGATGTGACGTCACATGGCTCAAAAAAGCAGGACTGAGATAGTGAGGCAGTCGTGTGAAAGTTTTTGAGGCGAACACCACGAGTAGATAATGTCCTAACATCAACGGTAAATTAGGGGGCCACCAGCCCCAAATGTCCGTGACAGGAATGCACTATTGCCGCTAGCAGAAGAGAAGGCAATGTCGACAGGCAAATAAAAGTTGTTTTTTTTTGGAACTCTTCTTTTCTTTGTGTTGTTGTGTCCAACTTTAATTTTCAGCGAGAATTCACCCATGGAGACGATCGTGGAATCGCTGCCTCAGTCATGGAAGATTGTCATAGTTGAATTTGGGAGAGATGAGGTATGTTTTTGAACGTCCACGTATTTTATTTGGTCGTGATTTGTGAAACATTAGATCTCCACGAAGATGGGATGTAATGTAACAAATGTATAACTAATTTTGTTTTAAAACAGATATGTGATAAGGATTGATCATTTTTTTTATATTCACGTTCCGTAGAAACTGACTAGCTTGCTATGTATAACATGCTTGCTAATGTTTTCCTACCTATGTTCTAGAATAATCATGTGTATATATATATATATATATATATATATATATATATATATATATATATATATATATATATATATATATATATATATATATATATATATAATGATGAATGTCTACGTTTCTTTAGAAAGAATAACAAAAAATGCTTTTCAGGTAGCACAAGTCATGCTCAAATGGCGTCCGATGATTTAAGATATTTAGGTCAGCCAAATCCGCTGACATTTCTACTGATCGTGTCAATCGTTTATTTCGTATCAATAACACGCATTCTTTTTGTGCGTTGTAACGTAAATGATTCCCAAAGCCAGTTTAAATTGAATCTTGTCATCTTCGGTTCACAGGATCACTGAATATAATAAAGTCTTGTGAATAAAGTCATGTTTTTTCGAGAGAATTCATCGCCAGGGACGTGAATACCGTAGTTTACTAAACATTAGCCGTAACCGTGGAAATTCTACAGAATCAATATAAAATACGATGCAATGGAAGTAGATAGTAATATAAGTAGGTAGGTGCATACTGTATTAATATATAAACCAACGGGACCCGTGGAAATTCCACAATTGTATCAATATAGGAGTTTGTGACATATTATCGTTCTATGGACGGACAGCGCGAATGCAAACCCCACAATATTATTGTAACACCTTTGTTCAAGCGGAAACATACTTATCTAAGTACGCTGGTTAATGTAATTTGAGAATTTATCTAGTGATACGGGTCTATCTCCAAAACCCTTGTTACAGTTTGTTACATATTTCGATTCTATGGACGTCTGCCACGAACACAGACTCCACAGTATTATTATACAACCCTTGGACAGAAAAGATACTACATTATGACCATATCCCAAAGGCCCAGAAAGTTAATTTTACTTCGTTTCACGTTTGATAAAGCAGTGACATCAGATGTAATTTTTAAAATGTCTTTTATTTGCATTGCATCTTCGGCGATCGGCGATCCAATCTTTAAAAAAATGTGAAAGGTGATAACGTACATACGAATATGCAATGGCCTTAATATATTATTATATAGATTACCCTCATGAATGTGATCCTATTTTTTCTCATGATTCAAATAAATTTGACCTTGTAATAAAAAAAAATAAAAAATAAAAAATAATAATAATAGATAATTTTCTAGAGAACTGTTCAAAACATATTTCACAAGACAGTCATTTTCAGCTGATAGGTGAAATATGTTCTTCGAGTAGAAGAGAAGACTTTGGATTATTTTGAGAAGGAGCTTAAACCTCGAAATATAATAAACATTAGACACGTACTATATTTGATTCGATACAATATGATAGGTAAATATTAAATCGAAAATTACTGAATTCTGCAATATTGTCGTCTTATCTACTTTTGATTCATATCATTTTCTATCCACCAAAAAGTGTCTTAAACCTGATATCGTATTGTCACTCCCTTCGATTTCCAAAACTTTTTATACACGACGCACAATGCTTCAAGCAAACTACAACCCCCTTTTAGATTTTTTTTGTTATTTTTCTGTGATAGGCGTGTGGGAATTACTGATAATATTCAGGACATCGTTCAAGAGGAATGTTCACGCGTTATCAACAATTTTTAACGCCGTGACAATGCGTTTGACTGCCTTGTTTTCAAATGAACCGAAATGCATTATGGGAGAATTAAATTTTGTGATCAAATAAATTTGGGTGTGGGAGGAATACACACACTGACGTGTTTGCTTTATTACGGTGTGTATGCGCGTGTGTGCGTTTGGAGAGGGGGTTTGTTTTAATTTACACTGGAGAACCAGAAAAAGATTTACCTAAAAGACGAAAGAGGCTTCTTACATAAAATGCTAATTTTCCACCCATAATATAAAAACGTGTGTAAATAGAACTATATGTAATAATAACATTAAAACGAATGAATAGTGATTTTATAAGAGGTTCTTTTGCACATTAATAAAATACCTTCCTCTTAATTAGTTAATCTTGGTACATCGCTCGCATATACACCGTCAGTATATTAGAAAGGTATTATTCTTTGATTTTAAATACATGAAATTGGCGTTTTAATCTCACTGTCAGTGCAAAATATTGCCCAACTTTATAAATAAAGATAAGAGTTTGTTTTATGGTTTGACGAGATGTGATATGCTGTGATTAAGGCGAGTTTATACTTTGGGCGATATTCACTATTAAAACTAACTAGACTGAAGTCCGGAATAGTTGGCCTTTTGTAAATTGAGGTATTAAATTTACTTGACATGGTCAAGTATATATAGGTATTAAAACGACCTCTGTAGATTATGTTTCAATGAGAAGCTTGAAATTGTAAAGATCGCCGAAACTTACTTAACTGTAGAAGCGAAATAGCAACCAACTGTAGACATAGAATATCTCGATACATAAAAATAAATAAATAAATAAATTTAAAAAATTAAACTAAAGTAACATTTAAAGTAGTAACTAATAACAAAATAAATTGAAAAGAAATTATTCTAATCACGCACATGTTAAAATAAGGTCATCTATTAATTTGGCCCAAAAGGGATACGTCACACACAAACAAAACAACAAAAAAAACGCGCCAAGTAAATGTCGACCGGGATTTTGTTTTAGAGAAGCTCAGCCATTTGCCAATGAATACATTAACCCGTGAGAAAGAAATAACAACGAATCTGATTGCTTAGTTAGCTAGAATAGACACCACGTAGATATATGAAAAACAAGTAATAACAACAATCCGTGCACTTTGTCTGATAATTCCCTGCAGGGATGAAATATTGAGGCCTCTGTGTAGCTTAATTGCCACAAATATATTTTAATGCTACTATATATATATATATATATATATATATATATATATATATATATATATATATATATATATATATATATACAGGGTGATTTATTTAAAATGATTACCATATGAAGCACAAACATACTATGAACTTTTGATAATTGTTATCTTACTCTCTAATTACTGTTATTTGTTATTTTAAATTTGTTCGTTTATATATTTGTTTCTATATATAATTATTTCATAATCAATCAAATATGCTACAAAGAGTCGTAAATTCCTTGCAAAAAAGAATGGAGCTATGCATGCAGAACGAAGGTGGAAATTTTGAATATATATATATATATATATATATATATATATATATATATATATATATATATATATATATATATATATATAGCTTAATCTACTTTACCCCGCACTGAAATTTACAATGGAGGGGGAGAGTAATAACTCGTTGGCGTTCTTGGACGTGTTAGTC